>VWZD01007190.1:1374847-1394822 GCA_013396695.1 Sakesphorus luctuosus | reverse complement strand
GCAGTTGATAATTCACTTATTTCATTAGTCAGACTTTTTTCACCTTCTGGGCTCCTGGCATTTTTGTTTACTGTTAACTTTTCTATAGAAGAATACCTTTTCTACTGCTACTGAAGTATCAGTAGCAGATTGATACGTTGATGAGATCACCATGGGAAGGAAGGCACTGTCTATTCTGATCAATGACTTACGTTGGATTCCAGAGGTAAACTTATGGAATGATTTTCTGTTGCATTCCTCCAGTGGCTGACAATTACAAGTCTACACAGAAGCCACACAGTTACTCTACTGAAGAACCAACTTCCAAGTACTACAAGAAAAAAATAAGCTCCTTCTGTCTTATTTGTAACTGATCTTCTGCCTGATTCTTTCAATCAAGCTTCCACAGTGAGGATGATTCTGACAGGAAGTGATTTATAACACTCAAACCCTATGTTTCAGAAATTTTATCTAATCACTTGCTTACAGTATAGAGAAAAGCACCTCTGGCAGTATGAGATGGTAGAGGGCAATCAGATTCCTCCCACATAGATGTGCTTTCCCCTCAGTGTTCACTGACCATTTAGCTAAGCACTGAGTTACAACTGCTTCTAGTTTTTCATTTATTAGCACTAAAACACATGGATAAAACCCAAAACATAAATATTTCTGTCATAATGTAAACTATGAACTCGCTCTAGAGTCCTCCATTACTGATACTTATGACATACCCTGTTTCCTCCATGATGCAACCACCCCAGGATTCAGTGCAGTCACACTCTTCTCAGACAAGATCAAAAGGCAACAGAAAAGGAAAGAAGTTATAAACATGCTTACAATAAATATACTCTCTATAAAAATGGACCTTGACTAATTATACAAAGATTTGATGGTTGCTTGGCTGTACAGACTCTAATCCCCAAAAGGAAGCCAGCCCACTTCAAGACATACTAATATACTTAATAGATGTGGTACTTTCAAATTATCATATGTGCATCTTCTTAGACTCAACACAAAGTTTCAGGCAGTATAGAAAGCTGAAAACAACTGGCAGTGCTCTCCCCTACATGCCCTCACAACAGGCAGCATAAGGCTATGTGCAGTACACATAATATTGATGATTTATAATGTTCACATTTCCTCCTCCCTAAAATGTATACAGAATACCCCAAAAGACAATTGTTACTCGACAGGCCAGTTTTTTCCCTTTGCAATAGAATTATTAAAAGCAATATGTGAAACAGCCAATCAGACATGTATTAGGAAAAGTAGTTGAATGAAAATGGATTTACAGTTTACTTACAGCTATAATGTGTAAGTCAACAGTGACCAAATTCGTAACATAAAAACCAAAGGTCCACACTTTATGGGGTGTAAAACAGAAGTTACAAATTACTCATAAAATTATCTACCAAAGAAGTAATATTTTCAAGGAGAAAAGTTCTGTATTGTAATTATTATTGGAAAACCATACTGTTTTTCCATGAAAAATATTCAGATTATTTCTGCTCTATCCAGGTCTTTCATTAATTCTTCTCTATAAAGGGCATCCAAATAAGGAAACTAAGCTATCATATCAAAATCCTCGATCTTACAGTTAAAAAATATTCTCATTTCCAAATTATATCAACTGTTTTACCTGTAATCAAAAACCAGTGATATAGAAAAGTTTCAACCATTTGCCAGTTTACACAATTCAAAAGCAATGCTTTACAAAACATTACCTAAACATTGCTTCCTAATTCACAGATTTTTGAAGTGATTTCACAATGAAGTCAACTTTAGAATTCATATTTTTAAAGAGGAAACAAAGACAAGAGGCAGACAAACTGCTTAGAAAATGCAAGCAAAAAACCACAACAATTTTCTTTAGCTTCAAAAAGTGCTTTGCAGCAGCTTTTGTACCAACACTACATGTGTTAAGGCCACACAAATCTAATCTGGCTGTGAAGCAGGAGAGTAACAAGTTGAGCACATGTCACAGGTTACAGCTCCTTATCATTTCTTCAATTATAACTCAGGTATTTTTGCATTTCAAGAAGTCAGTGACTGTTCTGTAAGATTTACAGATTTCATTGTGATAGAAAAGGAGTTCTAAATTAAATTAATGGTGGTTTTGCCAATTATCTTTGAATGTTGGTTATGAATCTAACCCCCTGACACAGGACATCACTGAGGTCACTGTAAAGTGAAGGCTAACGTGGTGGCTCTTATTTTGGTTAAACTTAAATTCTATGCATATATTCCAAAAGCAGCAATTCTTGTTCTACAGTTCCAGCAATTCTGGCATTTCTTTCAAACATTACAAAGGAAGGGTGTACATACTAAGCTAAGGAAGACAAAAAATTCCATGTCCATGTACGTACTTGGTTTCCTTGTAGCTGGTTCCCACTGTATTCCAAGGTTCTGAGCAAGGCTTTGTGCCAGTTCCTGTGCCATGGGCAAAGGGAGGCCATACTGCATTTCAAGGGGAGCAAAGTGGGGAAAAAGGAAGAAGAAAACAATTATTGTAACAAACACTACACTGGCTCATTCTGGCTTACCACATACCTACTACTTCTGCAATTCAGTACAGTCAATCATAATTCTGTGTGCATATCAGGAAAATAAACTCTATCATAACAGAAAAAAATTCCTCCCTTAACCTCAGGCAATCTCCTGTCCCTGGTTAACCTAAAAAAAAGAAGCCTATTTGATATACATGTATTACAGTTTTGTACAGTATGATTAACCCATATTAAAAAAGGAGACTTTCACTACCAATTTAACATTACACTGAAGGAAAAAAGATAACAACAACAATAAAGAACTCAATACACCAGGACAACGTTTTTCTAGTTTAAGTGTTAAAAAAATTCAGTAAGTGTTACACATCATTGGCACCTCAGAAGATCAAGCCTCTTACAGTGAGAAGACCCAAAAAATATTAAGTGCTGTGTTTCAAACACTGAGATTTTTGGGTCTAAAATTCTGTCAAATACATTAAAAGCCAATTAAAACTCTTACTAAGAGAATAATGCAGACAGGAAAAATGCTTTTTAAGAAGTAAAGCACTACAGTAGTTTAATTATGATAAGAAGACTGGCTGTGAGAATCCTAACTTTTTAATATGTACATTATCTTTAAAGTCCTGAACACTGAAACATATAAACTCTGAAGTTACAATATTCAGATTATATTTTCTTTCACTTTAGTCATGAAAAAAAATTACCTCATTTACTCCAACTCCTCTGGTTACAGAACAAACCCCTCCAAAGTAACTTAAGCTGCTCCTTTTGTAATGAAATGTCACATTCCTTACAAAACAACAAAAATGAAGAAAATATAACACATTGACATTGGGCAGCAAGACCTTATTGAAAGCCCATACTCTCACACATAATATGATAGATTGCATGTACATTTATCTTCTTCTAGCATCAAGAGAAACCACTAGTTTACAAACAGAATACCAACATTGAAAGAGGTGATTAGCTACAAGTTTTGATAAAAATACTATTTTATCTTGTAGAGTCAGAATCAGTCTTAACCCACAAACAAACCAAGCACAGAGAGCTAGAGTACCAGACTCCTAAGACAGTACAATGATAATGTATCTTTTAAAAAGTAACAATATATTCCAATTTATAATCTGTAAGGAAGGAATTCTGTTCTGAAATGTATCAGTATTGAGAATTTTTTCAATTGTTATCTCAATCTAAACCAATTCAAGTTCTAGTTTCAATTCCAAATGAAAAGACTGAGAAGTACATCTAAAGGGAAAGTGAAGTCATTTAATACTGCTCTTTAACTCTGTCTCCTTTCAAATATTAAAGTAAACCCCAAATAATACAGTTAAATAATGCAATCTGGAATATCTAAATTGTTCTATAAAATATCTATCAATTACTATGAATGATAATTTATTTTAACTTCATAGCAACAATAATAAATCTATACAGACTACAAATAACTTACAATGATTTTGCATGATCTACAAATGACCTTGATCTCTGAAAATGAATCGGTTTTTTTAATGACAGGATACTCCATACAGGTATATATTTATTGTTCAGAACATTCAGACTGCAGCCTAACTGAACACTTCCAGCTGGAGGCTTTACAACAGAACTGCAGTAAGGGCTGAGGCTGACAGGCTCTTCTGGAAACAGTCTAGTTCAACCCCCCTGCTCCATGGAGGCTCAGCTGGAACATGCTGCTCAGGGCCATGTTCCACCAGCTTTGGAGTATCTCCAAGTACACTGGGGCAGCCTGTTCCAGCATCCAGCCACCTGCACAGTGAAAAGGTTTTTTTCCCCCCCTATGTTTAAATGGAATTTCCTGTATTTCAGGTGCTATTTGGTACCTTTCACCATGCACCACCAAGAAGAGTCTATTTGCTCTTGCTGGCAAACTCTTCAGTAAGTGTCATGACACATGCATAAAAGTATTAAGAGTGCACATCAGCAGCATTTTGTCCATATTATGAAGAACTCAATTAGCATTGCATTGTGATGCCTGTATTAAGGAAATCTGAAGGAAATTCTTCGTCCCCTGTTTTTATCTTCCTCTGCAGAAGATGAATTATAGGAGAATCCCATGGAAGACATTTGTCACTCCGCCCTCATAGTATGTCATGCTGCTGGGAGACTGCTCAGGGAAACTCACATTTCCTCCTTTTTGCTTACAATACCGTGAGTAAAAAAATACTTGCTCAAGGTTGAAGTTGTGCCTAATGATGCAAGTGGAATTTCCCCTCAAAATGCACTATCTCAGAGAACAATTCATTCCAGCTCTAAAGCAGACCTTCCACTAACAAATCATCACTGCAGCTATAGGTGTGAATAATTGCACTAACTGGAATGCTCCTATGGCAACACATAATACTGTCAGCTCTGCCCCCTCCTGATCGTTACTGGGAAAGCAATACATGACACACCTGATCAGCAAAGCTAGCTGTCCTTAAGGGCTCCTCAGAAGACACTTCAAATACATGACACTCTCCAGGTTGTATAAACATTCAAATTTCTTTATAGATGTATATCAACATGACCATGGTATATACCACACCTATTAAAAATAGTCTAACATGGTAATTATGGATTAAGCATCCTAAGGAAGGCAGATGTTAACTGATGTAGTGAATACTAAGCAAGAAGGTAAGAAAGAAGAGCCAAGTAGACAGAAACACATACAAAACTGATATTCTAAGCCATGGCCCAATGGTACATACGAGAGCAGGTGCACAGCATCAGCGTGCTGTTTGATGTAGTGCTGCCGGTATTTGGAGAAATCATGGAGCATCTGCAGAGGGTCAGGGTGAATGTTAATGCGATCTCTGTCTGTCCAAGTTTCCACAGCAACAAGAACCACCCTGGTGTTCAGCTGTTCCTTGTATATCTGAGGGCAGAGACAGGACAGGCACAGGAGTAGAACACTGGGTCAAACATGCACAGTTAGCCAGCAAAGTAAAGCGGAAGGACAAGAGGGATAAAGCAGGAGGAAAACATGGGGAAACAGTTAGCTGGTAATACCTCGGATTTCCTAAAAGTTAATATTCTGATCAACTTAAATTTTATGTTTTAGAGGACAAAAAGAACCCTTGCTGCTCTTTTTTTTTTTTTTAGCCATTCCATTTCCTTTAAAATTCTCAGGTCAAATAATTTTGCCACCGAGTTTTGCAGAAAACCTGTACAAAAATCAGCAAAGAAGAAATGTAAAGGCACACTAGGTGATCTCAAAGAAAAAGAAAAGAAAGACCTGAAAGACAAAGAGTAGCCAAAGACAATCCTCTAGTGGAGATTAAGTAATTTCTCAGTTCTCCAGTACACCTGAAATTTAATTCACATAATGCTTCATTTCCTTTTAAGATCAATTAATAATACTCAAGCAATGTGAGAATTAAGTAAAAATGTTAATTTTTCTATTAATTTCAATGTCATTGTAGCAATAAGACAAAGAAAAAACAATCAGGCCCCCAAAATAACAAAACTGTTTTAAATTAAGCTTTTTAACTTTATGCATGATAATTGATTCTGACATAAAACTGCTGCTCTCTTTAGGTTCAGGTCAAAAAATGCCAAATTTTATTAATTAGGGTTGTGCAGAACTTTCAGATCTACAAAAGATGCATTCCTTATCCACCCTGACCAGAACGCCAGTCCTTTGTATCAGAGCAGCATTATCCTTATTGAAAAGTAAGTATATAATACTCATCTTAGCAAAATAAAACAATAAACATAAGAGTGAGCAACTGGCTAAGCTAAATTTTGTAAAAGACCCTTGGAAAAAAAAGTAGTAGCATGCTTCAATCTGAGGGATACAGGTTGACAGCATACACAGAAAATGGTATACGAAAGGAGAAAAATCAATATAACATTAAACCCCCTGAAACTGCATATGGGGGGATCAATAAAGACTTGACTTCTGTTTGCTGAGAGGAAAACTATTTCCTGATGCAAACAGGAAGGAAAGAATGGGAGAGGGGGCAGAGAACCTAATAGCCTTTGAAAGCCAAGATCCTTTTCCCAAGAACAAAACAGTAAGAAATGCAGCCCAATCCCTGTGGACACAAGGGAACAACAAGGCAGAAATTCCTGCTCCTTTTCATGCTTTATTTAAAGAAAAGGCCATTAGGATGTCATTTTGGAAGATCTCTCTGAGGGGACTGAATTCTGCACTGGAGTGAAGCTGAATGTTTCTGCATATACACAGACACAGAGCAAATAAAAATGGAAAAGCAGACAAAATAGTCAGACAAAGCAAAGACAGATGAATTAACTTCTGTTAAAATTCAGAAAAAATACAAAGAAATAACGATCCGATGAGAAAAAATTAAAGGTGCCACCTTTTCCTTGGGAATATAAATTGCAGAAGTACTATTTCAGTTATTTACATTTTTATCTGCTCTAGTAACTTTCCTTTAGGCTACTGGCATTTCCAGACCATTATAGAAAAATATTCCAAAGCACTTCCAGTATTTCATGTATTATAAGTATATTCACCCAAGGTTTCAATATACATACAGTATACTCTATAGGGAAGACACTAAGAACAAATACTCCATTGCTTCCTCCAAGCCAAACGAACTGTTGACCATGTTTTGCACTGTATCATAATGCCCAGTTCCACTGGTATCAAAAATGCCACATGGAAAAGGGACTCAGAGTAAGCATTTGGTAGCCTTTGTATGTTGTTACAGTAAAATCAAAGTGAGCAATTCAGATCTATAGAAAGCCCTGTGAGACTCAGCTATCAGCCAGAAGCAGCAAGGAGCTCAGCCGCTGCTGGCTGATAGGGAGGAGGTTACTCCCCAAGAATTCACATAGTAGGAATACACAGGACTCTGCAGGTGCACGAAAACAGCCAGGATGAAATAATATAAACATGGGACTTGTNGAAAAAGTAAAAGAAAAAAAAATATCAGATTTTACCACAACTATTACTTTTAGTTTATATGCTGCATGCAAGACTGTTCTACATATAGGCACAGATACAAGCAGGGTATCTGTGCCACACCCATTTATAACNCAAAAATGCCACATGGAAAAGGGACTCAGAGTAAGCATTTGGTAGCCTTTGTATGTTGTTACAGTAAAATCAAAGTGAGCAATTCAGATCTATAGAAAGCCCTGTGAGACTCAGCTATCAGCCAGAAGCAGCAAGGAGCTCAGCCGCTGCTGGCTGATAGGGAGGAGGTTACTCCCCAAGAATTCACATAGTAGGAATACACAGGACTCTGCAGGTGCACGAAAACAGCCAGGATGAAATAATATAAACATGGGACTTGTGAGAGATAAGTTCTAACCAATTGAAGTTTCTAGCGTGGTGGTGTGGTAACTCTTTTAGCCAATAAGCTGTAGTCCTAACCCTATATAAACTGTGTGCTATGTCTAATAAAATGGCTTCACTTTAAATCTCATTAGATTCGTGTTATGAAGTCCTTTCTCCGCCACGAACTTTGTTTACTTTATTTGTACTCATCACTGCTAGAGAATCTATCCTGTTTCCACCACAGAGCTCTGAAATGTGTGGTCACTATATGTGTATGAAAAAGTAAAAGAAAAAAAAATATCAGATTTTACCACAACTATTACTTTTAGTTTATATGCTGCATGCAAGACTGTTCTACATATAGGCACAGATACAAGCAGGGTATCTGTGCCACACCCATTTATAACGTACTACAGTGGGATGTTATTTGCTAGGCTACAAATACAGATTTATAAAGGAGAATTTTTTACTCACTCTCTCTTTCTCACAATAGATATGTGTATCCTTTGGGGACTATACTTGCAGTTTCAATCACTTGTGGTTTAGATTTGTTTCACAAATCTAAACTTGGTTAAATCTCATTCTTAAAGGGTGACAGATACTGAAATCTCCTTTAAGTTTGAAATTACCCCTGCTAAGGGTAAACTCTGGCAGCTGCAGGCTTTGAGAAAAATCTGGTGGTTTCTAATACAATCACCTTGGGCTATTCCTCTGCAGAGGAACTGGAAATGCACTTGAAAATGTAATTTTCATAGCTGCTTTTTTTTTTAATCCTGGTATACAAATTTGTTAACCTTTTAAATACAATGGTAAACTAAAAGTGAGTGAATCAGTGTTCAGAAAAAACATTGATACTTACAGCATCTACAAGGTTTACCACAGACTTGGCAAAATTGTTTGTGTATGCATTTGAAGAACGGTGCCTTTTGAACTAAAAGGAGAAGAGAAAGTAGAACACAGTGAGAACTTAAATATTTATTGCTAATTCTTTATTTTTACAGCATGAAAGGAAAATTTATATTTTAAGAAAGAGCAAAGGAAAAAACTCAAAGAGCTTTTCAAATCACAGCCTACATCCCATATTCAAGAACCCCTGGAAGATAAAGGAAGCCATGGATGCCAGACAGCTCTTCACATCTGTAAAAGGAGCATTTAGCCTCAAGAAATACCCTATTTAGAATCACACTTCCAATGTTTGAGACAAAATTACAGATAAACATGAACATACACGACCTCAAAATTGAGAGGACACTGTACCCATTAAAACTGTGCTTCCATGACTACATGAAGATGAAGCATTTACCACTTGGCCTCACAGCTCATAGCAAAGTCATACTTCCTCCACCATAGCATAACACTTTTATGTAGCATTAGTTATATCAAAAGGCAAAATGGAAGAGGGATTGTATGGTAAAAGTAAACATGTGTTTGAATGTGAAAAGCGTTAAGATGAATATCCTAAATTTTAACTTCATTTTTTTTTCTATTTTTATAGACTTCGATAAGCTGTATTACAAGTTCTGCCTCCTAATTTCTGTGCATATCATTTCAATGGTTTCATGTCTTTCCTCATCCTGCCCCACAAGTTCCATCTGTTTCAAGTCAAATTTTTTAGAGATGCAGCTCTGGTATCTGAACATGAATCCATGACTTTCAAGAAAATGTAAAATTATAAACCAAAATTACATTATACAGTATGATTTGCAGACAGAAAAATAAGTCTTGAAAATTGCGCAGAAAAGGCATATAATATTGTTTAGAACAAAGAGGGTAGAAAGTCTTCACTCAAAACCTTTACTAATTTCAACAAAAAATAGGTTAAAAGCAACAACTCTTATCACCTTACAAGCAAACATTATCAGGTTCCATGAAAGTGTCAGCTATTCCCATTATGAAACACAGTACTTTCAAAGAGGCCTTGGAACAAGAGGGTCTGACTTTGAGCAGTTGAGTAGCTCCTCTCAGTGAATAACTTAGATGATTAACTGCCTTCCCAGATTAAATTTACAAAACAGATAGAAATCCCCTGTTTTCCAGAATTATGCTTGGTGCAAAGGTGAAAATAACACTAGAAAATATTTATGCTTTTAAAATTAAATAATCTGTTTCTGAAATTGAAAGCAGAAGAGTGACACATGCACACACATTCTATTATAAGAAATTTGCCATTCCTTCAAATTCAACTTTTTTTGCACAATCAGTCTAGTTTTATATGGATTAAATGTTATAGAAATAAAAAAAAAGGTCATCAAACTTAATGATAACACTCATTTGACTTCAGGAAGATAAATATTTTTTACATATGCAGTTATTTATTATTAGGTTCCACAATGCTTCAGCACAACCACAACAGTTTTTAATACCCAAGGATCCTACAACATGGGTTTGCAGAGACCCATCCGCCTGTAACTATTCTCAAAACAAAGCACTTTCAGGTACCAGGAGGTACTTAAGATGTACACTGAGAGCAGTGTGCCTATCAGGAGGCTCTGCTCTCTAGGGATCCGTGACAAAGGGATGGGGGGAAAGAGGAGCTTTGGCTTTCTTCTTTTGAGCCAATCCCAAACCTTTCCAGAAGTGGAAGAGCAAAAGAATATGCTTTGGAAAATGTTCTTGGTTTTCATGAAAGAACTAAAATGCTAAAATCAATAGCAATATACCACATAATGTATTTAAACACAGCTTCTAAACCAGAAATTAATCTAAGCCAGTAAAAAGTGGAACAACCTAATTAAATGTGTTTAGCTGTGTCTTTATTGCTACAGGAAAGTAAAATGTGAAAATACATAGGATTAACCACTTAACAAAACAGTCAAAGAGGTTTAAGGCACTTCTTCCAACACAGGCATTTGCTGCAGGTGAAACCTGCCCTCTCCTGGTAAGCAGAAAACCTTGAAAGTACATTTATTGAGCTCCTGGACTGGCAGCTCCGACCCTTAATTGTGAATGCTTCTCTGTGTATATCCATTTCATTCTTTGAAAAGAATTATTAATCTGCTTCTGAATCACTGACAACACTGAAACAAAAAATCCTGTGGTCTAAAGTTCTAACAAATAAAGTGTGACAGGAGACAACAGTTAGTGTCTGTACCAAGTGTAGAGAATACAGTGGTTGTCCTTTAAGTATGTCTGTAATACAAGAGGCCAGAGGAAACAGACAGACAAAAATCTTCTCTTCATATGGAACATCAACCATAGACACCAAACAAGACAACACAATGGCCATAACTTAAATTACTGTGCCCTACTGCTAAACAAACACCCAAACACTTCTACAGTAGTTTCCTACCAGGTAGCTTTATAAATGAGAACACCTCAAGAAATTTCTGTCCTACTCTTTCCACCCATTCAAATTGCCTTTACGCTGCTGAATTAATATAGATAAAACCCAGGTTATGTTTGCCCAGACCACTTCTCTGATTTATTAGCCAGATGATGGAAGGGTATATTTTCTGTCTATTCAGCACTGGAACATGTACAAATTACTGCTCTGATATCTGCTATTTCTTGCTCTTAAAAATCATCCTTCAGTCTGGCAAAAGAGCCCCCAACAACATAAAGCATTGGAAAAACATTCAGTAGAGTGAGAGACACAACAAGCACTTTACTTGCAAATAAAATAAACAAAAACTCATTTATCAACAGAATTTGATATTTTTTAAAAAAAGGGTCTCACTCACTCAAATGTCATTTGGTCTGACATTTTCCAGTCATCCCTCAAGACCAAATGGGAAAAAGTGGGCTTTCCTCCCTGCTCCCTTCCTGGTTTTTTTTAATGACAAATACTTTCTGAATCAAACAAACAACTTACCTTGCACTTCATTAAGAATCCTGTTTATAAGTGCAGAACAGCCAGGAAGAACAATCAGAGAGTTTTATCTATATGTTTTGCTGCAGTAAAACTTAAGTTAGTAAAACTAAACTCCAAGTAACAAATTCTGACCTCTGTCTATATAATTAGAAAGATAGGATGGAATTTTAGAATGTTTAGTGTGTTTGCTCTGGACATAAATGTTTTGTTGCTTTACTTTGTTTGCTATGGGCATATTAAATTATGCACATGATACCAAGGTGTTCCAGATCTATTTTGAACCTATAATTGCCATAGAAAATCTTAGGTAACATTAAGCTTCATTAGGTATTATGGCCTATACCATGTCTTACACTACAAATGTTAACAGCTGCTGATAAACAAAATACTGAACTCAAAAGTAGCTGATGCAGCACAGTGTTGTACTTGAACCTAGAAATTGTCACCAAAAGAAAGATTACCACTGAATGGACAGACTTACCATTTTATGGTCATTAACTATCATGAGCTCCAGATACTTCATTTCTTCAAAGACACCACGAGATATCTGATGGATTAAAGAAACTCTTAGAAATCATGAAGATGTAGTGATTTTCAAAAATACCTGCAGTTAATTTATATTACATACATATTATGTAGGGTGTGTAAACCCATACAAAACTGGGTCAAACATTCAACCACGGTAAAAATCAGCCCCAGTAACTGCGAGTTACAACAGACACTGGCTCAGAATCTGAGTCGCATCATTTAGAACGTTCAGGGTCTGCTCTTCTTGGTTCAGTGCAGACACCACCACTGTTTCCTTCCCCTTTTCATTGTGTACTATTCATCACAGATTTAATGAGGAAGGATGTTACTACAAACAGATGCACCCTCAGAAATACGTTGTGAATTGTGCGACTCAGTAAAGAAACACAGATGAATCTTCTCTACCTCAGTTGCTCCCCTGACTGACACATGTGCATCTGAAGATCATGGGGACTGCCCACTCATGTTCTTCTCTGAATAAGCTGGTTCTGGGGGTGCTCATTTAGATTTTTAATTTAACCATGCCCCTTAATCAGCCAAATAACAACAAAGTCAGATATCTACAAAGTAGCAAGAGTTCATTCAAACTTATTTTTTATCCTCCAGAATCCTAAACTCTTTTTCACTACTAAATTTTCATTTAATTGATGTACAGTATTGCTGTTGCTTCAGAAAGCGTACCAACTTTTCTCCAAATATTCCATTTTTAAAGAACAATCTCGTTTTCTCAGTTGATAATTGTATTATGTGACAATATTAAGCTACTAAAAATGCTAGTTTTCTAAAGCCTATGTTCTCTTGACATTAAAAAATACGGAAATTAGAGGGTGTGCGTTTGGTTTTACAAATGTGACCTTAACTCAAGGTCACACTTTTACTCACTGCTCTCTTTCTTCTCTTTCTTCTCAGCCACTGAAGTTCAGACAGAAAGGGCCATTCAGAACTAGAGTCAGTCTCTGTACAAATTACAATTTAAGAATTTCATGGCATTATTTTAAACTATTTAAGTACACTGTCCAAACCTAAAGCAAATTAAGATCACCAAAATTAGAATCACATTTGCTATTGAAAAGTTCATTTTCTTAAATGTATAAAATGCCTCATATCAAAACTCAAGTAATTTAGAAATTTTAGAGTTAAAGCATGTAAGGAGAGGTAAAGAGATTGTAACCTGGGCTTAGAATACACGTTTTCTTCTGGTTTGTGTCCTCAATAGCATTAATATCACTGATTAAATTTAGTGATTTGCAGAGGAAAGTTAAATACAGGTCTTTAAGGATGAAAATCTTTCGTTTGCTTTTTGCATAATCTAAATTCCTTTGCAATAATTGTGGAAAAAGTCAGGTTAGTATCTATTTTTAAAGTTTTTCTAATAATCAGCAATTTTATACACACTGCTAGCCTAATATTCAAATCTTTCAAATTATATACATGATTATTTCCAATATTGAAAAACTCAAAACATAAGCAAAAACATACCAAAGTCCTGCAACTGCTTGGAGGCTTGTGTTCCGTAAGTTCTTTGGATGATATGTGGCCTACTTTTACTTTCCTGATAAGAAAAATATGGGAAATTTTCTTCTAATTAATATTTTCAAGTGAAAGATGTGGCACTTCTTTCAGTACTTATCTCTTTTTTTTTTATTTTGTCATAAAATGCAAGCAACCATAGTATAAGTTTGGGATGTTACCAATTTGAAACAAAATATTTGCAATCCTGAGCAAATCATTGGAGTCTCTCTGCTCCAGCCCATTTATTGGTCTACAAAAGTGAAGCATCACAGATGTCTTTGAGATAACCAAAACAAAGTCCTTTATAAGACTTAGTGTTACAGAATACAGATCATTTATCCCAATAAATCAAATTAGGAAGTCTACATCTGGTTGAAATCTTCCTCCCACAGATCAAAAGCAACTATTACTATTTATGAAAAAATCCTGTCTAATTGCAGCAAAATGCAAGAAACCAATCAATATGCTATCATTAAAAGAATTATTTCACCCTGTTTTACTGGTGTAAACAACACTTAAAAAGTACAAGACTTTTAATGTGTATTTTCTTTAGAAGTCTGACATAGCCCAAATGATCACATTTGAGTATCTACTCTAGAAAAGAACCCTTTTCTCATAACACCTCCTCGGCAGAGCCTGCCAAAACAAGCAGTTCTTTGCAAAGGGCAGGATGCTACAGCTCTGTAACTTCATAAGAAATACATAACACACTGATGGACAACACTGCACATTTTGCTGCATGTTGGGGAGGAAAGGGAGGGAGTTTAATATAGTATCTACTACCATAAGATTAATCAAGCTGAATAAACTACAGACTGAAGGCTGATATTTTTCTCTCATAGTGCACTCAAAAAACGAGCCTCTCAAAGCTCTCTGTATAGCAGTATTATTTTCTTTTCATCAGTTTTGAGAAAAATATTCATCTCATCCGTCTTCTTAACATTTAAATCCGAATTGAATCCTCACAAGAGTTGGCAAACTGTATCTCGCTTTTATAACTCGAACTTCTGCTATACTTACAAGTTTTACTGATGTACCACACTGAGAGAGAGATCCTGGTTTCCTTTGTTCACCCAAGCAAGAGAACAGTTAAAGTGAAATTCTCTTCTTCCTACTCTATGGATACTGTAGTATAAATATAATCTCCAATTTACTGTGTCTGTGTTGTCAGTTTTCAGACTTACAACCTTTATGAACATGAGCTACATCAAACATAGACACATGGCATGCAATGTTGCTCCTGGGAAGATAGAGAAAGTTTTTAGGATGTAATATTTTCCTGTGTCTTTAAAGGTTCATTTATAGTCCAATAAATGGCCATCCAGTCGATACAGATTCCTCTGGATATTGCTCCAGTTTATTTGACAGTATCAGTCAATGATTTTTGCAGATCTTCATTTGGACTGTAAGTTCAGCCTTACAGTGACTAAAACTGGTTCTGCAGCATCAACTATTTGTCACATCCTGATGTGTAACAGAGCAAGACAAGTTTAAGAGCTGTGCTACAGCATCTGGAATACATCCTACAGACCAAGCAGGATATAAACCTTGAGAATTCTCTGTCTCAGTGTTGCAGAATCACTCAAATATTTCAATCACTCAAGAGGCAGAAATCTACCTAGTTTTACTACTGTCTATGAAATTGTGTCAGGTCTATCAAAAGTTAAAGTTTTAAGAACAGCTCTATTGCAATACTTACTACAAAATACAAAAATAATAATAGCAAGGTATTTGCATAAATGCAGTCGTAGATGCTGATTCAGCACAGTCATATATTTGAATATGCTATATCAGAATCATTTAAGCTGTACAGTGACCACTGACTTAACACATACAATGTGTAAAATACCCAGATATAATTAAATACTTAATTAAGCACTGTGTGGAAACATAGTAGGTCAAGAGCAATGTGATACAACTATTTAGAGAGGAATGTATTAATGAGTTTCAGAGATCTCTTCTAGGAATTTATAAATACTTTAGTTCAAATACTAGAGCAAACTGATAAACACTTTTTGACAGTTCATAACCATGTGCTATGGAAACAGACTTATTAGCGTACTCCCAGCATCTAAATGATCCTCAGTAAGTAGGAAACAAAAGAGTAAAGAAAAACAGAGAAAAATCATAGGTGAATCATACTTACAAATTTCCTGCCTTAACTGATTGCCAATCAAGTGTTTTAAAATACTTTTGGCTTTCATATGAATGAACGAGACACATCACACATTTCCTGATTTATTCTAATACTCTTATTTGCTATTCCTTGAGCGCTGTCCCAAACCAAATAAATTAGACAAAAATAAACTTACTGCACTGTGGGTCAGTTCCACTGGTTCTATCAAGTACAGGTAAGTACTATCTTCAAACATACCACTAGAACATGGAGAAAAAAGTGATATTTAGGATTACATGGCAATTAGTTTGACTCCAGGATAGGAATTTTGATGAGACAAAACCAAACTTAGTGCTGAAAAACTTATCAATTATAAAATAAATACCACATACTTTCATTACTACCACATGTAGCTAAAGCTAAGAATATATATATGTTTTAAGATATCAGGGACATTTAATGAACTAACACTATACTAAATGTAATGGCAATGCAATGACAAAGTACCAAAAAGAGTAAAGGTTTGACCTTGGAAAGAGGAAGTACTAAGACACACATAGCATACAGAAATGAATCAACAGCTGAGTTGCACTTAACAGTAACTAGTTGTAGTAATGTAATTTCTTACATTTTTTTCTTGTACAATCTAACAACAAGATCAATTTTTCTACTGGCTGACAGAATCATACATGAATACTGAGCATGCAAACTGCTAAAGTACATTCTGGTTTATTCTTTACCATAATAAGTTATCTGGGGAAATATTTATTTGCATTTACCATATTCAAAGGTTTTATGAGACAGCGTCAAAATACTAATTCAAATTATATTTTAAAAAAGTGCTAGCACATTGGCATAGCTGCTACTGGCATTTCTAACCATCAAAAATCTTTGGGCCTGTAGAATTTCAGTCCCTCACATATTAAGTGATAATATTCAAGAGTCATAATTAGTTATAGCCTTGCTTGAAAAATGAGAACAAGCACTTACTGAAGACCATTACAAGTTGAAAGAGCAACTTTGGAATCCTTAATACCTCTGATGTTTCCATGGTAGTAACAATGCTCTCCCCCCTAATAATTAAAACAAAAACAAAGCCAATCACACACAAAAAATTACCCTGGTTTAATTTCTGTTGCTTAAAAGTAAGGCAAAAAATATCTAATACTAACAATACCATTTTACCTGATTTAAGTAATTGTTTTTACTGTCTATCAGCAATAAGCCCAGCTAAGCTACAGATAAAAAGTACTCTCAAAAAATTTATTAAAACTCCTTAAGAGTTGGTGTCTGTCATATATCATTAGAAAAACCTACAGTTCATCATAAAAATATTCTTAATTCTGGTGTCATGTCATCTGAACTCCAACATTTCAACATTATCCCTCAAGAAGGTACCAAAGATGCTCTTCATATATCTATGCACAGCATTACTTCCATTTTGCATCTCATTGAATGAGTTATTCAGAGTGTGAAAAAAAAATCCTAACAGGCTACTGGGCATAACTAAATCAAAGTACTACACAGAAGGTAATCACTGTGTGTTTACCTCTCCGTAGTGAGAATGCATAAACCATGATTTTAAAAGCTAAATTGTGACTATCTTTCTCATACAAAGTTTTTCAAGAATTTTTTTTTAAATGATCATCTGAATAAAGGAATTGCTGTTTGTTCTTCAGTCATTCTTTCAATAAACTACCCTTTTCCATAAAATACAGTTCTTGTTGTGAAGATCTCACTTCTTTAAATCCACATCAGGAAGCAAAACAATCTTTTATTTACTTAGGCTTAAAAAGTATTATAAAATACTGCAAAAGACAAGAATACAGTCCTCATTTGACCTCCTACACAAATTGGGTGCATATTTTTTGAACCTATAATGAAGCCTTTTACAGATTAGTGTGACCTCAGGAACTCTATTACTGCTTCTAAATAACACAATTAAGAAACCCTCCCCTAGGAAGTTTGGATCAAGTTACTGCAGCATGCAAAGGTAGCCCATTTGCTGAGTCTGAAGTTCTAATATAATTTTCCAGTCAGATTCATGATTCAGCAACCGCAGTGCTCAATCCCAGGGCTGCAGCTGACAATTGCAGGAGCTTGTCTAAATGCCATGGGAATTGTTTTCTTGCATCATTTAGCATTTTTGCCTATTCTGCAGAGTACTGAGTCTTAATGAAACAACTTCCTTTGCACGTTACATGAAACTCATTTTCTTCTTCAGTGGAAGAAAACAAAATAGCATATTTGAATAATTAAATTGTGATGTAATTGCTTAATTCTACCCTTACCTGTAATGTATTTTATTTGAGATTCTCTACAACAAGGGCAAAATAACAAACTAGATATCTAATACTTGGAGAAACAACAACCTTGACTTTCTGAAGGCATAAATGCAACTGGAATGTTTGCTTGCCTCCACTCTAAACAGAGATGTATTTCACACATAGTAAGTTCACAACAAATATTCTGGCATTTATACCAAATAGGGGCAGTCCCGTGGTGTAAAGGAGAGCACTCCGGTCTCTGAATCCCAAGGACCTGAGTTCCAGTCTCAGTGGGGACCATCCCCTGGCAGTTCAAGCCTCCCTGCCATCCCATCCCGTCACATCTCGGATGCTCAGCAGGATCAGCCCTGGTCAGTACCGGGTGCTGTGACAGTCCCGAGGACTTCCCTGTCACTGTCCAAGCTCACTCGGCCGTGACAAAGGGACCTCAGGACTTAAACAGTGGGGCCAGTTCTGTGCACGCTGTGCCTCACCTAAAACATCCACTGCACAGGCTGGAAGGGCACGCGGGGAGAGCCCTGCCCAAATCTGCGTTCGCGAAGATTGGTCATTATACCAAATATGAAAAACGTTATTCCCTGAAAATACAGATTTTAACCTTCCTAGGAACATACCAGCCCTCATTTTGTTACTACAACAAACAAAAAGGCTGATCTGGTTCCCCAGGGCTGAACTATCCTGCATAACTTTAGTCTGTCCTTGGATTAATAGCCTATTGCACTGAATTCAATTTGGCAGCTAGTTTGACAAACATAATTAATTGGCTATCAAGCAATATGCTGATTTTGTAATAACTCCAGAGGCTAAAGTTTCAGTTAAGTCTTTCATTTTCTGCTTCACAAGTGTATAATTCTAGCAAAGAAAAGTCACTTCAAGTTTTTTTTGTTTGTTTGAATGTCTTACATTACCATTATCCCTTCTCCTTGCACTCTGTGCTAAGGACATGTGAATAATTAATGAAGATTAATCTGATGGTGACTTCAAACCCTCCACCTCCTACATTTTACAAGATGTAATTGTTCTGGCAGTGACTGGATCATCTTCACTACTACCACCTACAAATGCACATCCTCAGCCCAAAACACAGCTTTTCCTCCTGAATTCCTGAGGGATCCTTACAAAGTTAGATCACAGTTACCTTGTATGTGTGGAAAAAGAATTCTGGTGGGTTTATGTCTTAACAAACACTTTTTCTTTTTTTCTTCTTTTAAATGTCTTATTGGCACTGTTCCCTCAGAAAGACCATTATGACACAATTTAAGAGCACAATACCTTAGAAAACTTTGGTTTTCCATCCTCATAGTGAATCTCCACATAATTAGAAGATAACAAGTCACTGCCGAAGAAAGGAAAAATCAAGATAAGAAAAATATGAATATTATTTTCACTGCTATGAGTAGGTTTGGAGGGGTGTTTTGTTAGAATTTTCAAACTATTTTTATTTTCCCCGTACATTAGTTTAAAAAAAATCCAGCAGTTTGTGTCCAGTAAATGCTTGGATGGTGTAGTGGAAGTCAGATTACAGAAGGGGGAATTTTATTCTGCAATTTAATCCCCTTTATTTTAGCTTTACAATAAGATTATCAGCCTTTAAAATATGAAAAAAAAAATCCCATGGCTTTAGAACTTTGTTTGCTGACAGTAACACACAAAATGTATGTGTAGTTTATCAACATTTTCAAATAAATTTTACATTTTAACTAAAAGCTAAACAGCGTATATGTAGGGCTGAACACAAGAGTGTATATTCACTTTCACAAACTACAAATACTCATTCTTTTTCCCAAAATAATGATGTTCTTTAAAAGAAAAACCAAACCAATTCACAACACAAAATACCCCCCATAGTACTCCTCTTACTTTCACTTCTTTTTCTTAGATACCTTTCCCACTCTTAATTTTTTGTTACTCTGGCAAGATAAATTTCTGAAGCATAAAAATATGCCCTACTGTGTAACTTACGCTTCAGATTTCTTCTTTTTTGTTTGT
>VWZD01007190.1:1314878-1374781 GCA_013396695.1 Sakesphorus luctuosus | reverse complement strand
CAGGGACGGACACCACTTGTTGGTTATTTTTGTTTGTTTTTTTAACTAAGATTAGCTAGCCTGGGCATATCTTGTGACAATCTGTGTCCCTTTCACATCCTAGCCCTTATAACCAGGGTTGCAGCACAGCCCCAGGGGGAGTAAAGCAGTTAAATATGTTAACTGGCCCACCAAATATGCCACATAGGCATTTTACTTAATGCAACCCAGAATTCTTAGCATTTTTGCAGTCTCTAATGTACCCCCACAGGTTAAAAAAAAAATCATTGCAGGGTCTGATAGTGGTACATGTATCCAACCAAAAATATCATGGCTACAAATAAAAAACATCATTATGGAAGTCTGGTCTGACAAAATAGCTCTGGTGGGAATTCAGGACTAACAACAACTTATGATAATGGATATCTCAAACTCCAATTAGGCTATTAGCAATCCTGATAACACTTTAACTCTGGGACTCATGGCTCATAAAATCAATTCTTCATGCCACATTTATCAGGCACTACCCTCAGAGAGCATCCTGCAGAAGTCAGTTATGAGTGGGTCTCTTAAAAGTCCTTTTTCATGGAACAGAGAGCCCACACTAAGGGCACTCTGTGCCTGCAAAACCAGTGCTAATAGCCCTGAATAATTACTGAAGTCTCATAATTTGTCTTAAACATCACTTTGAAGGCAGTATTTAATAGATATATTTTTAAAGCACTGATATAAAAATAAATTCACATGCATAAAATAATTTTAACTTTCTCTGTTTGTATCAGAGTAAGCTATAAACGTTCTGCAGAAAATAAAAATGCTGTGTAAATAGTGTAAGCACTTGACCACAATGCAAACATTTGCTTCTTCAGGTGGCAAGATCTGAAGCTTCTAAAAAGCTTCAAATTCAAAACAATTAAACTTTAGAGTGTTGCTAATGTCCTTTTACTCTTTGCATTTCTCACACTTGTTATCGAGCCTAAGGACTGCCATTCTCTTTACTGGTTCAGAGCAGGCTACAGGTAACTGACACAAGTAAGAAAATCAAAAACTCTGATAGAAGTATTAAAAAAAATCACAGAGAATGGTTAAACACAGGAACTATGCTCAACTTCATACACCTTGACCTGATTCAGATTTTTAGACTCTTCTGCTTGAATTCACCAAGACCCCCAAACCAATCCCAAGAGCAACATTTATCCACTTGTTTCCAAATCAAGCTCACACTTGCACACCCTCTTTTTTGCCCCCTTCTAGTAACCCTGCATGACTGATCTCAGAACTGCTTTTTGTGCTCTCTAATGCTTTTTGCCTCTCATAAGACTTGAAGTAGGTGATTTCAAAGTGTGTGTACTGACTCACAACTGCAGTCTAATTACAGCCTTTGCCTAAGATTTATCCTATTTCATGTGACACAGGAGCTGCTCAAAATTTCTTTAGTCCACCCTTTGAAGAATCTTTCCAGAGTTTACGTACTCTTGTCTTGGACTCTGGTTGAGCTTCTGCTGTAGCACATCATATGTCAACCTTTTCCATTCTTTAGCTTGCCATTACTTCCAATTGCAAAGGAATTCCTGATTCAGGTAGTGTCCAAATAAAATATCCCACACAACAGGGTATCTAACATGGCATGCTTATGATGGAAAACTATATATGTATTACATGTACAAAGCAAGGATGCAGCAGACAGTGACTGTTCCAACAGACTCTACACTTTTCTAATCATTGGCTTTCCAAAGGATATTGGGTCTGCAGGGACAGGTTTTGGTAGTGGGGGGGCTATAGGAGTGGCTTCTCTGAGAAGCTTCTAGAAGCTTCCCCCATGTCCAACAGAGCCAGTGCCAGATGGCTCCAAAGTGGACCTTTGGGATCTACTGGATACAAGGCATGGGAAATTCTCCATACTGAACAAATTCCCTGCAATGAAAATTAAGACCTGGTGTTCATGATATACTTCCCATACTGTAAACAAAATTCACTTTAATTTCTGAAGCACCCTTTTGTATCCACCACTTAGAAATTAGAGTAGAAAATCTTTTATAAGCTTTTTGTCTTTCACAAACCTCTTTCTCATGCTGTGCTGGAACAGGGTATGTATCACTAGTTTCTGGTCATTATTATGTTCTTAAATTTGCCACACAGAACCAGTAATGTTATGCAAGGGCATTTTTCTCTTAACATTTCCCTCAGGACAGCAAGAATTTTGAACATTCCATTGAAAAAAAACCACAAACAACAGTCTGCTGCTCCTTAAACTGTATACCTCTACCTTGCGAAGTACCTGATTTTTGTCAGGTACCTATTCTTGTTTCAAATATCTGCGTGTACCAGGAAATGTCCTAAGAACACCTTATTTGCAATCACTCACAAACCCCTCAATGTATACAGCTAATCTGAGAGAACACTGACCTTTTTCAAGGAAAGAGAGGGGAACAGAACAGTATTTTTGCATGCTTTTTCTAATACAACTTTGTTCGTACACACATCTCATTGCTTCTACAATAAAGCTCATCTGAGTCCTGTTCTCTATATTCATATCAGAATCAGTACAAACACAGCTATAACTGTCTTTATAAATGGTTAGTATTGAAATGCAACACTAGGACCAAAAAATACAGCAAAAATGTTCCACTACTGCCACAAAGAAAAAAAGGCAGAATTTGGGTAAGGAAGTTTGTTCTACACTTTGCTAAAGCTCCAGGAATAACAACAGCTGTAAAAATACATATAAAACTGCTACTGCAAATTTTCCCTACCAAAACCTTTACCTGTTATTATTGTTAACAAATAGAACAGAAGACATGAGAAATTATTTAAGAGGAAAAAAATTAACATTTAACCCAAATAACTTTCAAACGCTTTTTCCTACTCAAAAGACACACGCAGAAGAGCACTGTCATTTCACCAGCAGGTGTGATGGAATTCTTTATGCAAGTGGCATCAAAAAGAAAGGCCTAGAATATACTGATTAGGAGCTCGTGTAGAAGTCCAGTTTCCTGAGGAATGAGACACAGAACTCAAACATAAAGTAGGGTTCTCCATAAAATAATTTTTCTTCCTTCATTATCATTTACAGAGTGCCTAAATGGCATTCTGAAAGGCAGAGAGACCTGAGTTTTACAAGATACATTTACACCTCATCTACACTGGACTGTTTTGCCACCTTTGATCCATTTTGAGCCATTTACACTTGATTAGGGCAGAAATGCATCCAGTACAGAAAATTTGTTTTTCAATATTATGAGCACCGGAAACAGTGCAAGATTTAACTGAAACAATTGTCAGTCATGAACACATCAGATCAAAATATATTTATATAGTGACACATTAGTATGATCCTTCACAATGAACACACCAAACCGCAACATGTTGAATAACTCACAACAAAATAATTTGTCTGCTGAGCTGTTTTCTATACTTCCTTCCACTCTGCTTTGTTTGTCTTAGATAATTGTTCTTATTAAGCTGTCCTGCATCCCCAGCTCTATCTGAGTTACACTGAGAAATGCAAAACAAGCAGCAAAGGGATATGCCATTCCCAGTAGTTGCTGTCTTTGAAGACACAGGCCAGCTGTTAAAGCAAGCAGCAGATGCTTTCTGAAGAACTTGCATCCCCTTCCCTGGCATGCTGATGTTCTCCTTAGCAGGAGAGCTGCAGAGGGCAAAGTGCCTTACCTCAGCTGGCATCTGATGAAGAGCATTGATTTGGGTAGGTAAAGGCTATGAAATGACTGAAAGATACCTCATATACAAGTAAGCAAGTTAGCTTCCAGGAGCATGGCTGACAGCCTGCAGAAAATCAGAGTACACTTGAAATACCCTTCTGGCATACTTCTGAAATTATCTTTATACTAACCTATTACCAGTCAATAATTTATTATTTTTTAAGTCTTCTGAAATTATTCAAGCTCAGTACCAGTGTCTGAGCAACCTAGTCTAGTGGAATTAACAGAACATCACTCAGAGGTTTTTGTCCATTTAACAGATACAGTTTAGTAGCACATGAAGATGTGAAAAACAAATAGAGACCTTGCTGCAGCATTTTGTTAGAGCATCACGGCACTGTCATCTAATGCAGTGGTGATCTGCAGCCTTGTTTCCATCACCAGTTTCAATTATATTCACAAGCTTTGTTGAATTATCTGTTCTGATGGGAATTTATTAAGTTTCTAGTATGCATTTACATTAGTCTTTACTTGTCTGCTCCAATAAAAGTGTCTCCAAGGACCAAATAGACTGAAAATTCATTGTTATTTTTTCAAATAGAGCAAAGTTTTACTACTTTTTCTTATATTATCTTGAAGGAGCTCAAAAAGTCAGAACATGATACTGTGGATCAAACAACTGTGTTTACAAGTAATTAAAAGAAACAACTCATGATGCAAGTGTACAGGTCAACTTCTTCATAACTATGGAATCAAATAAAGTCCTCACTCCCTTCTGCTATGAATACCATAATGGTTCTACAAGAGTAAATAGTGCACTTATTTTTAAAAAACTCACTTCTTGTTGTTTGGTTTTGCTTTGCTTGTCTTTGAGGTAAGACAAGGATGAATTGACCACAAATTTATAAACTGAAATTACCTAGGTGATCCCTCAGGAAGCCCTTCAAATGGGAAAAAGATCTCCAAAAAAGACTGACAGAAATGTGTGTATTAGAATGGCATAGAATATTCACCTAGAATGGTGCAGAAAATGCTCCAGTTTTATTTCTGGATCAGTCTATTACCCTCAGTGCAAGAAACCCTGAATCAGTTCAAGGCAGTTCAAGAAACAAATTCTTCATGATCCTTTCTCAAGCTATGTCTTAAAGCTCTCCCTCTGAGAATGGAACATGCTGTATTTTATTCCCTACTTCAGCAAGCATTTTGAAGGTAGCAGTTTGAAGAGTTCTTCAGAATAGTAACAGCACATGGGTCAGTTTCCACCATATTTTAATTTACCCTAGCACTGAAGATGATACCACTCTAAAAAGTGCTTGCAGAAGGCTAGGAAGACAAAAATGGATGGACAACATTCCAGAAGACAAGTTCTATGCCATGGAAAACACCTCAGTGCAATTTCCTACAACAGAAGTTTCCTAGAAGTTTAAATTAAATATTTGACAACTGTTCAAGTTTACTCAATATTGCCTTTCAACTGGACCTTTTTCTTGATCCTCATCAGTTTGAAAAACTTTGGAATTATCAATAAGAATTTTATTAACCTTTAGTGTAAGGTTGAGGGCTGCCACCTGTCTTTGCCAGAATGGTTTCATCCAATGGTAACCACATTTTCTAAAGAGTCTTTCATTTGAAGACAGGTTTTCTAAATACAATAGAAACTCGTGTTTCCTCTTAAGCAGTTCATGGAATGCTCCATATGTCCTGATATTTTGTGTCTAATGGTAACAGTCCAATTTTAGACAACTCTTACCATGAAGGAAAAATCCAACAAGACATGGGTGTGAGGTTTTTGCCCATTATTTTATTTTATTTCTAATACCAAAAAGAGTGAAATAGGCTTATTTATACTTACAGAGAGCTGACTTGAGCTCAGATTATATTATATTATAGAAGAATCAGAGATACATTTTGGTATTCCAGCAAACTGGAAGTGTATTTTGGTTCCCTTAATCCATGCTTCCATGTTGATCTATACTGCACAACTTTAGCTCTGCCACTGAAGCAAGTTAAATTTACTTATACAGGCTCTCAGTGGCGCCAAGCATACACAGGCTTTATATCAGCTCCAAAGGCAAAGTTTTCAGGCTGATTGTAACAGAATCTGAGATGCCAGAAATCCACTTCAACGTAAAGATCTCACTATTGACAAGACTGGATCATGTCAGAAACAGCCTGAAACAGCTACAAGATTAGAAAGGTAACAGTTCTTCACCAGTGCCACGTTACAGTGGTTACATGTGATCAAGTAATAAGAATATAACCTAAGAAAGGGTGGGTCAAGTCACACCACAGCTTAGTACCTTGTCTGACAGCCAATACACACATGCAGCAATCTTTCAGGGAGTTTCTTAGCACTCAGTGGTCTGTGACACCAGGATTTCATAGTACAGCTGTTTTCAATGGCTCTTAGCAGATTTCTTTCCTGTAAGTTCTTCCAATCTTTTAATTCCTGTAGCTAGTTTAATTATGTACAACATCCTGGAACAAAATTCTCATTTTAATTATTTTTGTGAGAAGAATCTTCTTTCAAACCTCCTCCTATATTTAATACCTGGAGTTGTTACATGGGAGGGAGGAGGCAACAAACAGCATCACCCTGCCCTGCCCCACGGAATTTTGTCATGTTGTCACAGAGGCGTATTTGCCATGCTCAAGGCTTGTTGGCTCTAACAATCCACCAAACCAATGGCTGTGGTTGCATCTCGGCTGACAGACATACAACATCCTGTTCAGATAGATGAGATCCACACTCAATTAAATCCAGGATCAGAAGTGCATGGAATAAAGTCTTTTCACTCCACAAGCAAGTTGTCTGACAAGTGGCACTTTGTACATGTAGGACAAGGACATACAGAGACAGGACAATGGGGGAAGGCTTCAAACTGAAAGAAGGTAGATTTAGATATAAGGAACAAATGCTTTACTGTGAGGGTGGTAAGAGGTTTTCACATCTGCCCTAAGACTTTTTGCACATGAAATTCCCACTGAGGCAAAGGATAACTTTTAATAGGTTGCTTCCAGCTCTGGGAGAGGCAAATAAGGCAGTAAATCCCTATTACTTATAGCTGAGAAACTCAAGACTGCACTTACAGGAGGGCACACACATTGCTGTAAAATCCTAACACTAAGTTCTTTGCATCTCCTCTGTAACAAATTTTTGAAAGTTCACTAAACTTTTCACAGTATTATCACTACATGTAAATTAGCAGCTTGTGTATCTTATAGGATCCATTTAATATCCTAAATGTTTAAGTGTTCATTTAAGAAAGTGTCATAAATATTTGAAGTTTCTTTCTGAAAAACTGTGACTACTTTGCACATTTCCATTAAAAGAGACTTTTGAAAAAAAACCACAAGAATCAAATTTTGTTTCTCAAACAGACCAGTTACCACCCCACTGTTTTTTAAATTAGGCTAACAATGTTACCTCCTCTGGGATTACTCTCACATTAATTCAACCCTATAGAAACATTCACCACAAAATCTAGACTACAGACTATGAGGAACAGAATCACAGACTATTCTGAGTTGGAAGGGACCCATAAGGATCATCAAGTCCAACTCTTAGGTCAATGGCCCACACAGGGTATTGAACTCATGACCTTGGTGTTATTACAACCAGGTTTTAACCAACTAAGCTAATAAACATCAATTATATGCTTTAAACTGATAGATAAAATTTGCTGTAATGCACTTCACATATGAAACTGACTTTTCTCAATACTCATCGTGTTTTAATGTCTCAAATATTTAAGTTATGTAACAGTCAAATGTAGTGGGATTGTATTTTTCATTTCATGCCAAAAATGCCAAATATTTTTCATATGGTATCTTCATTGAAAAGAAATCCATTTTCCTGGAAACAGAGTTTCCTGGAAAGATGAACTTCTACAGAGAAAAGAAGGAAAACATGAAAAATACAGGCTGATTTTGGTGACTTTTTTCCTCCCCCCCAAATCCTCAATTTTGAGGGAAGTTTTCAGTAGGAAGGGAGAGAAGTTTTTGTCTTTGTGGGTTTTTTCTTCTGTTTTTGTCCTGCTCAGGTAACTAATTCCCTGTTCCTTTTATGTGCCTCAGCCAGCACAGTCCCCGTGGCAAAGGTTCCAGTACAGCCCCAGCACCCTGTGCTGGTGGAGACCTCTTTGTTCAGAGGCTGGGACTAAGCTCTGTCCTAAAACTGCCACACAATATGGCAAACTTCCCTCATCACTAAAAAACCAGCAGGTAGACATTTTTAATTCACTGCTTTTGGCAGTACTGCTCTTTAACGTGTTTTAGTACTACATCAGAACATACAAACTGCTACCTTTAAAGAGGACATAAAAGTTACCTGCAGAAACTTGTCTTTCAACAGAACAGCAACTTAAAAGCTTTTTACATGTTGATGAAAAAGAGATCATTAAAAACTAATTTGTTAGCACCTTGCAGACATTTGTTTATGTATATAATACATCAATGAAAAATAAGAAACTGGATATACAAGATCATTGATTATGTAAGTACATTGTTACAACAAATGGATTGACATTATTGCTTAAGGACAGAAGTGAACTTGCTGAAATTAATGAACACTTTAAAAGGCTTTTTATAGGAATTGGGGTTTAATACAACGCTACACATTATTTGTTGAATTTATAGAGTTTGGGCAGACTATCACAGCTGAATTGTAACTTTTCAGACGGGATTGTTACCCCACTAGTACCCTATAAACTTTCATTTTTATACTAAGAGCATTAAATAAAACCATTACTTAATCTATTACTAATTAGAAAAAGTACTACTTTTTGCATCAAATTATTTCCCTAATACTCATATCTACAATTACTGTGCATTGTCAAATGACCTCACACTGACAGCCTAAAACTGCTCAAACATTTAAGTGTAACAAGGGGCAAGATGTCTGAAACTTCAGAGTAGCCCACTGATCTTTTTTTCCTGAGTCTTCTTGTCAGAAAAAGATGTCAACAATCACCTTTAGGATAACAAATTATATTTCATCTGGTTTAGGCCTTGTGCAACAGCAAAGTTGGTTACCCATTCAAACTCCATGCAAATCTTATATGTGAATTTTCTGTCACTGGATTCAAGGGTTTGAGGGCTTGTATTTCCTTAAAGTAAGATGCTCCAGAAACTTTCAGATTCACACCTGTTGTTCTTATAAAATCTTAACAGTTACTAATTAAAGCAAATAGCCAATTTTCTTCACTGCCTGGTTATATTTGATATGAAAAGGCAATCACACAGATTCCAAGAGAGGTTAAGACACCATAAAACTAGGATCCCTGTTGTACGTAACAACCATCCTTGATTTTATTTTTGTGTATTTGTAGAAGATTCAAAAAAACACAGGAACAAAACCAAAATATACACAATACAACAGAGTAGGTGGCAATAACTCACCTAAGAGTAACTAAGTATATATTCAACATAAACAAGAGTATTTCAGGATTTTGAACATGTATTTCACATGGGACTGGATTATTTTGTCCAATAGCATGTTTACAGTTCAGGTCTGGCCCTGTTGTTCTGCCTTACCTTCTGACTAGACATTAGCAACACCAATATGCCAACTAAAACTCACTGTAATCCAGCATAGTAGCAAAAGGCAGCATTTTGCTGAATGCATAAATGTAACAAATATGACAATGCATCTTTTTCAAATCATTGTCTCTGGGTGTTTACAATTTATGTTACAAGTTTTATGACTTACAGTTTTAGAGTATTACGTTCAGACAAAAAGGAGGACAGGTTTTTGAAGTCATCATTTTCTGGAGGCAAGCAGTAGAGATACCAGTAAGGCACCTAAACACCCTGCACCTTTATATATAGGCAGTAAGAAAATTCCTGATAACCCAAGAGCAGAATTTCTACACATAAGGTGCACATCTAGTGATATCCCACTCTCTTTTTGAAGTGAAAAGCACTGCCATTTCTTGACTGCTGACAAACAGCCACAATTAGAAAAAATATTCAAATTCATTATGAACCGTTTTTTGTCAAAATAAGCAAGAACAAACAACAGGGACGAACAATGGGTAACATTGCAAGGATATGGGGAATGTAAGGCTACTAGCACTTGGATAATAGCCATTCAGCATGAGACTAGGACAGGAAGTGCAACCCAAACCCTAATGAACAGGAGATAAGAGTTCTGGTTGTTCCTTATTATCTCTGTTAGGTCACTGACTGGTCAGCCATGGAAGAAACCACTTGGGCATGGGGTTGAAGAGGTTCAACCAGAACTTTAGAACAGATAAGTGGTAAACAACATCATCATTTCTCTCTTGGGAAGGAACAAACTTGTTTCAGGATGCCTGTAGAGACTTGTGGGTATGTGCAATCACTTTTATGGAATGTTCAGGGGATGTGCCAAAGGGAGGGAAGGTTAATCAGGACAGAAGAAGTGTTGGAAAACAGAGAGAAACCGGCATAAAAAAGGAGTCATTAGTGTAAGCTGCAAGACAGCAGGGTTTGTCACAGCCCTGCTCCTGATCACTGCAGCCTGTCCTATGTAAAGTCCTACTGGCAATATTGCCCTTGTGACTTTGCTGTCTGCTCTGCATAGGTGTGATGTGCAAGCAAACCTGAGTCTGTCAACACCTGTAAGGAGACCTGTGTCTGCAAAGACTAAGGCCTATGCCAGTGACCAAATAACAGACCTCAGGCCTAGGCATCAACACTGGACGAACTTAAAGCCTGTGTTAACATTTGAGTCAGTGAATGCTAAGCATGCCTGTGGATCAGGAGAGCATTGGTGCACGAGTTGCACCAGCAAACTGAATTCTCATGAGCTGGAGAAGAACTTTACCAGGCTGTTTGTAGTTTTATTCAACTGAGTGCTGTCTGCATTTATATGTGGTGCCAGTAGAGTCACCGTTTTTCCTTTTGATTGTCTGTGAGCAGCCATGCCCTACATACTGTGCCACCTTGGGAATGTGTGCTTGGCCTCACTGCTGGCTGGGCACGCAGACAGGTACAGTGGCAAGCACACCAAGAGAAGAAATTCCCTGTGCTTAGAGGCCACCAAACACAGGTTCACTTCACAAGTATGTCATGATTATCCACTGGAATAATGCATGGCTTTAACCTTCATTAAACAGAAGTCTTGTACTACACCACAGCTCTTCCAGAGTCTAGAGAATGCAGAGCTACATTCAAGCCATCTTTCTCCTGCAATTGTGTGGCATTCCCAGCCTTCATATTAACTCATCTTTTGCCAGCCACTCCAGATTTTGCATGACATTTTGAAAGATGAAAATGCAAGAGGCAACTTAAACTTCAAAATTATGCATGGATGAAGGAAAATATTTCCAGTTCACCTTTACAGCAAAACATCTGAGAATTGGCAGCCAAGCAGCAAAATACACAAATGTAACATTTCTGAAAATTTTATCAAGGCATAACTTGCTGCTTTGAAAAGCTATTAGATAAAGCTGCATTTTTCTCCCTAACAGAACGTTCATTACATGACAGTTAATACCAAAATAAGATCTCATATGAACTCCAAGACTAGAGGAACACATTGGGTTTTCTAACCAGTAAGGATTTTTTTCTGTAAAATTTGCTTCTCTTTTTTTAATCATGCTGAAAGTCTCAAGGGCAGTAGAAGGGCCAAATGCAATTTTGAGCATTACTGTACATAATTCTACCCATCCAGTATTTGGTACTGATTTTATACTTCTACCTTAAACTTTCTCAGTGTAAACCTTCAAGGGCAAAAAACCTGTCATTACAAATTTTAGAAAACCCACACAGTTCCATACCTTCAGCAGTGGATATAAAAGTATGTTTGATACAACTAAGCCACCACTGACCTGTACCACAAGTCAGACCTTCTAGGCCTGACAATTACATAAATTTGTCTGTCTCACAGATAAACAGATTCCAGCTGCACCTTTCAGTACAACCACACCATGAGGATTCCCACCTCATCAGGAACTTCATTATTGTAGTGACAACAACACATTTTCCAGATCATCAAAGATGAGCCATTCATACAATTATTTACAGTATTCCTACACACTGACTTGAGCAACTAAAACATCTCATGACAACTCATCAATAAGTAAAAAAAAGCACAAGAAAATCCACATCTTTCAAATACTACCAGTACTGGCATTTCTCCACCTATCAGAATTTATTTTATCATGAACAATAAAATTTTAAAGGTGTGTTATGTGTCAGCAAGCATTAACATTTCCTCACATAAGAAAAAGGTTAAATGTTATTTTACATTAATAAACTTGGATAACAGCATACTTTTCAACAGATCCTGGAATATCACATGCCCTGATCTTATACCATAAGTTAAAGATAATAAAAGCAGGAACAAAAGAAGCCTCAAATCACATACTTACTTATTCAACGTGAGGTCAAGGATGAATTTGGAGCCAAAGGCCTCAATCTGGAAACTTGCCTGGGCCAGATGTACAGCCTGTAAACAGGAACACAGAGTTCTCAAAAGATTCACTGAGCTTCATATGCAACAAATGTGGCTGTGAAAAACAAAGTTATGGAAAACAGGCTTATTTTCATTAATCCCAGAGGCATGTGAAAACCTTTGCCCTCATACCAGATTCTGATTCCGAAGGACTTGCCTTTGTGGAGGGAAGCAAATGGTACCTGAAATGCCAGCCTTCAAACACACACTATTATTAGTTATTGCATTTGTTCCCTTTAAAAGCCTGAAATAATTAAAGCATTTGTAACGTAATACACACCTTCAAATACTAAAATTATGGCAAGGCTTGTATGACACGTTATGAAAGACTCCTTCAAAGTTATCCCTTCACAGTTAATGGCTTTGTACTTGGCATTTTAGCTAAACCAGGATACTGATGCTGCTCAACATACAACAAAACCAACAACGTTAGCTGGTCTCACACAGGGAGTTAAGTTTAACTTTCAGAATATTCAACTCTTGCCAGATACCTAAACTTTATTCTTCTCTAGACTCTTGAAACCATAGACAAAAAGCATTTAAAACTTGCTTATCTGTTTTCTAGAAAAATAAGGAGATGATAAGAGATGATCCAAGAATTTCTTTTTGTGAAGACACTGTTCCAGAAGGGTTGAAGAGATTAGATCTGAATTTCATAGAATCTCTTTCCTGATAATTTCCTAATCAAATCATGCTTACTTATACATTAATTTGATACAGTATTAACAATTACACAAAGCTGGACTATTATGACTAAGCCCTTTAATCATAAGACAAAAAGTTCTACTTTTTATTAATCACCAGAATTAATCTTCAGGTATGTCACAGAAACTGTATCAAGTTCTAGCTAGTTTATGGCATAACTTAAATTATAGGCCCACAAGTCTTACAATTTTGCTCTCCTTTGGAAATTTTTCTACAAAGGATAAGCTCTTCATGTTTCTCTTCCATCCCTGCACTACACAGAGCAGCAGTGATTTTCATCTTATTTCTCAGCAAAGTTATCCATCACCTTTCAGTAAATTCTTTCATACAATTTGCCATTGTGACTAAAATCAGCTGTGATGTTTCCTCTATTCTTTTATCATTTTTTGTCCCCAGATTGATCATTTCCCTTCAACAGGGTCAGAGAATTTTGTTGTCAAAATTCTTTAAAAAAATCATATAGTTACAAAACACTTTAAGTACCTTCAACATCATTAAAGTGTCTGAAGTAAAGCCTGGGTTTTGTTTACTAAAAAATACAACAACTTTAAAGAAAAATTTTAAAAATAATAAGCCTAGCTGATATCTAAAATAACATGCAGGCAAGCCAGTATCAAGTTTCTCTCCATTCCATTTGTGGGTAAATGTATGCTGTCGTCTCACCAGTTCACCAGTTTGCTGACACTGATCTGGAGAACTGAGTTTAAGTATAAAGACAAACCAGTGGCATGATCAACAGAGAATCTGCAAGGATAAAAGCCAGTACAAACGTTAAAAAAAAAAAAGGAAGGAAAAAAAGCAGAGAATCTCAGGTTAAATGTATGCCTAATGGAAAAGGCTTTTCAACCCCAGCTCTATTTTTTTTCAGAGTAAAATCAAGGAACAACTGTCACAAGGAGCTTTCCAAGAACCTGTTAATGACAAAAACGTCAGTATGTTTTCAACATGCATAGGAATTACTTTTTTTAAAAAAAAGCATGAAAATTTGTTGGAGGAAAAGGGTTGCAATTAGTTTTATAACATAAAGATTCCACTGCAGAGTTACAGGTCCTACTGCTTTGAGTCTCCTCTATTTGAACATGTACCTAAAATGATGTGTCTTCATACATACCCCACCAACAAGATTTCAGTATTAACCATCTGGAGAACTTTAAAGAGCATGTACTATTCTATTAAGATCATTCTGAGATATCTCACTGCTCTTAGGGACAGCTAGATGGATGACAACACTGGTCTGCCATAGCTTTTCTATTATCCAATCAAGCCCATTCAGTGATATCTGTGTATCACCCTTTAAGTTTCTGAGCCATCAACCATGTATTCTTTATCTTTCCGCAACTTTAAAGTATTAAAAGTAATTTGTAGTCTTGCTCTGCAACATTATTAAAAAAAACCCTTCATTTTGTAGAATCAGATATAACAACACTGCTATTTCTGAAAACAACTGTTTCTGTATACAAAAACACTACTTGCTATCTCTTTCTGTGACTCACTGAACAGATGTAGCCTGTACACACGAGCAATGCTGCAAAGCAGCTGACACTAATCTGATGCCCTGCAGTAGGGCATGTTCTCCACCAAAGTCAGCTCAAAGCACTGGTTACAAAAAGAACATTGGATTTAAAATCCCTGCCATTTAGGAAAGACACTGTTTAGAATTCAGGTGAATGTGATACATCACTGCTGCAGCAAAATACAAATTTCATTAAGCCACTTAACAGTAGATAACCACCCATGAAAAGCATAAGGCAGAAATCAGGTGAAAATAGTGCAACTGAAGTATTTATTTCTGAAACTGAACTTTTTCCTTCAACAAGTTCACACAGAAAGCTACCAGTGAGCTATCACCAGGTGTTTTAGACATTACAACCATCATGTATCAAGTATTTTAGAAAAGTATCTGGGTGAATCTGTTACACAGCTTATAATTCCACTGTATTCTCTCAGCAGCTACTGTGTAATACAATGTCTGAAGCAAAATCTGAAATATGGTATTCTTCTCATTGGCATAGAAATACAAATTCAAACAAGAATATAATGTAGACCAGCATATATTTTGAAGAATATATATTTTTCACAGGAAAAATGTTAAATACCACCTTCATGTCCCACTTGCACACATGTGTATGTTCACACCTCCATGAGTATTCTTTACTTACATAAACCAAGCGGACCGAGCTCCTTTGTCCATGTTTGTTTATCATCTAAAAACCTCTGCAGAGGCTCCTGCTTTGAGGACTATAACCTACTCCAATGGCAAAGCTGCAAAATTATATAAAGTTTTTCTGCAGCAAAGACTTACTCATGAGGTACAGAGAACTGGCTGAAGGAGGGTCTGAGTCTTTCAAACATACCCAAGTTTTAGAGAGAGGGGAAAAAAAAAGGTCTTCTTTTCTTTTCACTGTTCTGGAAGCTCAGATTTCTAGTGTAGTCACTGTAATAAGAGATTCCTCATAGTAGGGACATTCTAAGAGTGCTGTAGCTGCTTGTGCAAAGCAATAGCTCTTAGGGTTTTTTCCCAGCTAAAAATCCATACACATAAAGAACTCCACTTTCTTTCAAATCCATCATTAGCTTACAAGAAGTTTCAAAATTAGCATGGACTAGAAGGCTGTAACTGGAATCTCTGTTCTACTGATCTATGTCACAACTTTCAGTGTTTTCATTATTGCATTTGGGTATGATTTGTCCATAATTCATTTTTTTCAGACTTCCAGGAATTTTACAACCACCATCACCAAAACTAAAATACTATATTGGTTTTGCTTTCTTCATAGTAAAACCACACCAAATGCAATAACATGTTATCCCTTCAAATACTGAGTTCTGTCACAAGTCCTTAAACAGAAGTAACAGCATTATTTAATGGACTGATGGTACCTATGGGTCATTTGCTGTATTCATACAGATATGATCTCCAAATGCCAAGCTCATAGCTTTTAGAAATCTATTTTTGCATCCAGTTCTGCTGACTAGAATAAGGGCCAAAAGCTCTCTCTCACAGCTCAGAAGCTGAGCAAGGGGGTTCATCACTCCTATTTTAGAAGCAGAAACTAAAGTCAGATTTAGGTGGATTTTTCACCATTCATTTTTTGCTCTAGACCTTCATCCTGATAATCGCACAAGTCATGCCACAAATGAATGTTACTTAATATATATTAGTTCCTTACCCTTCTTTTAGCTTGTTTGTCTGTCCTTCGACTTCATACAGAAACCATCCTTCTATTACCTTTAGTTAACCTCTATTATATGGCACATACACCAAGACAACCTCCCACTATTTCTCAGAAATAAAGCACTTCACATTGAAACAGCACACATAAATGTGACAGCAGCATGTGAAAGCTCATGCTTAAAACATACAGCATTTCAGAAAACCTCTTGTTAATGATTTGTTTCTGGTCTTCAACGATTAATGAGCAGTCACTTTGATGCACTCAAACCCCAAGCCTTGAAGACTGTTCTTTGAAAGAATGGTTGCCTGGCACGTGAACAGAGCCCCAGGCCTGACTCTGGAAGCAATCCTACTGTTGTGCTTATAGTCCCAGGGCCCAGAACCCACTATTTTCTCCCAACACGACAATGCTTAGATACCCAGCTGGCCTCCAAAACCATATCCTTCTTGATGTTTTCTTCACAGGACTCTACAAAGTAGTGCATCTATATCTTGGACCGCTTTCCTGCAGCACCCAGCTTCCCACAAATGCTAGAAAACCTACAAACTTAATTTATTTTTATTTCAGAACAAGGTATAACAAGTACAAGTGTTGTGCTACCTAACACTTGGGAGCTGAAACCTTTTATAGGTTATTATTGTGTGAAACTTATGAAAGGGTCCAGAAATACATTAAAAAAGTATTTAAAAAGCTGTAGAAATATCATGAACCACATTTCAACTAGGAAACAAAGAGCTAGATCTACTTGAGGAGAAAGTGGCATAAGGAAAATCCTCTATGCCCAGAAACCAAACATAGGAAGAACAATTTCAACCCTTGTGTTAGTTGGTAACTACTGAAGATGCAGAGTCCAGATAAGTCTTTTGCATTGATATAAATTCAATATAGAACAGAAAAAAAGTATGAAGTACACACAATCATCCATTTACAAGTAGTGCAAATTGAACCTCTACCACAGAAAATTCTGAAGGAAAAAAAGCAAAGCCACCTGAAATACCACAAATATTCTCCAGCAGTTTTATACACATAAGCCACATGTACGTCATTCATTATTTTGATCAGTTTTCATTATGTGGGGATTAAAAGTGAAGACCTGGCCTAAAACAGGCAAGTAAAGAGAAGACAATAACTAGTACAGAAGAGTTTTAGTCAGATTTTGGTAAAAGTTCACATGATGCCACCTCCTGAGAGTTTACTAATCATGACCTTTCATCTTTTACAAAAAACACCTGATTTTTCCTCAGTACCACTTCCTTTGCAATGGCTGTGATACAGTTGTTTCCCTTTCATCTTCAGGATGCTTTCCCACACAACTTTCACATGCTACACACCAAAATTACATAGAGGATTGAGACAGCACTGCATCTCAACCATTAAAGCAAGGCTACATAGCAGAAAATACATTCAGCTGGCAGGAATATTCTCTTTATTTAAATGACAAACAGCTGAGCTGACCAGAAGCACCTGGAGTTTTCACCCCATGAAAAACAGACCCAAAAAAATACAGTTTCTGGGAGGAAGGTGGAATTGCCTTCACATGTCAAAAGTACTCTTGGCTTATTTTTTCCCCAGTCTTTAGAGTCTGCAAAACAGTTTTCTTGATGCCTCCCTCCTCCTCAAAATTACACTAACAGCTTAGAATTATAGATGAAGACATTGCTCCTTCACAGCTGCTGAAAATTTATGATTCAGAAACTGTCCAGCAAATACAGTCTTCCCTCATATGTACCTAGTTCAAGCTATTTTCTACCCAAGATTTGCTAAGGCTGCCCTGAGCTCTTTCTTCAGCAATCCTTTTATCTTTAGACCACAGCTTGTGTTGCAGGATTTTTTGCTCTGCTGGTTGCAATAAGGACTTGCTCCTTGCCTTTTGTGACAGGTTGTGCCCTATGCAGTCTTCTGCTGGTCCTACAAATCTTGTGTATGCAGTCTGCAAAAATGAACCAAAGCAGTCATCTGGTTCAATAAAAATATTACCAGTTCCTTCAAAACACTATCTCCATCTGCAGATGTTTAAAAAGACAGAATACATATGAGTCAGACCTCTTCAGCAAGTTTAAGGATTCCTGTGAGCTTCTTCAGTCTGTTTTTATAAATAGATGCTCATTTTTGAGCATTTTACACTAAAAATAACTTCAGAAGAACTCAAAACCAGCTAGCCTTAATTTGATTGTGAGGAAACAGGTATACAGATTTTAGAGCCTTCAACCATCAAGTATTTAAAATCTATTTTTTTCAGAGCATAAGGCAAAAATTGAGTATACATTAGAACTCTGTCCTCCCTGGAGACGGATCACTGCCAAAACTATGGTGAACATTTCTTGCTTTCAACTGCAATAAAAAGCTTCTTCCCAGAAGATGAAGGAATGAAAGAGGGTCCACCAACATTTTTGATCACATACACCTCCCCAACATAATGATGTTTCACCAAGTGGGGATAGAGAGAATCAGTGCTAGCAAAGTAACTTGAATTTTTGATTTTCTGGTACACTGTTTTCCGGTCTTTCTACCTACATTTCATTAAGAAGGTTGCAGACCCTCACTTTTAGGACATAGCTTTTAAAAATATTTTAAATAACTTTACATAGTTATATTTTCCTAGCTTTACCTTTTTCTTTCCACATGCACACAATTTCCTCTACTCTCACCTCCTTATAGTGACTCAGCATTTTGGAGGCATTCAGGCCTAATCCCATGAACTACACATATGACTTACATTCTTCTGACCACCATAGCAAAGTTCCACAGAAAGGAGTCTACTGAATAATCTCCATAGTTAGGGAGTAGATCTGCATCTTATGCCTACAAATGGCATATTAAGGATGACAAGAAAATACAGGTTAAAGGATGTAGAGTTCCAAAAACAGTAAAAGAAGAAAAAAATGGTATTTTTTTCCTCAACTGTCCACTGTATATATATAAGGCCATCATATCTGTCTTTACTTTTTCCACATGCTTAAAAAAAATCAATTCTAAATACAGATGTCTTTCTTTACCTAACTATGATGATATTTTGACTAATTCTTTTTATTACCAATGTGGGAGTAACCAAAATCTCACAAGTAGGATTTATTACAATAGAGCATTTATTTTAATTCTAGAAAAGGATAAAAGTGAGTACTAAAAAAATCCTCACCCTAAATCAAAATCCTTGTGTATCTTTCACAACAAATTGCATTCTGTTTTGTTTATAGGTTGTTCGGATTGTTTCTGTTTTACACCTTTGGCAGACTTCCACCTGCCCTAAATTATCACTCTACAGAGAAAATTATAATAAATGTTAAACAGAATAAAATAACTAAAATATTTGTTATTATATTATTGGTAAAACAGATGAAAGGACAAAGAAATTACTTCACGCAAGAAAAGACACAAAATGCAAGCTGGGGAATAGGGTGTCAGGTATGATTTGCAAGACATGCAAAAACCCATCCAGACAACAAACACAACATTGACTCTTTCCTTCAATTAAATGGATCAAAACAATAGAAATTTCATGCCAGAAGAACAAAGTCAACATAGTGTCACTCTTCATGAAGGGCCAAGATTACAGAACCCTTCTGTGGGGAAAAACTGCAGTGTTAGCATTGCCTGTGCTTAAAAGGGACACAGCGAGTGGAAAGAAGATCCACCTTACACAATACTCAGCAGCAAGCACGCCCAAGGAAATCAATACCCACTCTGTCAGCACTGATTTCTGCAGAGCTTCTACCCAACAGGTAAATACTAGGTAGGGCATTGGAAGGATAGGCAACGGCATCAACATTCCTGTGGGCAATGCTGGATAAGTGAACAGATTGGTGGATATTCTCCTCTGTGGTTTCTCAATTAAAATAAATAAATAAATAAATCTATCTAGAAACACGGAGGAAGCACTACTGCCAAAGGCAGGTCTGCAAGTACTTGTAAATTCCTGTCTTCCCACACCCCTCTCCAAAGATTCCCTAGTCTTTAAGTATATTTTAAAAAGTGGTCTCACTCTAAAGGGGTATTAGTTCTGAATGTAGTAGTCGTTTTGGTAGCTCCAGTTTCCAACAATCAAACAGCTTTCCTGTGCAATCCATAACGTATTGGTGTTTTTAGATGAATCCAAAGTCATGTACTAGTATCCATGTAATAGAAGCCAGGAAGCAACCCTTCTTCCTATTAAAACCTCAAAACTATGCAACTATCTCATTTTTGTTTTCAAAGATTATTCAGTGCCTCTGTATTAATTCCACATCTGAAATGGCACATAATCAATATCAACAAAAGCACATATAATGCATATTAAATTCACTGTCTAAAATTTCAAAAGAAATGCAATTCAATAGGTAGGAACTCCATTATAGCCAAGTCCTTCAGTAATATCACACACACTGATCTGCTTTGCTGTCTCTTCTCTACCATGGTAATCTCTTCCTATTCAAACTATCTTCACTTCCCCTTTATGTTTTACCCTGCAGGAAGGAATTAATTTTTTGAATAAAAATTTATAAAAACAGAATGGAATCATTCTAAAGGGTACATCCTGAGTGGTATAATTTAGACACATTTACTTCATTACCAAGTTATTTCACAAAACCAAGGTTTGCTCAATTCCATACCTTTTTAGGGGAAAAAACCCACACAGAGAACTTACTATCTGCATCTGTACAAAACAGAATATTAGATCTTGTCATTAAAAAAGAAGAATGCAGGTATTGTCTGACAAAAAATGGTAACACAACAATGGTCTTCACTGGTCATACTCAGGCAGGAAACCATTAGTGCATGTATTTGGTAGTGCATGATACACTCAAAGCTAACTAACTCATGCTACAAGTTCAGGATTCTAAAGAAGCTCCCTATGCAGACATTTCTGCAGTCTAGAGCTATTTTGGAATAAGCATTTTGTTGATGATGGTATATCATAAGTGAAAACACCAGAATCTATGCTGATCAGACAAGCCAAATTTGCATAATTCCCATTCCTTTTATCTACAGTTCAGCTTCTGAACCATTCTGAAATTAAAAATAATTATTTTTAAGTTAACACAAGGGAAATTACATTCTTGTTTAATTACATGTCCTCCTTTAATTCCTAAAAATGGTTGCAAGGACCACCATTAAATCTCGAAGACCTACAGATTTAAATACACACAGTTCCACATCACATATCACTGTTTTGAAAGTTCTGCAGATGAGCTTCTTTTTACTCTACCTTGTCATGTTTCTGCTGGTGCCTTGCCCTAGTATCCAGGATATGGTAAGGGCTCTCAGAGTCTCTGTTGATGTAGTAGATTAGTCTCGAAGGCAGTGTGATTTCTTTCTGGATTGCATTGCTGTAGCTGTTATTTTTACTGTCACTGCTGTTACTCTGTTGAACTGTACTCTCTTCATCTGCCAGTACTCCCTCTATACCGCTTGCTGTTTCATTCCAGTGCAGGCCTGGGGAGGAAAGATATGCCAGTCATAAATTTGATGGCAGAATGTGTTTGTTTCCATTAAAAAAATACATATTTGCTTGCAGTTTTCAAACATTTCTCTAATCACTCAAGCAAACAAAAAGATAGCTTACTCATTGAGCTAGATCCAATTCATTTTTCATACATAAAATGGTTTCTGAAAGAACATTATTTATTTAATCGCATATACATTTTCATATGTACATATAGATTATAAATATTTTAATGCCTCTGGAACCTCCAAGAAGAAAACAAAACAACACAACTTATAATGGATATGTAGGTACTCCCTACACCCTCTTCACTAGCTAAATTGTCTCACAAAAAAAAAAAATCTACAAAGGCTAAGAATACTCCACATGTTCCTAAGAGAAACTGAATTTAGAGTCCATGTGCACTGAATGCTAAACTTCCTATTATGTAAAGGGAACTGATTTCTACTTCTCTTAACTTTGACAAGAGCCCTTTTCTTCATAGCAGCTTTTCCAATGCAACCCTGTATCCTCCACATTAAATTTGCAAGACCTAGTCAATCAACACGATGCAACATAACAATATTACAATGTAACAGCAGTGTAATATCACAAATAACACAACAGAGACAGACTACATTCACGTTCCACATGTCACCTACATGCAACCAGGAGCAAACAACCAACAAAGCAACGCACGAAAATCCGACCCCGAGCTGACAAAACAGCAGATCCCCGTCCACGCACACCGTGACACGCACAAAGCCCACCCCAGCCTTCTGTGTCGCATCCTCCCCGCGCCCGTCCGCGCACAGCATCGCTGCCCAGCACTGCAGCACCGCAGCCGCACGTACCTCGCTTTGTGCAACAGCAAACCGAGCAAACACCGGCCGAGCCCCGCGTTACACCCGCCGACAGACACGCAAACAGAGCTGCAGGCGGGGAGGGATGGAGGAATGGTGGGGGGTAAATGGCTGTTGCCGGGGTTCCTGGCGGGGAACGGGGGCAGAGGGGCTGCAGACACACAGATACACAGAAAGACACAGACAGACAGACACACTCCCTCCATACCCACCGGCGGCCACCGCAGCCGCGCAGGAGCGGGGACAGGAGGAGCCGTGGAGGAGCAGGAGCAGCGAGACGAGGCGGCCGAGGAGCGGCAGGAGCGCGGGGCGGCGGCGGCGCTGCCGCAGGAAGATGCTGCCAGGCGGCTTCATGGCTCATAGCGCCCCGGGGCGGGGGGCGCGGCGNGTCCGATGTGCTGCCGCCGCCGGGACCCCACGGCCCCTCCAACACCAGGAGGGGCCCGGTCCATCTGTCCGACCCGCCCCCCGCGGGGTCACCGCCGCCGGCTGCGCCCACCGGCAGCGGGTGCGGGACTCCCCGCGCAGCACCGCTCGGGCACCCCCGGCGGGCACGGCTGCGAGGAGCCGCGTCTGGGAATTGTGTTAAAGAGCTTTCACGCCCAGCGAAATTACTCTGAAGTCGGTCAGCGCTGAACAGCGCTGGGGGGAGGGTCGGGAGCACGGAGCAGAGTGAGGCAGGTTTGCTCTCTTGAGAGCAGGGCAGGCGCGGCTGCTCGGCCCGGGCACCTCTGCAGGCTCGGCTGCTGCAGAGGGTGCAGGGACCCTTCCTTCCCACACTCAGCCCCTGCTCCGGGGGCTGCGTGGAGCTGAAGGCTCCCCGCTGCTCCCTCTCAACGCCTCCAGCTGACAGCTCAGCTTCCATCCCATCCTCGTTCCCTTCTTTGGTCCCTGGGACCTGCTCAGGTGCATCCCATCCTCGTTCCCTTCTTTGGTCCCTGGGACCCGCTCAGGTGCATCATCCCATCCTCGTTCCTTTCTTTGGTCCCTGGGACCCGCTCAGGTGCATCCCATTCTCATTCCCTTCTTTGGTCCCTGGGACCTGCTCAGGTGCATCCCATTCTCGTTCCCTTCTTTGGTCCCTGGGACCCGCTCAGGTGCATCCCATCCTCGTTCCTTTCTTTGGTCCCTGGGACCCGCTCGTCCCTACTGACTGCAGCCAACCTGCAGTGAAGAGGGTGCTGAGCCAGGAACCAAGTGTTACCAAAAACAGTGGACAAAGGAACTGGACAAGTGTACAATAAACAAAGACGAGGACTGCGGCAAGGTGCACAGTCAGACTGTGATCTGATGTAAATCTGCTCTGGCCTGTGCTGTTCTGCAGCAGACACCCTGGACCATGGACAGAAAGATTAGTGCATTTCTGTGCAATAGGAGGATCTCTCATACTTCAGTCCAGCATGTCTGGGGTGAACCAGCAATATGAAGAATAGTTACAAAGATAAAAATAACTTCAAAGAGATATGAGAAGATGAATCTGCTGCTTTGTATTCATTCTGTGACTTCAGGAGTCAGAAAACCTGAGTTCAGAGACAAGTTTAGATATGTAGTTCTTAGCAAACATTTTGCCCAGCAGACTTCTAATATCCAAGAATGGATAAGTTTTATTTTGGTGCAGGTCTTGCTGCTGAGGAGATAAAGATGATTTTCCTTTTTTTCTCTGGATATTGCTTTTTATTTGTCAGCTTATTCCTTCTAATCTGAGTCTACATACCACATGGATTTCCAGAAAGATAGGAATTTCTCTGTTTCACATTATTTTCTCTACATTCCAGACTGAATTCGTTATTGTTAATTTAGAAAATATAAGCAGTTTTACAGATCAAACTTGACATGAAGAGTATTTCATAGCAGTGGTGTTATTACTTATTAAAAAATTAGTTCTGAATTCTGATGCTGGGCAAATAGGTGCTGCTTATAGAAACTCAAAATCTAGGTGTGTAACACCAGACAAATGCATAGAAGAGACAGACCCGTGGGATGACCAGGTGTGAAAAAGAACAGAAAATGGCCCTTACAATTTCTCTGTTGTCTGGGTCTAGGGAAAAAGCTGTAGCAGTTTCTATATAAAATGGTCTTCCTTGAGGCTTGCATTCCCAGACACTTTCCGTGCAACCCACCCAGCCCAGCTGTTCTTCATCTTTATATATCACTAGAATATTGCAACCAACAGCAGCTCCTGTTTTTTCCCATAAATATATAAACAGGTCAAAGGATCAGTTATGTTGGTGCAATTGAAAATGTTTAGTAAAATTTAAAAATGTTTCAAGAGCAAAGAACAAAAGAGTAGAAGGACCATGTAATTAAAAAAAATAAATCCAGAAATAAACTTTCCACACACAAAAAAACCCCAGTCTAGCAGCAATGGATGCTAAAAACACCTGGACTCTGAAAAAATCAGTTCTCAGTTTTGCTGGCCAGGTTTTGAGGTGAGGAAATAATGATTGCCTCTTTCTACCAAGGTTGTCTAGAGTAAAGATTTTCTAAAGTTCCTCTAACTCCCATACAAGCCTGCAGCAGAAATAATCACCTGAATAACCATCTAGAGCAGACATGCCTACTCTCTTAGGCCCTCGGCATGTAGCTCAAGCTGCGCCTCATAAACCTGCTACCAGCCTTCAGATGGTCAGATGCAGTTCACAGAGCACAATCAGCTCAATATGAAGTACCCCACTAGGAATGACAGCTGCTGCTTTTTTTTTTTTTTATTTAAACTATCTTTCAGGTTTGCAAGACACTATGAAATAATCCCAGATAGATTGCACTACAGATGGCTGAAAGGAAAATACCAGAAGCATGGATTATCATAGCAGCATCTGTGAAATAATTTGAAATGTCCAAGTGAAAGAAATTGAAATACCTAAGTCAGAGCAGACAGGAAACAGCTGGCAGCCGGAGTTTCAACACTGTCTGTGGAGCAAACACATATGATGCAAGAGTATACACTTACTTTCAATCAGGGTGATAAATATACTTTATACCACATCTTCAGATGATTGCCCAGAGCTCTTCAATTCCTTCCTCCTTTATCAGGATGGGGGTCAGTGAGCACATAGGATGAAATTTCATAGTGCTACAAGGCAAATAAAAAAGGCTTCAGATGTAAAACTGCTGATCAGAGTCTTGGCTGTTCATACTGACAGTCAGCTGGGAGATGTTAGTCCAGACTTTGTTAACCCAGTCATAAAGATACAACCTTCCAACATGATCAAATACCTTTTCTGGTATCACCTGCAAAAAGTCAACACGTCACTTGACCTCAGAAAATCTCTAGGTAAAATATGTTTTTAAAGAACTTGTTCCTTACCAAGGCATAAATAATATTGGTGTTGCTGAGTGAGCACAAAAAGTCCATGTTTTACTAGGAAATAAAGAAAATATCTGGATTTCAAGAGTAATCTCCTATCTAACATTTATTTCAAGAATCCATGTTAGCAAGTCCTGTAAAAAATAAGTATGTGGGACATTCCTGGATATTCCTCACAGAGAAAAACTGGTTTCCATTTTAACAGAAAGAGGAATATCTCTGTTGCAGATGGAATATGAAGGAGACAAGTTCGGTAGATGCAAACGTGGATAACTCATTTATCAGAAATCTTTGGAAGGATGCCATAAGAACACTGGCTATCAAATTTACAGTAATGATGATCATTACAGAAGAGTAAATCATGAGTGTAGTCAGTCACTTTGGAAATAACAGGTGACACCAACTGGGCAGCTCCAGCCTGACTTTGGGCAATGACGAGTGGATATGCCATGAGTAACAGGCAGAGTGGATATGCCATGAGCAGCAGGCAGCACAACCAGCGCAGCAGAGGCAGCCATTGCCGAGCCCTGCTCTCAGGGAAGGGCAGTAGTCAAGTCTGATTATGATTTATCCATTTTACTGTAGCACTAGTAGGCTCAGCCGTGGGCTGATGACCTGCTGTGCTCTGTGCTGTACAGACACAGGACAAAATGACAGACCTCTGTTAGGACAAATTTCCTTTTTATTTGCAATAGCAAATAACCCAGCCAGTGCTGTAAATAACATAAGAAATCTAACAGCTCTAGCAGGAGTACCAAGCACATCACAAGTGTAAAAAGCAGTAATTACACACGGGACATTGAACAATAGACCCTCATTAGCTGGCACATAACTAATCCACACAACCTGTAATCTGCATGCAAAAGAAGGTGGTAGCCATTCTCTGTTTCTCAACAGGGAGTTAACAGCTAAGACAAAGCTGAACTGAAACTTCATGCCACCCGTATTTCCTTACTTTATATCATGTGCAATGTAAGTATGGATAATTTATGCTTAGAAGAAACCTGATAATTGCAATGAACAATGCATTGCATTAGTATTTTTATAATCATACATGTTTGAATACTCACAGATTCTCCACGTTCAGCTATTCGTAAAAGGGCTCCTCAGTCAGTAGAATGGAAGAGAGTATTGCTATATTGAAGGCTGTTAGAATTTTTTTTAATTATATGACCATCTTTTCCTACACATCCCACCACCTAACAATACAGCAGCAACCCAGCATTTAGTCAGAAAAAACAAGTATTTTCATTTACTCTGTTTCTTGTAGCTTCTTTAAGTACATTTTAAATACCGAAGGGGCAGGGATGGGGAGAAGCATTAAGTGATACAGTAACGTGGCAAATAGATGAGGAAATAGATTGAGGAAATAGATTGAGGAAACAAAACACTGACTCCAGATTCTTCAGAAGCAAGCATCAGTTTCCAAACTGTAGAGCTAACAGAACTGGGTTTCCATTAGGCTTCACTTTTCTATCTTGTTTATTTCAACCTGATACATTTTAGAAGAAGAGCTTTCTCCTGTTACTTACCTTGTAGTTCAACAGAGCCCTAAACACAGTTTTCTCCTCCATGTATAACAGTAGAACTAGATACAGTATTGGGCATAACACTATTTTAAACACAGTAATACTATAAAATATAGTAAAAATGCCCCTTTTCCATCAGAATTGTCACCCGTTTACCAAGATCTGCATGCACATCATCATTAAGAAGTCTGCTCACCAGAGGTACTGCACAAATGAACTCTTTTGCAAGTACTACATGTTCCAGCACTTCAGGGTAGGATATACACAGTAATTAGGATATGCTTGCCAGCCCCATCCCCTCAGCACTGTGAAATGTTAATGTTAAGGTCAAGCGATGAAAGTAAGATTATAAAAAGAATATATCTTACTAGTGTTCAGTGGGAGAGGAAAGGGAACACAGCTGTGCTGCTAATAGCAAATGGGTCAGAGGATTTATTAATTGCAGTTCAACTCATATCCTGGTGAAACTTGGCATCAAACATTTAATTCTGATTGCAGAAAAAATTATTTTGAAGAAACCATGACAGACTAATTTCAGAATGAATTCACTATGTCCTCTTGTATAATTTACTAAGCATTCACAGCCAAAGGATTTTACAAGCTCTTTAGTAGGATTCCTCAGCAGTGTTTAAACAACCACATATAAATGTATACAAGATACTGCAGTGAGGGTTTATGCCATCAATGGAAATATTACGATACTAAAACCTCCAATTATTCACCATATTGTCCGAGTTTTTAATGAGAGCAGCAGCAGAAACATGCTAGTCAGTGGGGCTACCTAGAACACATTAATCAATTGTTCTGATACAGAAATACTGAGCAAGCAAAACATATGCCACCAGAAGGGAAAAAATTGCAGCTCTTCTGATAAGCAAGCACTTCGAACTGTAGTGTGACAGCAGCCTGCTCCTTGCTAGCTTGTCTCACTTTTGTGAAGTAAAATGTAAAAACAGTGTCAAGACAGTAAGATGGGGTGGCAGCGGAAATCTTACTTAAATATGTACTTTGATTTTTATGTCCTTCAGAATAAATACATGGAGTTCATATCCCAAGGACTTGCCACAGCTGATCAAACATTTCCAAGTGGTAGGTTTGTAAAAAGCTGGATTGCAGCTATTCCACTGCAGCTTTGGAAATGGGAGGGAAGATATCATCACTCATTCCCTGATACATTTGCACAGGGGAGAAGAGAACTGCAAGGGATCTCTGGAGTCGTAAGTCCATCCCCCAGCTACCACTGGATATTCCACTGTACAGTTCAGTCCACACATTGTACTTAAAACTAATTGGAGGTTTTGCCCTTCTACTACCACTTGAAGGCTGTTTCATAAGCTCATGGTTAGAATCACTCAGTAAATCCTCCTACTTCCCAGCCTAAATTTATTCATGCCCAACAGAAACCCATTTGTTCTTGTGCCAACGCCAACACTAATAGCTCGTTTCCCCTGCTGGTAGAAATGACCAGGCTCTCGATGCTTACAGCATGTCAGCCCAAGTGACAGGTGAAAATTTCATGAGACTGAAATTGAAAACATCTCTCAGCACAGAGAGATCCCAAAGAGAAAGGCTGCATTAGCTTGAGAAGCCCAAGGAATATGGCCATACCAGTATAATGTATGTTTGAGCTACTAAACCTCGCTGGGAAAAGGAACTTACTATCTATAGCTACTACTGCTTGGAAAATGGTTTGCTGGGCATGGACATGCAGAATTTAAAGGTGTTATAGTTGCTTTTCTAATGATCACCCAAAAATAAAGATACTCTTCCTTCAGTAATTGGCAGGTGCTGAGGTGCTGCTCAGGTACAGTCTTGCCTTCTATACAGTCTTGCATTCAGCAGAGACACCTGTGCTGATGCTGCTGTCATCACTGCTGTCATCCTCTGCTATAAAAGGTAGGTAAAAATGCTGAGAAGCAGCACTGTTCATCAGATGGGGAAAATCCTGGTGTTTCTATAAAATACAGCCCTACGAAACAGAGGATAAAAAAACCCCCAGAAACAGTTTTATCCAATTAGGCATCCTGCCTTTTCTTCATAGACAAATTTGGACCAGTTTCCCTGCTCCTTCCCTAATTAGGCATAGGGATGAATCAGACATGAAACACACTATCTTGAAAGATTCCTATTTGAGGTTGTATCTAGGCTTTGGCACTGATTCCTCAGAGAGCTTAAAATATTTTGTCATAATTTCTCTAGAGAGATGGCCTGAACATTGAAGAAAAGGCAGTGCAAAGTATTATCAAATTGTTGCACTAAAGTCCTAGGGTGCCTCCAACATGTTTGAGTAATAAAATATATTTTTAATCACATGAATAACTTGCAGTGTTGGACATGGATCACAGATTGGTGTGTTATGATCCCCACACCAAATACTTTCTAAACTAATGTCCTCATAAGTTTTATAAACAACCAAAGAAAGTCTTCTTTCACCTTCTTCCCACCAATCAGTCTGGACCTATGGTTTCCCGAATTTTAAAGAGTTCAGTCACAGATTTGGTCATTCTCATTTGCCAAAGAGAGCATCTGGTACCATCAACATGGATGTTTCATAACATTGCATTGAAGTTATGCACAGATCCTAGTGAATGTTTTGTATAATTTCTGCTGCCAGTTATTTGAGCCTATTCTTGCTTCCTAAGGAAGCTTGAGTAAATTTTCAATCTCCCAAAGCACAGAAAGACTCACAGCTTGACAATATTTTACTAGTTGACTGGACTAGAACTGCCAGTGCCATAATGCAGCAGACGCTTCAGGAGTTTACTTCTGCTTTATCATCTTTGTACAAATGCAAATAAGACCCAAACAGTCTTTCTCTAATGTAGAATGCACCCCTCAGGCTTCTTGTTAATTTTATGGACAAAAATCTCAGCCACAAATCTTTGGAGCACAAAAAACCTCAAGTCCTCCCAACTGTGGAAGTTGATACTTCTCTCTCACACCCACAGGAGCCACACAGAGCCTGCCCATGTGGATTGTCATGACAAGAACCCACACTTGGGGGATGTGAAATTATGTCTTCTACCCCGTTGCTTCCACTTTTCCTCTCACCCACATGAACTCACACTTAGTCACCCTTCAAAGATCTTATTATTTCTCTATAAACATATGTTCCCCATGATTTTCTGGAATTGCTTATCCCACTGGTTAACCATAAGTTTAAACACACATTATTATTTGTTGTTACTATGGAAATCCAGCATGTTTTTAAAGATACCCTTGGTAATTAAAGCAGTATTACTTTATCCTGCATGAAGTATCTTTGTTGCATACAAGACAGAAAAAGTTCTAGTTTTCCTATTATGCCCCTCTGCCAAGAAAAGTTTATTATTCAAAACCCGTAGTTCAAAACCAACTTTTTCTGCTATTATGTACAAAATTGCATCTTATGAGGAATTAATTAAATTGCTTGTCTACCTTCCATTCATATTTTATGGTTAAGAAATGATCCAATATTAACCACTTTTCAGTTTCTCATCTCTTCATCCTGTTTTTTGTGTGTGGGCACCAGAAGCCCCATAAATAAGGAAGGAGGTCACTTCCTTTCTCAAGGTTGTTGCCCTGAGAAACTGACAGCTTCAATGCATAATGATGCTGCAACTATTTCTTGCTGCAAATGAGCAAAAGGGACATGGCACAGTTGCCTGTGTGCACACAAGTGCAGCTCCCACTCAAAGTGAGACATGACCAAAAGCATTTCATACCTTCAAATAAGGTTTAGTTGCACCATCTACAATGTCACAGTTACAGAATTTCACATAAATATTAAGAAAACTGTAGGAATGCATTAACTTGCAGTAGAAAATATTTGCTTATTGCAAGCAACTCCAGAAAATTATCTGCTCCTACTTGTAGCTGAAAAGGACCAGTTTGCTGATAATCAAACCATTGCAAGCATCTACTGCTTGAACAAGAACCAAAATAATTTTTTTAAAAAAAATCTCACTGCTGACTAAATTGCATCTCAGACCAAACCCTATTCTGATATCAAATGCATGCACAAAACTGGGATCATAGGGCTGCAAAATAAAGTATTTAGTCTCAGAATCTTTAATTATTCTTGATTTTTATTACTATTCTTATGTGCTGATACTGCATGTGGAGCTTGGATTGCAAAATAATTTCTTCAATAAATAAACAAATATACTTCATCTTGCAGGGCTTGATAGATTGAAGCATTAAACAGCAGGGGAACATGCCCAAAGGTACAAAGCAGATTAACTGCACAGTCCAAAGGACAATCTGACCTATGCTAGCCAAAGGCAATTCAAGGCCTTTCCCAATGGACAGTGTTTCTCTGCCTCTTTTTGTTAAATATTATTTTAACCCCACAGTTGCATAATCCATGAAACTTGAATTTAGAGAAGAGATCCTGCTGAGCACAAAATGACTCTGTTTCCTCATTCTGCCTATGGATAAATTCACTTTTCTTGTAGAAGAGAAAACTCCTTCTAAACTGTCTTTGCTGTCCATTAATTTGATTAACCAATACAAAAGTATTTCACAATACTATACCACCTACAATCTTTAAGAGGGAAATAACAAAAACTGAATGGATACAGACAAGGAGCGTCACCACAATTAAAAAAAAGTCTTAGAATAAAAATAATATAATCAGAATTATATTCTCTTTTACATTATTTTGCTAAGTAATAACCATAAGAAGCCTATACAATTCTATTTCTGCTTCAGGAAGTTTGGCCACTCAGTACAGTTCAAAATATCACCCTGTTTTATGATAGCTGAAGAATGATCCTGTTTTCTTGAGCCTAATTGTTTTGAACTTGATTTTCCCAATCTGCACTGCAGTGCAACATCTAGATGGGTGTTACCTCCTGGGACCTACACCACTTGGAACCTCTCGCTCTGGTTTTCAAGTGTATTTAGTAGTTTCTAGTGCAAGAGTAGTCCTTACAGAAGTGGGCATATGGTAACAGTCCTCAATCTAGGCTTCGATAAGCATAAAAATAGGCTTCTAGTGACATTTAAATGCAGGTTTCTGGAACCCTTTTTGGCCAGACATATGTGTAAAGGCAATGAGTTGTAGAGCCAAAACTAGAATTCCTACTGGAGGCACTAATGTGCTTATCCAGTCAGGGTAGAAAATGTTATTTGGCTGATATGTGCTGTCATGCAGCTGAACTGAGAGCTCAAATGTAAAATATTCATCATCATCCTAGCAATCTTCCCCCCCTCCACTCTCCAAGACAGCAACGAAGAAATAGTCTTACATTTTCAGATGTAACTGTTGTACTGAGGGAACATCTTTTGTTGCCAAGCCTGAGTCATCCCTACAGAGTCATTTCTCGAAGAAGCGTGCACATAGAACTGGCAGCTGATCACAAGCCATCTCCTAACTTCCATAAAATCGTATAGGTTTTAAAGCAACCTAGTGAAATTAAGACACAGTAACCTTATCTTTATAGTGGCAAACATTAACAATATTCTCTGTTGCTATAGTTATGAAGAGGGAAGACTTTTATTCATAAAACTAGGTCACTGAGGAAATAACATGCTCACACAGCAGAGGAATGCTATCCAAGTGTGCAGATAGCATATTTCACAGCTTTTTACTGCAGCTTGGACTGCCCCATTTGCCTCTCAGCTGCTCCCACCGCAGTTCTGGCACTGGAGCTTGCAGGGCCCCCAGCAGCAGAGAAGGTCAGGAGCAATGGACCCGAGAGCTGCCCCCAGTGTTGCTGTGAGCAGAAATGAGACTGAGTGGCAAGTGAGAAAAGTCAGCACAGAAGCTTCAGCGGTTGGTATGTTAGAGTATTAAGATGGCAAACATCAGGTAGTAACAGCTTCAACTTCTAAAAAGCACAGATATTGGGTAAATAATAATTTTCTTTTGGGATTTTTTTTTTGGCTGATACTGCCATACCAGCCAGACCAGGTCAATATTGCCTATGCAACCTGTGGGCAGGGAGATTCTCCCAGATGGCTTATTGCCACAGAGGAGCTCCAGATCCTGGGCTGCCATGTGGCATCCACCTTCTGGGGACAGGCTTGGGCAGAGGTGGGGGGGACTTGTTTGGCAACAATCAGCTTGGCAGAGTAGGTTACTGGGTAAAAAAACTCCAAGGATACACAGGGAAAAGTGCTTAAGCATCACACTCAAGACCTGCAGGGTTTGGATCTGAAGGCCTTTGCTGGAAATACAAAGACAAGGAGGTCCCCAGGTGACTGGCTCCCTCCCAACAGTCCAGAAGGCTCCCTATCACACACTCACAGGTCAGGTACTGAGCTCCTTCCCGGGCCTGTTGCCATCTCCAGGCTTTTCTTTGGAGGCAATCGCACTGCCAGTGAAGATGCTGGTCAGCTTCTCTCTGAATTTCCCTGGTCCCTGATGCCAGCCAGTTCAGGCAGGAGCAGCCCCACAGCAGACTCGCTGTTGCAGCCAGGTCACCTTTCACACTCACTGCTATCTTGAGTGGTGGGGCAGGGACAGAGAAGGGCTCAGGAGCTGCAGCAATTGGGTAAGGGCAGCCAAGTCTCAGTGGGTGCTAGGGCTTGTGTCTTTCCCATTCCTTGGCTTCCTCTCCTGTCACTATTGGAATGAGGCAGCTATGAACAAGGACTTTGGGTCAGCACTAGGGATGCCTTCCATACTTGAACAGCTCTGGAAGGACCTGGAAGGACAGGAGCTCTCTAGGTTGCTTTCATGGTGGAATGTCTCAGGTTTCATTGAGTGATTTTACAGTGTCAGACAAGTGTTTTGCCTGGTCTCTTTCTAGCTCCTCTGCTGTGATGCTTCATTGTCAACTCAATGGAACCACAAATAATGAGATAAGAAGAGCCAAACTCCCATCTGGTAACTCTCCTACCAGAACTTTCACAGGTCCTAGATGGCTGTGTCAGGAGGAGACAGAGACATCCTTTGCTGCCTTCACTGAAAACTGACTCTGTTTTGATGGAAGTAGTTGTAATCTCTTCCCACTTATCCTACCAAACCCAAGCTCCACCCAGCATGAATCTCTGGTATGATCTACATTAGGCCAACAGCAAGGCCTGTTACTTTTCCAATTGACATGTGAAGATAGTAGACATTTCTTACATTTGTTTTGATTTTTAATTTTACAGTAAAGAAGTCCTCAAGGAATTTACATGGAGATCTTACCCTTACCTTCTCCAGCTGACATTTCTGCTCCATAGGAAAGGCTGCTGAATATCTAGAAGGCTCTTTGCTCAAGGCACATAGTAATTGGCACTCCTTGTGCCAGGAGGGAGAGGATTAGACTCTCCCCAGCCATCTGCCAAATATGCCTTGCCAATGTCACAAGAGCTTTTTGCTATATAAACAGCACAAAGCATATATCCATACACAATTTTGAAATTTAGTAATTTTCCATTGAAAATAAAATATGTTTTTTCACTGTGCAAAAAGGAACAGTGGAAATGCAACACAGCATAATAAGACACAGACAGTGATGTTATTGAATCTAAAATTTTAATTTTGGGCACACTGACACTTATAGTTAAAAATGGTCATGCAGTGCAAGTTCTCAGAGATTTCACAAATCACCTTCATGACATCCATACTTACTCGGCAAATGCTTTTGTGATTAACCTGCTGAATAAGAAAATTGGAACAGGCATGTGAAATGTGAAACAGGGACTTCTAAATTTATTTGGAAAAAGCAATGGTGTAGGGCCTTGGAGGAAGAGACACCCACATTCTCTCAACTCTCATTTATTACACCATCCTTCACCAAAATATTTTCAGTTACAACAACAGATAAGTTGTACTCTGCAGAAAGGTAATTTAATTTTCTGGTGGATTTTGATATATTCTTGCATTATGTCTCACTGCAGTCCAGAGCAAAAATAGACTTGTTTTGTTTTCAGTTGCCTACCAAAGAGGATGCCGACGCAGCTCTGGAAGAGACTGTGTCTCCTGTCCAGAACCTGAGCTGCTCAGGATGTGGCAGACATCATTACAGAGACTTCTCCATGCCTGACCCCACTGCACTACCCCAGGATTTGGAATTGCTGTACATTGCTGTGCTCCAAGTAAATCATGTAGAGCTTGGGAATTACTTCCAAATACTTAGTTGACAGTAATCCACTAGCTATATCCCTACAGGTGGACCTTCTTCCTGTCAGGCTGTCAGACAAAACAGGATCTCAGTGCTTCTCTACCTGCAGCTCCTAATGCAAGTAACGGATGAAGGGGAAGATAGAGAAGATGGCATACAGCCTGCTGTCAACCTGTGTCTTGTCAAGGCAGTAAATACTTACCAGTAAATGAAGATTTAAATACCAGCTTTCCTGTTGTTTCAATGTTCGTAGCCCACCAGCTGTATCCTGAAATACGATAAAAACTTACCAAGGCCTGCTGAGCAGCCTCAATATCCACTGATTTAGAATCATAGAATAGAATCATAGAATTGATTGGGTTGGAAAAGACCTCTGAGATCATCAAGTCCAACCCTTGGGCCAACTCCAGTCCATTTACCAGATCATGGCACTCAGTGCCACGTCCAATCTGCGTTTAAAAACCTCCAGGGATGGGGAATCCACCACCTCTCTGGGCAGCCCATTCCAATACCTGATTACTCTCTCTGGAAAGAATTTTTTCTGATAACCAACTTCAATTTCCCCTGGCAGAGCTTGAGCCCGTGCCCCCTTGTCCTATTGCTGAGTGCCTGGGAGAAGAGACCAACCCCCACCTGGCTAGAACTTCCCTTCAGGTAGTTCTAGACAGTGCTGAGGTCACCTCTGAGCCTCCTCTTCTCCAGGCTAAACACCCCCAGCTCCCTCAGCCTCTTCCCTTAGGACTTGTGCTCCAGTCTCTTCAGAAGCAGAATATCAAATACACTGTAAGGACCAAACCTGGATGGAGTTTTATGCCTAAAAAGAATTTTTTCTATCTCTAATTTTTGTAATTCCTTCAAAATCTGTAGTACAGCTCTGTTATGCTTCATGAGCCTTGTCACAAATACAAGGCTTCACATTGGCATATTTTAAAAATAACCAGTGAGTAAGATCCTGTTCTCATTTCTATAAAAACTCCCCTACTGATGATAAAAACTGGTTAATAATTTAACAAAGTAATCTGAGTGTTCTAAAAGTGGCACAGAGCCATTTATATTTAAAAGAAAATGCTTAGTTATAGGAGATTAATCTGTGAGAGAGGTCTATTATTTAATAAAGAAAACACTTCCAAAACCATTTGCATAGACTCCTAACATCACCTACCCATGGGTAACAATTGGCTACTGGCTCCTCAAGCTGTCTACTCTTGTATTTAGAGAATGGCTCCACTGAGAAAAGGCTGGCTACTTACAGATTGACATATTACTCACAGAAGGTTAGGCAGTTCAGCCTGTGTAAACAAGATCTAAACTCCACAACTTTCCCCAGGCCCCCACAAAGTAGTAAAAAAAGTTGAGCCCTTGCCCTACACTGTATGGATGTAAAAATCAGAAAGAATTGGAGGGTTTGGTTTTTTTTGTGGATTCTGGAAGATTGTTTATCTCCACATGATCAAGGATCTCCACTTATGTTGAATGCCATTTTTACTGATATTTATTTCAGGTTACCTAGGGCCTGATTCTCATAAATATCTAGCAAATACTTGGACCAGCATCCAGACCATTCAAACCTCTAACATTAGTCAGCATGAATCTTGATTTGAAACTGAAGAAAGTCAAAACTTGTGAACATGTTTAAAATGCTTTTCTTAAGTATTTTGCCTTATTTTTCCAGCCTGTAAAACAAGCATAATACCAGATGATTATTAAGAAATATTTTCAAGAAAAACAGCTAATTGGAAATTATGGAAAATGGAAAAAAATAAATATGCCTTTTCTTTATTTGGTTAGTGCATCTCCACATCCTTCACAATTCGTCTTATAGGCAAAGGTATAAAAACATTTTAAAATGTTTTATGACTGATATCTATACTCCAAAATTTTCGTAATTAAAAGGAGGGGGCTTTTTGTTTTCTTTTGTTTAATGTAATACTTTTTATCATTCAGACAATTTTAAATTTTCAGAGAAAATGCTGAGTTGGAAGGGACCCACAGGGATCATCAAGTCCAACTCTCAGCCCTGCACAGAACCATTCCCAGAAGTCACACCACGTGCCTGAGAGTATCATCCAAATGCTTTTTGAACTCTGTCAGGGTTGGTGCTGTGACCACTGCCCTGGGGAGCCTGTTCAGTGCCCAACCACCCTCTGGGGGAACAACCTTTTTCTGATATCCAACCCAAACCTCCCCTGACACAACTTCATGTGATTCCCTCAGGTCCTGTCACTGGTCACCACAGAGCAGAGATCAGTGCCTGCCCCTGCTCTTTCCCTCACCAGAAGTTGTAACTTCAATAAGGTCTCCCCTCAGTCTCCGCTTCTCCAGGCTGAGCAGACCAAGCACCCTCAGCCGCTCCTCCTATGGCTTCCCCTCAAGGCCCTTCACCATCTTCATTGCCCTCCCCTGGATGCTCTCATCTTTCTGATACTATAGTGCTCAAAACTGCAAAAAATATTCAAGCCATTTTATAGCCAAATCTATGAACATGGAATACTGAGCTTCTGGATAGCTGAAAGTGAGGCCTGAAAGAAAGATTACAGTTCCAAGGCATTCTCTGATTTGCTTTATAAATAGCTAGCTTTGACATAGCACTCACCAAAACAAAGCTATAGTTAGCTTGCCTGAGGCAGCAGCTGCACAGCTGGGGGAACGTGCACTGGCAGCCCCGCCTGTGTGTGACACATGCATCAAAACACAGGAAGAATTAGCATTTGGGCTCGAGGGAGAGTGATAAAAAGTGGTCTTGATTTTACACCACCCAACATGTAAGCCACTGAAGAATAGCAAGCTAAATAGATTCTTGATTGAAGTAGCAGGTGAGGAACTCTTAACATGACTGACCTTCCTGGGTTAGGCAGATAGACTCACATTGAAATTACTGTTTGCTGTAGTTATAAAGCTTTTTCACTATTGATAACTGTATATTGAAATAATTCATATATTTAAGTAAAACGGGCTGGACTGGTGGAGCAGATACCCCCCAGAATGGCACATCCTGCCTGGGAGCTGATCCAGGCTCATTTCTGACCCTGAAGGTTTTTGTGTTGACACCAAGTGATTTCAGCCCAACCACACGGATGAATATTCTGCCATACCTGCAGCACTCTGGCTCTGAATCAGCACAAAGTGGTATGGATTTCAGTTGTTGCTCAGAAGTAGGTCCCCTTGAACTGACAGCAGCATGCTGATCACACAAAGTAGCTCTTAGATGATCTGGGCTTTAATTTACTGGATTCATGTCCTGTTGCTCTCCCTTGACTGGAACGGATAGATCAACGCTGAAGTTTATTCTGTATTTAATAAATTCAGGTATCCAAACTGCAAAATTAGGATCCACATCCAAATTTCCAAAATCTCAGTTACTAGAATAGACTTTGCTTCAAATCCAACTTTCAATTAGATATTTTCTGGCTGACAAATAATCTCGGTACATGAACAGATACAAATGGAAAAAGCCTTGATAACACACAGAGAATGCCATAAAGACCTTTCATGCTGTATGCTACAATTTTATTTTCTATTCAATCAAGAAAAGAGTTTCCAGCCCCTGAATACTTCTAACATCAATTTTCAGTGTACTAGACATACATATTTTGCAATTGCAAGACAAAAATTCTATGTGCCTTAAGTGACATAATACCAAAAGGCTGAAAAAGACCAAGTATCCTTCCATGCACTGCTTACAGAATGATCTCTTGACATCTGAGATGCCACGTGACCTTCACTTACTTCAAGTGCATTAAGTTTAAATATTTACTTCAAATAAAAATAAAAACCACCACAACCTTTCCTCACCAAAGCACCCAAACTTAGCATACAAATACCTTTAGAATTTATCATTTGGAAAGGAATTTTTTTTGTCCTTGACAGTACAAACCCTGAGACTGTGATATAAGTGATATTCCTCTTCACTTCCAAGTGTTAGAAACATGAAAATGAAAGTTAAAACCAGACAACTTGTGCTTGAATTTCACCACTCAGTCCTTTTAAATCCACTTATAGTCTGAGCATTTTGGCTGTCAAGACATTGCTAAAAGCACAAAACAGCTCTTCAAAACAGTGCTGAAAAAAGAGAAAGGAGGAAAAAACTTAAACCCACCACAGCTTAAACATTTCACATAAAATTTTAGAGCAAGCTGTAAACTCATGCCTTCCTCATCTCTTCAGATGTAATTTAAGAATTTACGAGTGTTCATACAAACTGATGACAGTGGACCTCAGATTTACAAGTAACCTTTCAGCAAATGTTAATTCTCTGCCCCTAAAATCTTAAGAGAAATACATATATTTACAAAGAAAAAATACAGCACTCCCATCTAAGATGGACTAGGAGAAAGAACTTATGACTGATGACAGAGACATGTCACAATATTCAAATAAAAAGAAAATGAAAACAAAATGCCCTCTTCATGGTAAATCTAAGCAAAAAAGAGGGATGAACAAAGCAAGCCTGCATGCAAGGAATGTTTGCAAGTTCATCTCTCAGACATAAATTTATCAAGTTTTTGTTCTTAGCAATTTTAGGAGAGAGTGCAATGGCAAAATGTGCTCATCTAATGTCATTGTTTTAGTTGTTCCAAAAATCTTTTTAATCCACATATCTATATTTTACAGAAGAGGGCTCTTTTAACTTCTGTTCCTCCAGCCTGTCTCATCAAAAGCTCTTTAATCTAATTATCAGCAGTGGAAAACCAAACACAAGCTCCTTAGGAACACAGGCAAGAAAGATGATAGAAAAGAAAGAAGCAAAACAAATAATAAACTCAGTGTAAACAAGCCCAAAAGAAATAAGCTACAGCAAGTTACCCTGAATATCATGTTTGTAAAACATTTATCAAACCAAATTAATACTAAGTCAAGCAGAACAAAATACTGGTCTCAATGTAAACCAATACAAAAATCTCAATCAACAGCAAACAGAGCTAAAAGCAAAGAGGAAAAAAGCCATTGAAAGAACATACGTAAGACCTGTATAGACTTGTAACAAATTTATAATTGTAGCACACAAACACAAAGTTTTAGATTTGCAGTCAGCAAACCCACAGAACTCAAAATACTCAAGAGAACCAAAAGTCTAGTGGGGAAAAAGGAAAACACCAACAAAAACCCAAACAACCCAACTTTTGTAGGATAAAAAGAAAGATCAGGCATTATAAAGCTGGTTTAGAGGATTCATTTTGGCACAGAAGCAGGAAAAACCCAGGAAAACCAAAGCCTGTGCACTTGGCACAAGTGTTTGTGGCAGCCACCTTCACCTTTATGAGCTGAGCTCCTCACTTGAAGAAAATCTGCCCAGGCACAGCTGGGCAAGGATTTCAGAGCCAGCTGTTCCCCACAGCCACTGCAGCCCAGCCAGCACAGCAGGGGACACACAGCACGAGCAGCAGAGCAGCTGCCAGGCAGCCACAGACATGCAGAGCACAGTGGAAGGACAAGAGGTACCGAGCACAAACTGAAATACAGGGAACTCTGTTTAAACAGAGATATAAAGCTTTCTAACTGTGAGGGAGGTGGTGGTCAGATGCTGGCACAGGTCACCCAAAGAGAAATGTCCATGCTTGGAGATGCTCCAAGTCCCCCAGGATGTGGCCCTGAGCAGACTGTTCCAGCTGAGCCTGCTGTGAGCACAGGGTTGGACCAGATGGTCACCAGAGGTGCTGCCAACCTCAGCCCTTCCTGTGGTTCTGTGAGCTTAGAGGAGATGGTGGGAAAACAAGAGTTGCCAAAATATAAGCCAGATTTTTGTTGGTTTCCCACACGCACTAGAATGTGAGCCTCTTACAGGGAAAAACTGGCTCAAAACTTTCACTTTCTTCTGTTAATTAAAAATGTTTGTTTTCCAACATACTGTAGAGCTAAATGAAATAAAGGAAAAGACAGACGCTGACCCACTGGCTGCACTAGGGAGCTTGACAAGGGTGGGGTAGGCAATAAAGCAAGACCCAAGGACTAGGGACAGATAGGAATGCTTGGCTCCACTATTCAGCTTCCATGAAAAGGCAGAGGTAGTTATGAAGGCATATGCAGTAACTACATAATTACATAAAACTATATTCGAAGTACAGCCAAATGACACTCATCACACCCTACTCTGAGAAAATAAAGATGGAGAACTCTGCATTGCAGATGAATTCTTATTTTAAAATGGAGAAGTGTGAGGGAGGAAAAATAGAAATATGCTAAGCACAGAAAAAGTTAACAGTCTCTGTACAATTGGAAATAAAAATATGCAAAATACTATTTCATTAGTGTTCTCTTTTAAGCTCTAAAAATAAAAAATATTGTGCTTCTCAATGACACAAACATGTATATTCACAAAAACACACATGTATCAATGTATTTCAAAAAATATATTGAACACGTCTAAAATAAGATGAATATAGAAGATAATTCTTGATAATATTGAACACTTAAGAGTCCTTTACATCCACAGAAAGTGCTGTATGAACAGTAAGTAATTGTGGTAGGTGAAAACATGCTGACTTTGACTGCAACATTATCCTGACTCCAGATTCAATCAGAACTACATTGTGTTGGCAATAACTCAGGAAATGACAATTTGCTAGAACAGATCAGAAAACTAAAGCATTAGACACATTCAGAAATCCATAAAATATCTGCCACCATAAAGCTAATGTTTATTTTTAATTGTATACAGACTGAGTCTAACACCAATAAAATGGGAAGGACAAGTGTTTCCATCATCATTTGGGCAGCTGATTGATTATTCATTATTAGATCTGAATTTTAACGGAGCTCCTTTTGGTGTATGCAAAAATCTACTGGTAGTCAGGTACTGCCTTACACCTTTTCTCTTTAGCCTGCAAAAAGAAGCACATGCATAATCTTTGTTATAATCATTTTTCCCCTCTTGGCAGTTGCTGAAAGGATAACATAAGCAGCAGTAAAGAGAAGTATCATCCCTGCATTCAGCAAATAAAAGTAACATCAGAAGAAAGAGCGATGGAACGCGAGCTGAACCACTACAGGAAGTGGATGGATTTTGACAACTAAGGTTTAGACAAAACAGAGATAAACACTAGGAAAAAAAAGAAACAAAAAGTGAATATTCATTGGTCTAGTTCCAATCTAAAATATGTATTTAAGTCTTATGCCTCATTTCTACCTCCCTCTTCAACTTAAAATTTTGGTGTAATAAAAAGCAAGTCATGTGCATGCATTGCATCCACAAGGGATGCCTCGTGCATGTCAAGGACTCTGCCTTCAGCTTCATTGTTAATTCTTACAGCACAATCTCCAGGCCAGCACAGTGTCTGAGCCTCGGCATGAGCTTACAAGGGTATATTTTCATTCTGCAACTTGTTTGTACAATAGTAATCATAACTAAGTAAGCTGTAACCAGTACTTTCAGATGCACCAGTGCCAACATTAATGCAGTATGACTCAGCAAATATGAGAAGCTGACCAACTTTAATACACTAAAGTACATTTATATTTGAGGATGTGTGATATTTAAAAACCTTTTTATGAGTGCTAATATTTGTGAAGAACTGTTTTTCAGTTTAAGGGTAGAACTCTGACAAAGAAAGAGCTTAGGTTTAGAATTGCTGACACAAACTGCAATAATGTGTTCATGTTTCATACTCCTGCACTCCTAGAGAATAATTATGACTTCCAGAACCACAGAAACACAATAATAACACTAATTACTCCAATGAATCCAAAAGGCAACTATAACTATGCTACTAATTTCATCGTAACTCTCAAATATGCCAATTTGGACTGGATCTCCATTGTACACTCTATAAGCATATCGTTAATTGATTATATTTCCCATGAAAGAGGCAATGCCCTGACTTTACATTTGGCAACATTACCATATGTGAAACTCTTGGGTTTAGCTGGCTGAACAATTATGTCTTTAATCAATCATTATTTGATAGCACAGTAATAACTTCATTCAGCCAACTACATAATACATACCTATCTTGAAGTATGGATTGAAAACTGCAAAGCATGTCCCGAAATTTTATGCCTTATTAAACCCTCAGGAAACCATGTGGCTTATGCCCTTCAGCCATTTATTGATCCAGACTGACACACCTGCATCGCTCCTGCAAAAGACCACACTGGTTTAAACAGGCACTGCTACAAACAGCAAATCACTACTAAATTTAAAGAACAAGGTATTCTTCTGTTCACGGTACTCTACTCTTCTGTCTACCAGATATTCTTAAAAGTATTCTTCCACATGGCTTTGAAGACAGTTCTGCATGCACTAACTTGGTCTATGATTACAGAGAAGCCAAACCAGTTTGCATAAAGTAGAAAGCTGCTTAACATTATGATACTTCCAGCCACTGCCCTCATTTAATAAGTGCACATGCTGAAAAAAACCCTGAGTAAGCTCAGCGAGGATCTGGCTTGCCATGTGGTTGGGGCTTCTTGGTTTCATGCTGCCAAAATGAAGTTAAGATATTTCAAATGCATCCGATGCTTTTTCAATCCCATCCTAGGGTGTCATTGCTTCAGTTGGCACAGAAGAGGATGAATCTTGGCTTCACAGAGAGACAGTTGTGAATAGCTGTTTAAATTAGAACAGTCTGCCTTCATAGTAGTAGCTTATTCCTCATTCTGTGGTGTTCTTTCCACAACAAATTATAGCAGGTAGCTTCAAGTTAAATTCCATTTCAAGAATAAAGAAACTACAAAAATGTATATTCAGTCTTTATTTTATTAAAACAAGATTGCAAACAAACAAGGAACTAAACCTTTGTTTCTGGGCATGCTCAGAACTGTGCTATTACAAATTTTTCTGAAAAACATCAGGAGTGCTGTAATTCATAGCAGATAAATCATTAAAGGTAAAAATTCTGGGATTTTAGTTACATTAGTGAGACACATTTTACTTTTCCTGTCACCAAAACGCCAACAGTTGAAACACTTCTATTTCCAGTATGAGTTCAGATTACTCTGTTCTCAGGCAGAGTGACCCTAAGAGACAAAGGAAGACCACTAACGAAATCAAGAATCATCATCCCAGTCCTCCCACAACTCAGCAAAGTAGAGCAGATGCCAAGCACAGGAGCACAGGTCCCAGCCTGCCCTCTACACTTCAGATTAGGACAATATCCTCTTCTCTTACCTGTCGCTGATTTACTTCCCAACAGAATATATTGACCCGTAATTTAGCTCTTTACAATACAAAAAAAATCCAAATAAGTGACTGTGAAAAAAAATTGAAACAGTAAATCTGAAATTAAATGAGCAGAAGATACAAAGAAAGAGCATCCAGCAACAACACTGGACAAGTTTACAATATCACTGTATCCTTACAAACTCACATTGTGTCAAATGACCACAGACAGCAGAGATAGAGAAGCAGATATAAAATTACAGCACCAAGCAAAAGTATTGCAAAATACATTACCAACAACAAGAACATGAAAACCACAGAAACACATTCTCAGTTAGGCACAGATTTTGCATGATACTTAAACACAACTTCAAATTAAGTTATAGTCTAATAATAAGCAGAAATGTCTCATTTTATCTGAGTCTCAGATAGGAGTACTTTTATAGTACAATTACAAGAACATTGGACACAAACCTGTCAGAAACAAAAAGTCCTATCAGAAAATTAACTGAGGAACTGCTATGTGCAGGTGTCAGACATTGAAAGTTTTGAGGGGCTTGCTATTCTGTATTTGGCTAGCACCTGGCACACTGTGACTCTGGATCCCACTCATGGTTCACAATACCAGTGAATAATAAAAATCTATCTGTCTAGAATAAGATTGTTTTAAAAGGTTGAGTGAGTACTTTTTGTGGCAAGAGACTCTTGAAAATTATGAAATGTATAAAAAAAATGAACTCACAGAAGGACAAAATTGCATATACATTGAAGTAGAAATTATAAATTTTTTCTCAGCTATTATAAAATATCTGGGTTCTAACTGCTGCCAATTAGATTCAAAAAGCATGAGTTTATTCCTCCTTAATGCAGTTATCTTTTTCTTGCTTCTCTATATCAAGACATGCAAACATACTGACAAAACATCTTTGTCCTCTAACATTTAAAAAATCTAAAAAACAACAAGAACACCTACACAAAAAATTAAAACCAAACAAACAAAAATCAAAACAAAAATCTCGCCCCAAACCAACCCACCCTCCAATGAATTTCAGACAGAAAGTGTTTCAGCTCTCAAGTTTGCCATTTATGTAGACTTCCCAATCATGTTTCGAAGTTTCAGCCATGCTGCTAATGAAACATGTGCTATTCAATAAGGGCAGCAGAATCTGTATTATTTATCTAGTCGGAAAGTGCTTGTCTATTCCTCAAGACCCTAGAAATTTTCCCTTTTCTCCCTCTTGCACATGATATTGAGCATCTCTGCAACATTTTATGTTTGGTCTATTTTCACCAGTTCTCTCAAAGCACTTTCTGTATTTACTTGCCCTATCACCATATCTCATTTTTCCCATCAGTCACTGAGCATGCACAGAAGAGGTTTCTGAACTCTCAGGGGTGAGGCACAGAATAACATCCAAACCTACAGTAAACCTTTCAACATCTTCAACCACAGACGTGTTTCCAGACTTGCACCCCAAATCTTGTTCTAATATAGTGTTACATTTCATACTTTAATTATTCTTTTTTTTAATTAAGGAAAATATATAGCTACTTACAGTTTTATTTAAATACAATACAGTTTTATTCTAAAAAACCCACCCTGACAAAGGGGTCTATTATCAATAACAAAAGAAAAAAAGACCTTACAGTCTAAAAATATTAGTCATTCTATAGTCCTCAAAATACTTTTATTACTCAAGATTTCAAGGAAAAGTGTACTGGAGTAAGACAAGCTTACAATGAAGGAGTATGGACAACAGTATTTTGACTCTAAATAAATACATACTAGTGATCTTAAAGTACAATGTGCATTAAAACTTATTTACACACAAAACAGTTCATGCTCTTCACATCTAAAACATTGTGAAAAATAAGATGGAAGAAATTAGACAGGAAAACATTCATATATCATAAAATATGTTAGAATGGGACTTATTTATAAAGCTTTGCTTTAAAACAAACTTTATTTAAAAATCTTCTTTTGCTTTATCTAAAAATTAGCCTTTCTATAAAAACCATTCCTTTAAAACTTTGCTTTAAAAACATCAGTTTTACATTAGACAAAATAGTAAATTATACAGGCACAATTAGTTGAGGGCTATAAGAACTTAGATTATCACCCTTCCTTTTCCAGTGACTTGCAATACAGTCATAAGATTCTGTGTCTACTGACAACCACAGGAAAATTCATCCAGAGAAATCAACTTTTATCTAAAAACTAAAATAAATTAGAACAGAACAAATAAAAAAATCTGTCAGACCATATTTAACTTGCAAAGGAACTTACTTTCCAGCTCAAACAAGCACATCTTTTATTTATTTTGGGAAATATTCATACACATTAAAAAGATCCCCAAAATATTCTTTGAACAGGTGGTTTATGATGACAGCTTTTTCATTTCCTTCAGATACTGTATATTAAAATAAATCATTTCCAAGTCCATCTTTATCTCAGTCCAAATCACTGACCCTTGACACTTTAGAAAATGGATCAAGAATGGTTTTGTTTTCTGAGGGGCACATGCACATACACTTTGTTCACTGACAGAAACAGCAGGGTCTGAGCTTTGTCATGTTTTAATCCTGTTCTCAGAAACATATTGTACCACCACAGAATTTACAAAGACCTCCAAACAGAAGACTTAAAAACCAAAGTCCTGATTGTGATAATGTTTAATTACTTGCTTAACTTACTACAAATGAACAATTAATCTTGGGTTTTAAAGCAGAGAGACATCTGCAAGACTGGGGTTTATGTCTCCTAAACACATAAAATAAGCTGTCATCATAACAACTATCAAAAAAAACCCCTAAACCAAAATACTATGGGTATTTTTTTTTTGCCATAAAACAATAGTAGTTGGAGCATCAGTGGCCAAGCATGAATCTCTATGGAATATAATTTTAATTCAACTTTTTTAAACAAATATTTGAACCTTAATACATTTATATGGATGCTGCTTTAAATTTATTTAAATATTTTAGTAAAAGTTTAGAAAGTTAGTTTCAACTCTAGTCCATAAAAAAATTAACCAAAGTACACCCAATTAAAGTCAAAAAAGCAGAGGTTGACATTCTAGAACAACCCACTGCTATTTGTTTGCATTATTACACTTCCATCCCCCTCACTAAGGAATGTGAAATTCACCTATAAGCTTAATCAATAAGCTATTAAAAACAACCAAAAAACCCCCAAACTTAAGCCTATATTTCTTTTGGAATTTGAGATTTCACTTTAGCCACCACCATTTGAACAGTCCCCTAAAAAGACATATTTCCTTACCGGCATGGTCCATTATTGCTTGAGGAGAGCCCACAGTGACTTTTCGTCCAAAAAAACTGCTTTGGACATGGTTTCAGAAAAACAGTCAGTACAAAAATGTGTAAAAATATATTTCATTTCAAGAAAGCACTGAATTGATCTGAATTGTATCCTACTGTATTAATTTTAATGCCATTCCACAGGCAAGTATATATTACGTGTTGAAGAAGGTGCGCATATACACAAACACAAAATACATACACAGAATTCAGATCAAACTGATGTATCTTCATTTAATCTCTAGCACAACTGAAGTCATTTTTTGCACTTTAGAATTACGTGAAAAAATTAAAATAGGCACAATTAATTAACACAGCTTTTAAATTACCTTATTATAGTGCACTGTTACGCACTGGTAATACCATAAAACCAATATGATACTATTCAAGGTCATTTTGCTGATGTACGGTGAAGTTTAGCAAATAGGATTTTAAGTGATTTTAACTCAAATCTACAACTCTTGCAACTTTACACAGTAGAACAGTGCAACACATTATGTCCCCATATTCCAGGAACAAGAGCTGAGTTTACAGTTGTATGTGTTTCACATTAGACTGGCTTTGCCCTTTCTGGAGCTCTAGCACTTCAACTGCATTGTCTATGATCTCCTTCTTTTCCCCTTCCTTTTTCCAGGTGCTGGAAAAAGTTCTTTTGGTAGCTAGCTCTCACCTGGTAGAACAAGACAGTTTCAAAGTAATGGTACAGCAGTTTTTCTTCAAGAGGGTCAGTTCACAGTGCTAGGATGACCCTGATCTCCACTTAACTTCCCAGTTCCTGACTTTGGAGGAAGCTTGCTCTAGTTTCTTGGGAAAAGATTCTGATGTGACTTTCTGCCTCTTTTCAGGAATTCCTGTTACAACTGTTGAGTTCAAAAAGGCCCTTTTTGGTTTTCTCCTCACCTTTAATTTTTTAGCATCAGGCTTTTCTTTCTTAGGGTGCTTTGCTGCTGTAGTTTTCCTTGTCTGGCACCTATGGATGGAGAAAGCAGATTTCTGGGCACAAGGATGAAGTTGTCTTCTCATCTCCTCTTTTTGCTGTTTTTTAGTTCTGGAACTTTGTTTGCCTGTGGTTATTCTGCTTCCTCTCCTCTCAACAGTATACGTGACAGATTTAGATCCTACAGCCTTTCTGGAAAAACCTGGTTCTTTATTAGTGCCTTCTTTTCTCTTCCATATTGCCTTTGCATTCTCCCTCTCTAACCGGTCCCTCCTGATGGAGGTCAGAGGAGTTTTGGTAACTCTATTAAATGGAATTAATCTACAATCTCCTTCTACCACAGAGTTCAAAGGTGAAATGATCAGGTGTTTAAAAGAGTTCTCAGAGTGACTAGATCCAAGACAATCTGTTTTTTCTGTAGAAACAGAAGATCCATCTGCCTTTTGACTTGAGGCTGCATCATTCCCTTTATCTGGATCTGTCAGGAAAGATGCTGAGGATGAACTATAGAAGTCTGACCAATTGAGTGACTTTGATGGCGTGCTTTCTCTCTGTGCATCAGCTAGTTTCCTCACGTTTGCATCAACGCTGAGACTCCTGAAAAGTTGTCGAACGTGGGAGGGCTTTTTGGCCTTTTCTCCAACTGTACTCTTTGGAGGTGTTTTCAGAATTCGATTTGTCAGTGGGTCATAATACTTGAAAGAACACTGTTTGTATTTATACCTTACAGAGTCCCTCCTACCTGTGGAGCTACCATTTTTCCTCACTTTGGAAGTATCTGTAGGTTTACCTTTACACTGTTTTACCTCTGGGCAGGAGAGTACATACACCACAGTCTTGGGCTGTACAGGACTCATAATCTTGCTATAGGACTCTGGAAGTTTAAGGGCACATAGTCGAGTTTTCATGTTTGGAGTTTTTTCATTCTCCAACCACACGATGCTTGCTTTCTGATCAGCTGGATCAGACTCTCTTCTAGACATTTTCCTTTTTGCTACAGGGTAGTTCAATAGACTTGTTTGGGTGCCATGGCTGACTTTAACCACCTGGCATCTTGAAGCCAGGCGCCACGTCCTTTTCCTAGGCAGTTTAGGAATTTGTGGGTTGCATAGCGTATCTGAGGCTAAAAATGGGTTATCAAAATCAGAGCCACCACTTAAAGCATCATTGAGTTCTGGCAATGCTTTAACTGCTGCACTTTCTGTTCTATTACCCTCAATAATATTGATCCTCTTTTCATCCTTCTGCTTCTTTTTCTTTATTCTCTTGCCTGCAAAGTTGGCTGACGATTCACTGTCAAAGTAGCAGCGAAAATGACCCTCCCTGAATTCACGCACAAGTTCTTCAATCTTTATATCATCTTCATGCATTATTTGAGACCAAGTCTTTCCCACAAAAGAAGCAGGCACATGAGGCAGAGCTGGAAGAACTGGTTCTTCAGTATGAACTACAACATCCTGTTTCCCTGCTTCTGCTTTCTCTACTGACTCAGCTTTTAAAACAGAAGAGAGCTGTGTTCCATAGTCTTTATTTTGCAAACTTACTTGGACCTCTTTCAGGAATTCTATATCTTTTATAGCTGCCTTGGGTAAGTCTGTTCCTGACTGTATTGTTGCATCACAGTCAAAACTCATTTCAGAGCCCTCTAAATTAGTATGGTCCAGAAGCGATGAGAAAGTTAAACAGGGATTATTCTCTTTTTTGGAAAAAATTTCTTCAGATGTAGTTTCATGGCAGTATTTAAAAATTACATCTTCAATAGTTTCATCCACTGAACTTTCATCACCTCTGTTTGTCTTCATGTTTTTGCATCTTGCTAACTGTGGGGATATCCCAAGCTCTAGGGAGCTGCTGACATCCACAGTATCCCTGAGATGGAGATCAGACACCAAATTTTCATCCTGAGTTCGTAAACTATCTCGCTTTGAGAGAGATTGACCTGAGGTAACAAATAAAGAATTGCTGGGGCTGCATGTATGATTCTGATGAGAAACTGAAGGGTGTTTGGGATGAACTAGTGCTGGAGCAGGACTCAAGCATAGGTTCAGTAACACATCACTCTTGCAGACCTTCATTGCTCTTTCATCACATTCACTATGCAGAGACAGATTTGATGCTGCCAAATCCCTAACATTTTTTCCTGTTTTAGGATTAACAGAAGAACTGCGGATTATAGGACTGATGGAAAATTGCTGAGGTACAGGGCTTGCAGCTGTAAACTGATCTTCATGGCTATGATTTGCAATTTGAGCATTTTTCGGAGTAACCCATTTCTTATCCCTACAAATGCCAGTAGACTGCTGGGATATTCCTGGGACATGTTCCTGGCCTCTTTCTAGCTTCTGAAAAACTGCTTGTGTTACAAAAGTTTTCTTTATGCCCTCACGAGACAGGCATGGAGCAGAAGAGTGTATTTTACCAATGGACTCCGGGTCCTTGCTGGAAATATCCTGTTTGTCACTGTTCCTCTTTTTCTGCATCTCTTCTGGGGACAGGCAAGAAATCCTAGGAGCCTCCAGAGTGCTGAGGAGTGGCATGTCATCGTATGTTGGCCTAAAGGAGAGGGAAAAAAACCCAGCCTATATAAATACTGTAAATACACTTAGGATTTTTCAAACAATAGCAGTGTATAGGCTTTTCAGGAGTAATGACCCAAAGTGCATCACTTCTAACGAACAAATTCAAATTACAAACTCCACTATGTTAGCAGAGATACTGAATTTTAAGAAATTACAGAGAGGGAAAGGGGAATGTTCCATAAAACTAATTTGGACATTAGTCTGTTACCCTCTTCATGCAACCATCAATTAAGAATGGCCAAACACAGGCTAAAATAATTTCATAAATACATCAAAAGAAGAAAATGTAAAGATATTTCCTTTGTTTGAAGTTGTAGCTTATAAAAAGTTTATTTCACTGGCCATACTACCACTGATTAAAATCAAGAAACTGAAAAAACTGCAAAAATTCTTTTGTAGCGAAATGGAACATAATATGACACGGTATAAAACCTCCATTGAGTGTAAATGCCCTTTCCCCTACAAAACGTGGCTGCCTGACAGGAACCTTGTACATGTTGCCAAGGAATTCCATGCTTACTGTTTCTCACAGACACACCACAGCTTCTGACTCACTTCTATAAGAAGCCAAGTTAGGATTGTTCAGCCTCATTGTGAAAACAGATTTTTATATATTCTGTCTTTAGGACTGCCTCAAATACAAGGGTTTGCATCTTGCAGAATTAACGTAACTGAGAGATTAGTACTATTTCTGTTATGCAATAAAGGAACTCACAAAGCCTCAATGTGGAGCAATTGGGTAAACCCAAAGAAAATAATTAAAAAAGTAAGTTAACGTAACTGAAGAGGAGAATATTATGTTTCATTTGAAAGTTATAACTAGACCCTGTGAGACCAAAAGGGATGCTTACTTTAATCCACGGCAGACATCAACTAACAGAAGTATCATGGATACATTTCATTGTACGCTAATTTCCGTAGTTATATAACCCAGAGCACATACAGCTACGGGTTATAGGACTGATTAAGCAAAATTTTGTATAATGAAACATTAAAAGAGAGGATTATTTCTATGACTATACGAACGTAAAGTAATCAAATACCTCAGATGATCAAACAATGCCTGCCAGCTGCACTGCCGTGCTCTACTGCTGCATGAATTCCTGGCCACCTAAGCTCTGACACAGGACCTAAGGGGAAGGCCAAATGCAGTAGAAATAATCCTTTAACTTTCTCACTTTAGAGTTCTTGCATCTTCGTGTGAAACACCTGGCATCTGACATCACTGACGCAATCTAGGGTTGAATGGATTTTGATATGGATAAACTATAGCAAATTCCTAGGCTTCTAACTCAGTTAACTGCCTGCATTCACCTTTCAAAAATTACTTACAAGCAAATGCCTCTGAGATGGAGGAAACAGTACTAGTTTTACACAGCTAGGAACTTCTGACAGTTTTGCTACAAATTAACCCAAAAGCAAAATGAAGATTTACTATCTTAAATGTTTAGTATTATTTCTTTATGTAAAAAACTTACACCCAAGAGTTTGGAGGAAGGAATGATTTAGTGGTTTGGTTTGGTTTTTTTACTGGGGAGGGCAGAACAACAATATGCTTTGAAATTCAGTATAAGGCAAAGTTCTGATGAGTTTTCCCTTTTTCCACATAACTACTAGGTATACTGGTTCTGTAAAATAAATCATGTCTTACAAACCTTTCCATGATCTTTTAAAACGACACTCGAAAGATCACTCGTGTGAATTCAGCTAAATAGTAAACCCAGGTATTTAAAGAACCGAGTGGAAACTGTGTGTCAATTCAAGCGTCACAATGTGAGAAAGAAGAGAATCCAATTCTTACCTCAGATGTCAGTTAAGACCATGACTTTTTTTCAGAGCGGGATCACAACATAAATCTATTCATGCTTTCTTTTCCATCTTTGCTTTTCTTCCTCCAAACTCTGTCTAGATTTGGATTACTCTTCCCTCTTCTTCCTCCAACTTCATCTAGACTTTGTACATTATTTTTCTCATGCCATTCCTTCTTCCAACAACTTAGAGGAACATGGGTAGCTTGTTTTTCCTAGTTAGTAGGTTTGTTCACCAAAGGAATAACCTGGTATTAGTGATACCTCAAGAGAGGGCTTTTTCATTTGGATATTGCCTTAAAGTGAACCTTATACTTTCTCCAAGGCAAAAAATTGTTCTTGAGAGAGTGGAATTGTTTATTGAAGATTGAAGGGTTAATTGATTTATTTGCAGTGACGTGTATACACCCTGGGCTAACTTGGCATAGACATGCATATTAGCTTATTCTGTCACCCCCCTGATAATATCAATGACTGCTTTGAGACAAAATACCCTTGTACTTTTTTGTCAGAGTTGTACATTAAGAGACACTGGACTGGGATCAAATTGGGATTTTTGTCTGCCTTGTAAAACATAGCAAATGACAAATGAGATTTAATTGATTTTCCTTCATATACAGAGAAGAACTTACCACACTGATGCTCTTATCACTCTTAAAAAAGTCACATGACAAATAAAGAGAACACTTTTAAAAATCTGACCATTATTTGGCCCATTAATGTAATTCAAGTATTAACTGAACATGAACTGCAAGGATAATGACTAAAAATAGTCAAGTAAATATTTACCTCAAATTATCCACAAACAACAAAAAATTATTAACTCTTTCAAAACATACCATAAAATATACTGCTAAATACATATATAAAGCCCAGAACTATAATATTTATAATGAAACATATAAAGCTCAAATTATAAGCATTTGTAAATGCAAGTGACACTGCACAGTCTGCCATTATACCTGTTGACCCACATATTCAGTCTTTTCTCCAGCTCTTCACATTTAAATGCCAGCAGTGGTACTGTCTCAAACCCTTAAGTAGTGGAAAAGTTTAGAAGAGCAGAGACAACACTGCAATATACTTGCATGATGTTCATATAAATACACTTCTTCCTAAATTGTCTTAATTGAAAATTTCACCTCAAATGGGCAAAATTTACTGCTCAGCAGCATAACAGAAATAGGAATTTGTAATACATACATTTTAACAACACATACTTGAAAAAAAGCCATCTGTATTATACCTGTTGTCATGGTATCTGTGGGGATGATGCTGTAAAACATCTTGCAGGAAACGCTCCATCAAGCTACTGGTACCCATACGATTCCTACAGTATGTGGTAAAATGTCTGTGCTGGGAGCTGAAAACATGCTGGTGAAAGATAAAACAGATGATTAGTCTGATATTCCTGTAAACACACTGACCTATTCCTAAACATCACTTCCTAGGTTAAACACTACACCATTGCTATGACACTATTTAAATAAAAAGAAAAGTCTTCAGCCTTTTCTCATTTAAATCCTCGAGTAATTGAGATTTTTAAGCATTCTCTTGGAATCTTGAATAATACTACAATGTATTGAAATATCTTTCTTTGTCAGAACCTAAATTAGCAGTTCTGATAGTTGCTCACAAATCTCTTGTAACTAGGAACTCAGTAACTCTTCTGACAGGTGCCGACAAATCTCTAGTAACTTGTAACTAGTATTGAAACATCTTTCTGTGTCAGAACCTAAATTAGCAGTTCTGACAGGTGCCAACAAATCTCTTGTAGTACAAATGGTCCCACCAATCTCACAGCTGCTTACAGGTCTCTTAACAACAACAAATACATTAAATATATCTATAAATGACTGCTAAAATATTCTTGAACTTCATATGAGTAAACACCCTATAATTCACTCTAATTAGTGAGAATATTCATAAGTGTAGAAGATTAAATAAGCTTCTACTTTCTAATTTAAAAAGTCTAAAAGACAGTAGACTGACAGAGCTGAAGAACAGAGAAGAGCTGATCAAATGTCTTCAGCTTTGATATCTAACATATTACTATAACCCTAATAATTTACAATATAGAGATCTCAATATTGAAGACACAGAAACAAATGCAATGGATGCAAGGCACAGCAGTGTGCTGCTTCAGAAAAGAAGACTGCAGCAGCCACTCCACCAGCAGCTTTTTAACAGGTAACAGATAAGAAGGGTATCTTTTTCTCAGTGTATATATTTTGCAATTCAAACTGCTTATTTTTCACTCAGTGTTAGTTGTTCAGTGTAGAGACTGATATTTTATAAGCTGATAAAGCCTTTTGGTACTCCTTGCTATCTGGTGCTGAGTTGGGCAGAGGCCATCTCACCTGTTCCAGATTACTGTAGTGTACGTGGCAACAATTGCAATATCCTTGTCTGTTTTGCACTGTGGATACTCCAGGCCAAGCACGTTCTTGCCCTCTTGTGTGTGAACTGAAAGAAGCAGGTAATATTACCGACATGTTGGGCTATTTAATGTATGTCCTTAACATGGAACTTCCAAATATCTATCTTACTATAAAGATGGAACAAACTTGCAAAATAAATGTTTCTATTTCAGAACAGTAACGACAAGTAGGACTATGTATTTTAAGGTGTTCCCAAGCAAATGTCTTCTTAAATGTAGAACAAAGGATAACAGCTTAAAGGCACAGTTGGCTGAAATCTGAAAAGAACTGCATCTACAGGAAAAGGCAGTCATCCCATTTTTATATTTCTTATTATTTTTGGGGGGAGAAAAAAAAAGACTGCAGACACCTGACACACACGTACTAGTTTGGGGCACTACAACGGGCCTTCCCCACAATTTTTAATAGTGGTTGGTATAAGATACAGAGGATCTCCATCACACAATTATTGTCATCTATTTTACAAGATAACAGACAAGGCTGAAGAGCAGGTTCCTCCCATTTTACCTTGGTAAGCAGTAAGCTAGATGCCCATTAAATCATCACCTAACTTACCTGCTACTGCTGTCCTGTTGTAGAGAGCCTTCAACACCATGGCTTTGGATTCCTATGGAAAACCAAAAACAACACAACAACCAAAAAATAAACCAACACACACACAAAACAAAAAGCAACAGAACATCAAAATATGGAGAGAGTTTAGGTGCAACTAGTTACTTCTCTTGCATTGCATTTCTCAAAACTACTAATTTAAAGTAAGATAAAAAGTTTAGTAAGTTCAAGAACCCTTTTGTCCTCAAAATTCACCCAAGAGCTTCATAAAATAAACTTTACTTTTTCATGGCTGAGGTGAGTGGGAATTTTCCTACTGACTTGACTGGATTCAAGACTAGAGAATGTATTTACATTGCTACATCCATGATTGCTGAGATAAAATATAACATGTCTTAACAGCTTGTAACAGGACAAGACAATTACAGCTACATGGAAACTCCTTAGATGATTCATAAATCACTCCTTTCATCCAAGTTCTGTAATGGAATTTAGGAAATCAAATCACACAATTGAAACTATCAGATGAACGAATGCTTCTACCGATAATTATTACATTTTTTAAAAAACTAACTGTGAAAAAAATATCTACTTGGAGCTTCTTACCCTGTGCTGAAGAAGCAGAAGCTTCATCAGAACGTTTGATTCTTTCAAACATCTGTAACATAAAATAAAAAACCCTTAAAGTATAATAATAATAACTAATATTATATCTAGCAGTGCATATTAGCTTTGCTAGGAGAGGCTAACTTCTGATCTAATTAATGAAGTCAAATCCTATACTTATGAACACAGTCTAGACTTTGCTAGATTATTAAGCAATAACCTTGTCAAATTCATTTGATTACTTAATCTCCTAAATTGCCTTTATAATTAAGACAAGATATATCTGCTAATAAAACTCATAAAAGACCTACACCACACAAAATAATTATCCAGGCTGGAAAAGCAATCCGTACTGCTCAAAAGACCTACAAATCAGCTTTGAATCTCACAATTTTTAATTGAAGTATGACTGCAGCAACACATGGTTACAGGTTACAGGGCGTCCAACCCCAAAGGGCTTCCATGTGTCACACAGTTCTTTTATGTTATAGAATGAGAGCATAAAATCTACATACCTTAGACTCTCCAGCCTTCTTCATCCACCAAAGCTGACTCCAGACTAGCAAACAATAGATGTCAAACAGGAGGCCATTTGCAGTGCAGGACACTTTTCTTTTTTCATCCCATCTGGCAACAAGGAAGTTAAAGAGCCTTTTAAAACAGAGTTAATAATGCATGTTTTCCATGCCCTAAGGCATGTAAATTTTTCTGTACCACTTTGCAAACATGTCAGTCGATAAAACAGATAAATCTTTTTGAAGTCTGCAGTACATCCTTCTTTTTTAATATTGAAGTTGTTTTGACAGTCCTTCCTACATAAATGTGAACCGCTCCTTCTGGAATAACTTTATTCCTACTTTCTTCCTCTTTGGCCCTATGTATTAAACATTACTGCTATTTTGGATGCTTGCACTCACAAAATAAAGTATACTGCTACAATAACAGAAACCAAATTCCTCTATATTAACCAAACTGAAATGAATCTATTTTGAACATCATTTCTGAACCTGCCCAGAAAAAGTGTCTTATTTTGCTTATGTTATGTGAACTAGTTAGATAGTGCATAATATAGTAAAATGGGTGTTCAAAGCATTTTGTGATTTAATCATTATATATTCAATGAAGCATTATCATCAGCGTTATAGACAGGAAAATGGAAGGCTACAATAACTTGCACAATCACTGTCACCAGCATCACCATATCCTACTGCAAAACTCAGGACTTGGCAGTCTCAGATCTGTTCTTCACTTGCCATTTGTATAATTATGGGATAACAAAGTTTCAAGTCAACCACTTTTATCTTTTATAATCTGTTTTAACAAGAATCATTCCTTCCCTTCTCATTTCTTGTTCCCATATACGTAAAAGTTGCTCCTATACGAGGCTACATACCATCAGGCTTGACAGATATGCAGTTTGTTACTTGTTTTTTGGTTTTTTTAAACTTGTTTTGTTCTTTTCCAGACTATTCATTGCTCACTATAAAATCCCCGGGCTGTTACAGCAGTTCTGGTCAGAAGGAGTATCACAGTAGCTCAACTTTAAACACCCTCTCCACCAAAACCTCAACAAAACAACCCACCCAGCCAAAATGCCAGACTCATTCTCCTCCCCATGGTGTATCAATTCATGCAATAACATTAAAAAAACAAATAAGCAAGAAACTCCAGCTGCTCTTACAAGCCTTCTCATCAGGCAACTGAGAAAAGCTTTCTTGATAGACCAGCCATCCTATTATGTGTCCTATACACAGCCAGGATCCAAAAGAAAGTGAAGGAAAAACATGAACGACTATCTCTCATGAATGATGCTTTATGTAAAATAACTTGTTCTATGTGCTTGAAGTCGACTTACCGATTTTTTTAACTCTTATTCTATACATATAATCATATGATAAAGATACAAGTGTGGCAAGAGTGTAGCAGCCCCAGAGGCTACGGCATAGACAGGGCAGTGGGACAGCAGTGGGACAGCAGTTCCACAGACAGCAGTGGGACACCAAGCCACTCCTCACCATCCACTGCCCCAAAGTGGGTTAATGCACCCCGAGATACAAATGTCTGGTTTCATCTCAGAGACATCAGGCAGTGGGAACTGCAATACGTTGGACGATAACTCCAACAGTTCGGTACTTCCTTATTTCAAGCCCTAATTTCAATAGTGGTGTACTGAGAGAGAGTTCACTCTGCTGCAAGTACAATGCACATCTGAACTGAGTTAGGAGCAAAGTAGCTTCAAACAGGCCAGGACTATGAAAATAACTCTATGGAATTATTCCAGTCTGGATCTCCCTGTTATCATTTTATAGTTCAAGGAGATTCAATGGACCAGATTTTCTCACTGGAGGAGGGTTATGTCAGTAAAAAATTGTAAATGCCCTGCTATCAGTTAATAACCGACAGAAAAACTCTTTCAGGGATATTCCTCTTGCACAAAGCTGCCAACAGAGGAAAATCTATTCTCTTTATATGAGTTTATAACAACACTAGTGTGCAGGACAAAGAAATAAGCCTGAACTCAAACTATACACAGCTTGCTTACCATCTTAAGTCAAGTTCAAACCACAAAATAGTAATGTTAGATCTGCTATGTAGATGCCTTATTTACTTTGCTAGAATCTGGAGAGCATAACTGTAATCCTTACATTTTCAAAACAGAAACTCCAGCTATAACTCCACAAAGGATTTCTCAGATGTCCAGACAAAGACTTGAAAATTCTACATTAGTTAATATACTTTCCACTATAGATATCATAAACTGTTAGATTAAAAGAGTAAGTTATATCTGTCCAAGATTTAGCTTAACCACTTGATCACCAAAAAATCCTGTATGTTTTATCAACTGTAGAAACAACTAGCTAGATACAGAAGTCTCGGATGTGGTAAATTTGTATCCAGGTTACTTTAGCAGCTGTCTCCCACATCAGTGCTCCGTTCTGGTTTTACTGAATTACTCTGCATACAGCAGGCAAAGAACAAAAACCTCAGACAATACTCTCTAACAAGAAAAATCCATTAAGAGGCAATCAGAAGGCATGAAATGTATAAATTAAAAAAAACAAACAAACAGGAAAACCAACGGCTATGACAGTATTTGCGTGTCAAAGTCATCAGGTGAACTCTCCAGATAGTGTCACTCTTGCACTGCAACAGGTGAAATAAAAGGGGTAAAAAGCGATTCAAAACTGTCCTCGAAAACGCCTCACTAAAACCTTTTGCTGTCCCTTCATCTGGGAGCGACCGCGCTGGGCAGGTGCAGGGAGAGTGGGGGGGAACCCTGCCCTGACCGAATTGCCTTTGCCTCCCCACGGCCCCTCTGCGAACAGGGAGGCGGAGACTCATGTCGGAAACAGCCTCTGCCCCACGGCCAGGCCGCATGGGTTCGGGGCCGGCGCCGCTCCCGCCTCTCCCCGCCAGGAGCCGGCAGCGAGCTCGCCGGGAGCCCACAGGGAGCCCGCAGAGCCCTC
>VWZD01007190.1:1256258-1314839 GCA_013396695.1 Sakesphorus luctuosus | reverse complement strand
AGTGGCGCCGTGTCTGGGCAGCTCCGCCCGCCGGGACCCGCCGCCGAGCGCTGTGGGCGCGGCGGGGACGCCCCAGCCCGCCCGCTAGCAGCCGCTGCCGGCGCCCCCCGCCCCGGTGCCGTCTCACCTACATTATCCCCCGTCAGCTCCTCGCTGCCGCGCCGGGGTCAAGTGCCGCCATCCTCTGCTTCCTGCTCCGGGTCGGGCCTGGGCCGCGCCCCACCAAGGGAATGGCGGGAGCTGCGGTTTTCCCGCGCAGTCGCTGCTGCCACTGCCCGCGCCCCTTTCCCTCGGCGCCCCGCCCGCCGTGCCGTGCCGTGCCGTGCCGTGCCGTGCCGTGCCGTGCCGTGCCGAGCCGAGCCAGGCCGTGCCATCTGTCAGCACAGCTCCCACGGAGCCCAGAAAGCCTCCGCTCCTCCAGCCCAGCTGGAAAACTGCTCCCGAACGCTGCGGGGCGCCGTGTGTCTGTCAGCCCCAGCCGGCGTGTTTCTGGTTGGGAAGAAACCTCTTGGCTAAATTTTGTTTCCACAACTGTAGCAGTCGTTTTCTCCTTCAAAGCATATTATTCCCTGGGTTTAAGAGCAGGCTATAGGGTTTGCCCTTTTTTTAAATTTCGGCCATTAAAAGTAGCTTGTTTTTCCTGGTGTGGGGTTTTTTGTAAGTTTTATCAGCAAGTTACGGTCTGACTTTATCAGAGTTAATGCTAGATCAGCTTTTCTTGTAAGAGGGACTAAGAATGGGACCTTAGCTCAGGTTCTCTTATTTTCAGCTGCAGGTTTTTGAACGTTTATCTAATCTCCCATGGGAAACCTGCTATTGCATATTTCTCTCGTTCTGCTGAAGCAGCAGGATTTTTGCAGCAATCTGGGCAGACACAAAGTCAACACAACACCCTTATGTGTGAAGGCAGGTGCAGATTCAGGCTGGGATTGTGCAATGGGTGGGAAACAATCTTGAATGCGCCTTAATATCAAAAATTTAAAGAGGCTGCTGTGTGATTATGAAACCATGGCTTAGAAATGTCCACCCACACTTGAAAAGTAATTGAACACAAATCTCAAATGACAGAAGAGCAGGAGAAATCTTCTCTTTAGGAGGGCTGAATTTAGTTGCTGTTGAATTCTTTTGATATGTGCAGAGATATGACTATATAGCCAAAAAATAAATAGTTATTATAAAACTAAAGTTGCCTGGTGATATTTTGTTGCCTGGTATAACACTCAGCTTGGAAAAACTGGAACTTTCTGTGGAGAACATTTACGTGCATGAAGGCCCAGGCACGTGCCCAAATTATTGCATGTCAGCACAGCTGCATTGCTTAAACACACGGCAGACACACATACAGGCATGTTATCTTAGATTAAAATAGTTTTATGGTGGTTTACAATAGGCTTAGTGAGTTACTGGGGCTCAGCTAACCCTTCATAACTTGTTGAAACAAAGTAAGCTTGGTTACACAGCTGAGGCACTGACGTTTCTTTTCCAGAATGCCTCATGTAAAACAGAAGTCCCTTTTAGCAAAGTGAAAACACTATACAGCCTGTCTTATAATGTCGTATAACTTCCCCTCTGAATGTTCCTGAATACTTTTGCAAGGCTAGAATGTCATATTCTATCTCCTGGACTGTCAATCAAAGATAGCAGAACTCAGGCTTGTGTTGCCACGTATTTCTTGGCTTTCAGCTTTTTCGGTATTTATGAACTTGAGGTTGCACCTTGATTGAAACTCAGGTAAGGTATGGAGAGATGCTCCTCTACTTCAGTCTTCTCTTCCCCCTGGGAAACTACTCACATAGGTGCATGAACACTGAGTAGGGCTGACAAACTTCCTTTCCCCTTTAAAAATTATTCTCTCTCCTGGTCTAAACCTCAGACTTTTCTCTCTTTGCTGGTATCTTTATTCATTCTATTCACTTTCTATAAACTGCCCCATACACCTTTCACTGCTTTGTTTTCTACTTTTACGTTGATTTATTATGTTTTTCACTTCCATTAGCGAAATAGAAGTTGCAGTTGTACCTATTAAAACATGAAGGTAAACTGACAAATGCAGACAACAGCTATTTTCCTCAAGAGTCTCAAATTTCTTCTGACAGCTGGGTTCAGATTGGAAAGGGAGATTGTGATGGAAAAAAACCAGGGGTGGTAAAACTAGCTGGCAGGAACCTCTTGGATGGATTTTTGGTTTGATGCATATGTACTTTTTACATTCTGATGTTATAAGCCTAATTTATCCTTATATTGTTGTTTTGGTGAAGTTCTTCAGAGGATCTGAGCTACGTGTTGACTGACAGCAGTTGAGGTCTGGGGTTTGAGCCATGCAGAGATCACTTCTGCCAAATGTTCACAGAGATGGGGTTTAGTTCCAGCCTGGATTCCAACAAGCACTGCAACTTTCAAGGCAGTCTGAGCACATGTGGAGGTTTTAGAGAACTTCACATTCTGAGGAACCTTGGGAAAGAAGGATCTTTGCAACTTTATAGCAGAATGGATGTTCCATAATGCCTGGCACTATATTAAAACCTTTAATTACTATGAAGTAATTGTTGTCTTTCTCTGAAAAATTTGATGGTGGGCATTGCCCAGTATCAGATACCAGGCTAATGGAGCAATTATCTGATCCTCTGTGGTACTTCAATTTTCCTCTTTAGTATAAATTAATAAGGGTTTTCAAAGTAAAAGCAGATAAGTCCTCGCCTGTGTAAAAGGCAAGGATAATCTCTTTTCAAAACAGCTTCTTGTTTTCTTTACTCTGCTTTACTCAAACTGTTTGCTGGGTTTGACAGATTGCTGTTATGCATTGACTTTTCTGTATTAAAAGCATTTTTCTCATTTTTAAATGAAAACCATATGCTTTTTTAAAAAAATAATGGTCTTTTATTTACTTTGGTGTGGCACTGGAATCAAATGCAAACCAAAAAGAAAAACAATTCTTAAAATTCTTTTTAAGAGAGTCTTATCTTACAAGAAACTAATCTTATTATAGGCATTCTGCCCACATTCTCATTATTTAAAACTTAACTTTGTTTTTTCATTTTGTACTCAAGGTTGTTTAAATTTTATAATAAGAGCTTTACCTGAGATAATAATAAAGCATTGTCAATATGCAGGATATCAGGTTAACCCCCAAACTTAAAGGATACTCTAAAAGTTGTTCTTTCTGTTTTTCATTCTCTTACTAGAGCTACCTTCTTAAGATTAAAAGTTGGCAACCTAAATTTCATTTTAATTGCTTAATCATTTAATAAATGAAAATGTTGTGTTATAACTGAAACATGATTGGATAGTAACTAAGAAAGAAGTTTCAAATATCTTTTAAAACTGAGAGGATTTTAAAAAGAACTTTTGAAATGCATGGAACAAGAATTGTCTCTTAAGAATATTATTTTACTTTCTCTTAATCAGGTCTTAAATTTTTAGAAGGTGACTTGAAGTCCTTCACAGTTTGACTCATTTTACAATATCTTATTAGAAGCAAATCCTCTCCTAATCCCTTTTTTCACTCTTCTTTGGAGGCCATGCAGCTGTTTTCACAGGCTTAGGTTGTAAGAGTTTGTAGGGTTTACACTTCCCCCTCCACCCTCCCCCATAAATTCCTCTCTATATTACATGTCTGTGTACATGTACTTTGCAAAGTATAGAGATTTTTATTATAATAGTGCTGAGCAAAATTCTGGGATACATTGATCTCAGAGTGGTTTATTTTTCAGAGTGTTTTATTAATTGCTGTTAGAACTGCTGTTGGTGTTCATTTGCTGGGAGGTCACCCAGAAGGAACAGCTGATGAGACAACTCTAAATGTGTCACTTTAAATGGTATGGCTAAAAAAATGTATCCAAATTCAATCTTTTCAGAAAGTTTCTGCATTATGGGCTACAAGTGATGCTACATTACATTTCAAATTCATACCCTAGCATTGCTGCAATTGTTTTGAATTTCTCCATTAGCTTAAATCAACATGTTTTAGGACTTTCTGTTCCAAGAGAAAATGCAAAGAAATTAAATCAGCGGTTGAGAACTTTGAATGCTGAAAGAACACATCTTTCATCACAAAATGCTGAATAGTTTACTGTTGCATTCAGTCATTTCTATTTTCAGTTAATGATTGTTCAGTCAGTTCATCTCTGAAATAACTGCCTGTTCTTTTAGGAAAGTGACACAAAGAAAGGTCAGAAAGAAGGTTTGTGGCAGCCTGTAGGTGACCACTCATGAATTGCAGGATATTCTTTGATCTTGATGTTGTGCATGGAGTTTTTTATTGCTACAAAAACAACAGTTCCTTAGAATTTTTGTATTCTATTTTGCCATTGTTCATACTTATTTTCAAAAGTAACACTGATTTTTAAATTGCCTGATTGATATAGTCAAATTGGCCTTTGAGAATGGCAAAGTTTTCAAGTTGAATTGTTCATTACCAAATTACTTGGAAATATAAGATAATTTCTGACATGTTCATGCTGGAAGATACAATGGAAAGTTGTAAAATTACTCCATTTTCGCAGGCTGAAGGGAACTCTGCAACCTGAGAGCCTTCAACTTGAAGGGAACAGAAAGACCAAGAGGTTCTTGTATCAACCACAGTAAGATAACATGACTGAAATACACTTATAATCAGAACACAATTAGTCTCATCTGCGTGGCGCAATGTTTTCATTAGCGTGTTTTAAACCATCCTTCTGTTCATTATTATAGGTAAAGTACAAAATGAATGTGGATTTTTTAATCAGATGCTAATGTGAGAGTCTTGAAATAATTTAAGTGTAGTAGGTGACTAATACTCCCTTCCAGCCTACCTCACATTCTATCATAGTAGGAACTCCAAGGCATTTTTGCATAAGTAAATATTAATTTCTATTACTAAAGCAGAGAATAATGTCTTTCTGAGACAAAGAGATCATTTTCTCAAAGCTTCTTGGAGCGTTATTAATTCTGTTTTTCAAGAATTTTCAAGCTCCCAGAAGTTGTGAACCTGCTTTGACCTCTCAGAATGTTCTGAATTAAATTTTTATATCCATCCATTTCAATGGAACTTTCCTGATTTTAAATAGATGGAGGTTAATTTAAGATGATCCTGAACATATAATACTTCTGCAGCTTCCTTGTCTGCAGTGTAATTTATAGGAGTTGGGGAGTTGCAAATACATATACTATTACGTTGAGTCACTGCATGTTCTGCAGTCAATTTAAGGTGGGGTCATAATGTATTCCCAAGGCAGTTAAGTAAGTGTTATTTTCCTCTGCACTGGCTGTTCTAAATCATGTTAAATTTTTTTTTAATGTTCCCACAATAAACCACATAAGATATTTTCTTACATCTGAGAGCAAGCAGACTCTCTACTTTGCTATACTCTGGGAATAATTTAAAGAAAGATTTCTTTATCCTATTCAGGAAAAAAACCCAGAAAGTTAAACAAGAGTAGTTCTGTGGGGTTTTTTTCCCAAAGACAAAACTTAATTTTTGGCTAGGAATGCTGATAAGTAAAAACATCAGCCTTTGAAAGAAGCCTCTTTCTCTCATAGTTTGAAAAGATAGAGTTTTTCATGAAAAATTTGAAAAGAGAGCAAAAGAACTTTTAAACAAAAAGCCTTTCATTTGATTTGTGTTTCTTCAGCATTTTATATACTATTACTTTGGATAAGAGTTTAGCCTCTCTCTTTTTCTGGCCCATCAGTAAACCAGGAGTTCATTCTATGTTGTTAGATTGTCTGTGTTCCTAATACTGAAGTAATCCAAGTTCAATTTCTGGTTTTCACCCAAGCTACATACGTGTAATTCCCCTTTGCCCACTTTCTCCTCCTGAAATGGAGAAGTAGCTGTTCTCCTCTGCACAAGGTCCTCTCTGTTCTCTTGAAAGAAGGGACTCTTAAATATCCACTACATAAAGTGCTAGTTTCTAGTGTCTACATTCATGTAAATTCCATATTGAACTTCCTGCTAAATGCGGAATTTGGGTCACGTAGTCTTCTTAAAAAATAAATTGCAAAGTAAGGAGGATTTTAAGTTAACCTTTAATTAACCTTAATAGGGTTTAAGGGTTAGAAGCAAAATGGACAAATACATATTGGTGGTGGTAGCTGTTTCTCTGCTTAGACTGATTTCCCTTGCCTTCTCCTCTGAGCCCACCTCCCACTTATTAGAGATGATGCTGGGTTTGCTTTCTTTGACGGCAATGGAAGAGTTAGGGTTGATTTATGCACTGAGCCCTTACATAGCAAAGTGTTTTTGAGAGCTTCTGGCAATTTGCTTTGCCTCTATCATAAGCAGCAGGTTTATTGGGATTTATCAGCTCCCATCTCATTAAAGGTTGAGGGCTGGGTAGGGTTTAGAAGCAAAACTGGGTTCTCTCCCCTGAGGGTGATCACAGGAGAGGGCAAATGCAGAGCAGTAGGCAAAAACTTGCCTTGGCCCTCCCTGTCTCACATTCATTTCTATGGATAAATTACTTAAATAGCCGTGGAGTCAAGGTCACCTGGCACCTTCCACAAAACATGTTTACATCCACTAAGTAGAAAAATAATCTGACAAATGTGGCTGACTAAAAAAGCAACTTTAGAAATACAAATGAATATATGCTGAAACCACCAAACCCAGAACATCCCAGAACATGCTCAGAACATCCATAGGTGATTGAGTTTAATTTGTATTTGATCTGCACCAGCTTTGCACTGGTGTTCAGGAACCATTCTCAATTGCAAGGAGCTACTGTCCAATTTAAAACGTTTCCATGTCCATAAATCCTAAGGAATGTCAGTGGCTGGTCAGTACGGGGGAGAGTAACAGCAGACTCCATTCCACACGTGCACGGCTGTTTCTCTGAGTTAACATTTTGAGTAGTAATGCCGCAAAGCAACAACGTTGCTTGATCACAGGTGAGTCCTGTACAGGCCCCGTGTCTATTAGCATATGTTTTCAGGGAGCTGTCCCAAATTTTGTACTGACCCTGAGTTTTGCCCTGTGGTTTTTTTTGCAGGGAATTAGAACTCCTCTTCAGTTTCCCGGTTTGCATTTTGTTGGTGTTTCAGACCAGCTGTGTCTCAAGAAGCACAGCAGCCAAGAGCAATAGTCCGGCTGAATAGTGAGGGACTGGAACTTGTGATTATCTCCTTCATGCAGATCTGCTTGTTTTGTGCATTGTTATTCATCATAATAGTCTTCAACAAATTAGCTGTGAATTGTTAATAGATGAATGCAAAAGAGAAACTTAAACACCTCTTTTGTCACGAGTTGTGTCTGTTGTATGTTACTATATATAATCCTATTTGAACTGTGGGTTTGGGACTTTGATCCAAACACCTATTACATATATGATGTACAACTGAATCTCCAGACTTTACACTTTAAATGGAAAATAAGATCTCTGTTGGTTGCAAGAATAGGCGTAGGCAATTATGCTGGTGACTTACATCTTAAGAGGATGGAGGCAGCTAAAATCCTGCCGAGGTGTGGCTGAGGTTCATCTCTGTGCTTTGGGTTCTTTGAACCCAGACTGGTTAGGCTTGGAGCAGATTTTGAGACACTTGGCTCAATGCAAGATGCATGACATTAAATTCTGGCTTCTCTCCTCAGACCTATCTAGGTAACTGAGAAGTTCCTGGTAATTTCTGTGAGTTGAGAAAATGCAAGTTGGTTAATCCCTATACCAGTAAAAAATAAAAAAAAATACTTTCTAAAATACATAGTGAAACAGCTATAGTTTGCATAGCCTTATTTTTGTTCCTCTAATCTCTGTATATACCTCTGAAATTGTTTTTCCAAACACTGACATTTCGTCATATGGGAGGAGACAGCACTTTGACTAAAATGGAAAAATAGTGTTGTCAACTTGGCTGTTTAGCTATTGAGTGACTATAATCTTTAGCACTCAATGGCATATCAGAAGTTTCGTTTTCAAGACACTCTCTGAAAATTACATGTATTTCAAGTGTTATCTGAGTGGCAGGTATAATCTCTTATTTTATTGTCATATAAATATAGAATTTGAATAGCTGTGGTCTGAAAGTTAGGGAGAAAATAATTCCTACTTATTAGTAGAAAGTGAGAAAAAATGCAAGTTTAAAAGCAAAATCTATGGGGGGAAAAGCCTATTTCTAATAGTATTTCTTCCAGGTGTCATTCTTTATAGTAGAAAATACATTATATAATAAATATAAAATATACTAAATTATTCTCTAATATTAATTATTTCTTAGAATGCAACACCCCGCTGACTGTGTTTGCAGGAGTTGCATGAAGTGCTGCTTCTTGAACTGGTATGTATATCCATACATATATACAGCAATTCCTTTGTATGTGTTTTGACCTGACTAAAGTATCAGATTAAGGATTTTGCCTTCTGCAGAATTGCTGAATTTCTTCAGCGCGTTATACGTGAAAATCTTTCAGATCTCTAGAATCAGCATGGAAAGGGGATGTGGACTTGTCTGAATGAGCCAAGCCTCCCTTCATCGCGTGGTCTGTTTAAATGTGTCGCTGGAGAATTTTGTCATAGTTGCTGACTGTGGTACACAGTGGGCAGATAAGCCACAAGTAAACATTACAGCTTTACTGAAAGGGTAGGCATGAATAGCCATTAGTTTCACAGGAAGGGAGGAAATGACCCTTTTCCTGGTTGTCAGGTAGTTAAACTCCAGAGTGGATTTTAATCGATGAGGTATTCAAACAGTGAGGACAAAGGAACAGTGAAGAATTAGTTTTCTAAAAAAGGATGGAACTGTAAACAGCAGTAAGTAGTTGCTTTCTTGTGTTGCTCAGTTTAAATTAACCCTGAGAAAAACTAAATATAATTTGTTTGACCTAATTTGCAGTTTCATGGTTGGTAATTGAATTAGTGAACATTGAATTTAGTCCGGGGTGTTCCTTAGTGCTGAGGTTATCTGCACGTGCTAATGGGCAACTGGATAAGATCCACTTATCCCATCCAGGGGAATAATTATCGGAACTATCAGGCAATTGTTGGCACTCCAAATAAATTGAAGTTACTTTGGGGTTTTTTAATTTCTTTTTAATTTGTGTTCTGGTTAATAGTGGTCAAGTGTTACTGAGGGATTTTCCCCTGTATATTTTTTTCCATACATCCTTTGCCTTTGTTTTGTTTTATAGGGTTAAAAAGCCCATAAAGACTCAGAAGTGCTTTTAAAACTAGCTTGCTTTTCAATAGACCTTGTTTCTTCACTGCTGGAAGACCCAATATGTATTATCTGTATGTAAATGCACTCCTTTGTTCTTTTTCCATCAGGTACAAAGCAGTATTTCTCTCCTTTGCAAGTTCCACGGGCACTGCATGTTCATAAATGTGCATCCCCCTTCAGTGCTGCTCTGGCATTTTGCCATACTTAATGCAGACTCAAAATTCCAAGACTTTGATATCTTACCCTGTTGAAAAAGCACAAATGACATAGCAAAAGAAAAGGCCAAATAAAAATAAAAAAAGCAGAACACATGAAAGCTAACAAGATACATTTTTTTTTCACTTATTTTCTTCCAACTTTCACAAAATTATCTAAAAAGATCACACTAAAAATAAATTATGTCAATGGTTAATGGGTTGCAGGAAAGTTTGCATTAAAAAGCCATGTAATTTGTGACTCACCATTCACAGTTTCACTGTGTCTGAGCACAGAAGGAACTAAAACAAGGAAAGAGTTAGGGCCTAAACTTACATTTCTCAGGGGTTTAAGATTCCCACTGTGGTTAGTCAAAACTGTAGGTGACTAAAATGCTTTTTTTAGCTCTAACCAGGAAACAAGTGGACCAAAATCCTCTCAGATTAAATACAATTTTCTCTGTAAAACTCTGCTGGTTTTTTTCTCCCAGGTGTGTTACACTTGCTGGTTATACTGTGTGAATTGGGTAATTGCTCATTAGGGCAAAAGTCCCTTTCAATAGAAAAGGAGCAAATGTAGGTAGGACAGATAGATTTTAAATGCAGTAATCTGCTATTCTGGAAAAAACATCTCATTTCCTATTAAAACTTTCCTCTGCAAAACGTCTTCTGGGCCTGTAGCATTTGTGATTTCATATTTGGTACAGTGGTAAGGAAGGGGGAGGAAAATAGCCATGTGAGGTTTAATCCTTGCTATTGATGCGCTATTATCTCCTGTATATGTTAGAGTGGTCACAAACCTGCTTTAGTTTATGGCGAGGTAAACAGCCCCCTGAGGACAGTTCCTCACTACCCCAGACTGTTGGAATCCATTGCACTCTCCAGAATGCTCCCTTCACAGAGAAGATGAAGAGCATTTGGCAAATGTGTGACTCTACATTTTATGCTGGGTTTTCTTTACTTTTCTTATGTATCATATGAGGGTTATCTACCCGGTAATTTCCTCTTTTGTCCTACAGAAATAGTACTGAGCAAACCCTTGAATTAACTGTCTTACAATAACTGGATTTGGCAAAGTCCCTGGAGACACACACACCCGTGCCATTGCAAGCAAAGAAACCTCAGCAGATCTGCTGTTAGATGGTGCCTATATTTACCCTACCCCAGTATTCACAAAAGAAGAGAACTACTACTAAAAGAGCTTTTATTAGTGAAGGTTAACCCATCAGTTACCTAGAGAAAACTAAATTTAGAAATCTCTAAAATGCAGGAAATAAACAAATGAGGTCCTTGACTCCTTCCATGCGCTTTCCTCAGTCAAACCTCTCTGTGCATCTCCTCTGTCTTACATTCACAGGACTTATGTCCCCCTCTCTTTTTCTCATAGTCCAGGGGCTCTGTGCCTCACTATAACATAATCCCCATCCTCCTTTCACAGAACTGGAAGTTTTCCCACTCGTGTACAAGCTCTATCAGTGTTTAAAGTTATATTGGCAGAACAGGAAGAGTTGTCATGGAGGAAAAACAAAGCAGGTTAGTTTTGCTAGAAGGAGTTTTTGTTTAGTGTTAAGAGATTCTGTGATCTGTGAACCAAAAAAGAGGTGCTTAAAAACTGATAGCCTTGCTAAGGAGATGCTGAAATCCCAGTTTAGCTGATCTCACTAAGCAATTCATTCTTCTGTAATTTTTTGTTGTTGTTGTTGGTTGGTAGGGTATTTTTCTTTCTAATTTTCACTGGAATCAACAGATCTGATATCTAGAAAATTTGGCATTGACTAGTTTAAATCAATGTTGAACATGTTACACGTTTTGCATTAGTGATAGAGGAGTAGCACTGTTAGATTATTGCTCCCACTAGAAGAGTTGATTTGTGGTAAGGGTGGACTGCCAGATGCTCAGCTGATTTAAAATGATTTAAAGTGCAGTACCACCAGAGTCAGGGGAAGCTATAGCAGGTCTATACTAGTGGAATAATCTTCCCATTTAAATGACTGATAAACCGAATGACACAGAGATCATGAGGCCTGGCCATCAAAATTCAGCAGGCTCTTTGCAGCACTGGGAATCAAGCCCAGTCTCCTAAAATCCAGTTCAGATTTCTGACCAGTGTTACACTGTCTGACAAAGAGACATTAATTAGAGTTTTTAGGAGCTCACTTCTCTCTTACACCCAGAAGGATATTAATCTACTATTTCTAAATAAAAAAATGAATGTATCATGCTGTACAGTTACAGAATGATGCTTTCACTGTGAATGTTTAAGCATCTTTCAGCTCATTCAACAGTATTTTCTATAAACCAAAGTGCTTACAAAGAAATACTGTTCAACTTCTTCTCTGTGTAACAAAAAGCAGCCCACAACTGTAAGGTCTCTTTCCATTCATCAGCCACCACATCTGTTGCTTGCTTGGACACTGACCAAAATGATTCATTCACATGTCTAACATTTATTTTTGGTGAAATACTGGGATTATACAGAATGGCAATATTTCAAAAATGGGTCTAGAAAACCAAGGGAAGTTGGAAACAACTTCCTCAGCTGAAAACAAACACGGCGTTATATCATTCTGCAGCTTTATTAGAAGGAAGGCAGTAGCCAAGTGAAGCAGCTGGAATCACACTGAAGTCACTCTGAACTCTGCAGATCATTTCATTCTTCCTTCTGCTACAGAGCTCACATCCCTGATTTACAGCGCCTTTTGTTTCAAAGAACTAAGCAAGGTAGGTCAATCTCTCTTACATTTAAAATGTTTTTCTTCCTCCATTCTAAATAATGTGTCTCTACACAAAAGACTTTCAGGCAAAGGCTGTAAGGTGGTGTAGCATGTACTGGCTAAAAGGGCTTCTTGGCAGAAAGACTGTGATATTTATTTAAAAGACTATTTTGCAAGAAAATATATGAAAGTATGTGTGAACTTAATTTTTAATGACTTCTGAATATGTTTACACACCCTTCAAGGAGTTTTATCCCGTCAGAGTATGGTAAGTGACCTTGACTTAAATATCTCTCCCCGCCACAATCTCTCCTAGGGTGTTGATTTTTTGTTGGGTTGTTTTTGTTTTTTTTTTTTATTTGCTGAGGGATTGTGCATCTCCTATAGCTATAGCAATTTCCAGTGTTATTAGAAAAAAGTACATCAGTTCTGATCTGAACAGCTTCTAGAAAATGGAAATAATTTCAATTTAAATAGCAGATTAAAATAATTCTGAAGAATTACAGACCTGCAGAATTAAATAAGGTTTCTGTGATCTCAGCTGGAAGGTGTGTGTGTTTTCCCAACCATTGTGGAATAAGGTAGGACATGGAGCTAGCGTTCATTGAGTGTATGGGAACAGGTTTCCTAGAAGTGACAAGAAGATCTGAAGCCTTTTACACTACCGCACAACGAGACAGGGCTGGATTTCACCTCCTATTCAGACTCAGTGAGAACACTGTCATTGTCACCTGTTGCCTTTCTAATTGCCAAACAATATCCCAGACCTGTTTTTCTAGACTTACAGAATGTGTATATATTGTCTGTGAATTAAAACACATTTTCTTTCTAGATGAATAAAATTGCATTACTGAATAATTTAAAATGTTTGTTAATTCATAGCTAAGGAGAAGAAAGTAAGTAAGGGTATGTCAGGATAAAGGAATTTGTCGGAGCAGGTTTGTAGAAACTGATTTCAGGATTAACTGGCTTATGACAGCTTACTTTCACTACCATCTTAGTATTGTGCTGCTTCAGATGAACTAGGAAGTGCAAGTCTTTCAATAGCCTAATTTACTTTTGCTTAATGTCACTGCAGCTTCTGCCCAAATTTAGAACACTACCAGCCACTTATGCCAGGCAGACAGGATAGAGGTCCTACCCAGTTTACTTCAAACCTAAGGATTTTATATGTGCCATGACTAACATTACAGTCCACTTCTATTGCACTTAGAATCTCTTTGAGTGTGGTGCAGTGGAAGTTATTTGACCCTGGAGAATGAATTTATGGTTTGAATTCTCTAATTGCCTTTGTGGAAAAGGATCACAAGTCAGGAAAGCTCTGTAAGGATTCCTAAGCAGGATCTAATTACAGATTTTTACCACACTAGTGGGTGTAAAGGAGAAGTATTGATGCAAATAATACAATTTCTGTATACTATACATTATACATTCTTTCTTTTAATTTTAAGAATTTTTTCTCTGCTGACAACCTAATGAGCGGCTTCTGAAATTCTTAGATTTGTTTTTATTTCTGATAGATTTATTCAAGAGGAAAATTTATATCTGTTTCCTAATAACAACAGTTGCCTTAAGGAATTTTCTTCTCCTTGTGTTTCTTAACAGGCACTTGAAGTTTGTGCTCTGTTATTAGATGTTAATTTTGTATTAATAACTCTGCTACTCCAAGCACTAAGCAGCAGCTAGGTTTGCAGGGGATTGTAATCTATTGAATGGTCTTGTTATTTGCTTATTTATTTATTCTGTCTTGTGGAATGTGCCAGCCGTCCAGCTGTCTGTGTTACTGTGGTGGCTGATTGGCTGGCTAATTTGCACTCATTATTTCTGATAATGGTTTGATTTGTGTTCATTCAGTTTAAAGCTAGCAGTTTCACAACACTGCAGGGCTCTGTTGTTGCTGGCTTCGCAAAAGAGAGTTCACTGGAAGGAACAGATTCTTGTGGCTTGTTACCAGAAGAAAGGGATTGCTGTGACTGTGGTGGGCAGTCAGCAAGAGACATTGGTTTTAGAAGGGAAGGTGCCAGCATGCAAAGATGAGCTCTACCACACTTGTGACTACTTTTACAGTGTTCTTGAGGCTCCTGAGACAAAAAGAAAACTTATGTGTCCTCAGAAGAAGCATCCAGTACCTCCAGAGGAGCTCAGCTAATCCTGTACTATTTGTATCTTCTATATGTTCCAGAAGTTGAGAACCTGAAGACAGAATAAAAAGCCCTGTATCAGCCCCTGGCTGCTTTTTTTTCCAAAGAAAATTTCGGCTGGTTTGTTGCAGGTCTCTTATACCTGGCCCACCATTTTACTGCATTACAATTCTTCAGATGAGCTGAACAGGCCCTCTGCAGATGAAATACTTTTTCATTACTGGGCTCAAAGGGAGATTAATGAAACACTTTGCTACAAGTCAGGTTTGCTTGCAAGGGTTAACTTCAAAGGCCAGCACTCTAGAAGTCTCCACTTTTTGCCAGGAACATTAGCTAGCAAAAAATTTGCAGTATTTGCCTGCTTCTCTTCCCCTACCCAGGCTCTCTTGTCCCTTTCTGATACCTCTTGAAGGATGCATTTCAAGAATCACAAGGTACAAGTATGAAGAACCAACATATTTTCCTTCTATCCACAAAAGATATTTGCCTCTTTGTTCTTTCAGCAAAGTCTCAATTCTGCTTCCAGCTCTACCTTCGAATCTACTGTTTGGCTTCGGGCAAGATACTTCTTCTATTCCTTCTCCTACTCTTCTTGTGTCTGCTTGTTTGTTTATAAACAAAGCAGGAATTGTCTCTCATGTTCTTACAGTGCCTAGATCCAGTAGGGCTTTGATCTCAAAGGCTGGGGCCTTTGGGTGCTTTCCCAACATAAAATAACTTCTTTCAGCAAGTGTGAGCCTGGCACAGAAGTTTTATTCCCTTCTGAAACCTTCTAGATGAGAGGGGGAAGGTGGTGAGTACTGAGTCCTGTACCGTCAATGTAGTATCACTTTCTACACTCACATTCTTTCTTTCTAGCAATGCTTTTAATGAGCTCAGCCCCTCGTTGTTTTAATGAGATGTTTTGAAAATGGCAAGAACCATTGCTCATTTAAGAAGCCTGAGTAATGTTAACTGAGAGTGTTGTGCCATATCTGGCAGAGTCAAGTGAGAAGTGATTTGCAAAGGTATTATGGGAAGCCTGTAAAACCAGTGTTTCCAAGCTCCTGATCCTACACCTTCATCATGGTGCCATCTATTTCTCTCAGTGCTGGGGAGTGTTCCCAATGCCATATTAGGGAGACAGATAAATATCCAGTCCTCCTGATACTAACATTATGATTTTCTTCACTTTTGCAGGAATACACACAGTGCTTATTTTAGACTTGATGTTAAAGTAAATAAAATAGTTGGCTTTGTATGAGGAGGAATATGAGAATAATACTGATACAGAAGTAGACACCCTTAATCCACTGTACATGGTGATCCTAGTATATTAACTGTGAGGACATAATAAAGGATGTTATCCAAAACATTCCAGCCAATGTGTACCAGCAATATTTTGGAATTGGATTTACCCATGCAAGAATATGTGTCAGAAGTAATATAATCACAAAAATATTACATTTCTGTTATAAGAAACTGCTGATATATATTAATGAGTAGAATAAACTTAGGAGAACAGAGTTCAGTTTAGAAGGTAGCACATAACCAAGCATCCTGTTATAAGTGATTTGGAAATTAATACATGAAACAGAATAAGATATAAGAAAGCATATTGGAAGACTGATTTGTGGCTCTAATTTTCTCTGGGGTTAGTTCTTAACTCTTTGTTAAAAGGACTGTAGGTGTAACAAATTCTAAGGTATTTTTAACCTGTTATTTGACAGATATTTTATATCTTGCTGAAAAGGGTAATTTTTTTTTTCTGTAATGACCTGTTGTTACTCTGCAGTACCTTTAGAATGGCTGTTGTCTGACATATATTTAATTGTCCTTAATCAGTCTGCTGAGACAACAGTTGATAATCTGAAAGAAATATCTGCATTCACTCTCTGTTGTCTACTCTCACTTTGCTACTTTCTGTTAGGAGGAGTTGTGGTAAAATGTGTTTGCTGGAGGAGTGCAGCCATTTGAAAAACATGCTCAGAGCTGCATGATCATGTAATGAGCACATAAATGCTAGTCAAAATCATCTTTCATCACAAATATTTCAGACAGTGGCAAAATAAAATTTCCTAGTAATTTTTGCATGAAAGCCTTTAAAAGTCATAATTAATTAGAAACACAAGCATTCATTATGTCATCAATCCAGCCACTGTGAAGCTGAGGCACTTTCTTTTTTTTTTTTTTTTAATCAGCTATCTCTATTACTCTAGGTATGTAGTTATTATGGTGGCTTATAGCCAAAGAAAATACTCTGGTATTTGTGGAGGAATAGAAAACACGTGACACCTCCCCGGACCAACACTTCATTAGTGTGCACATCTTACATGCTGAGGAACAGCCAGTGTGATATCTGGTGTACCTGCTGGGCTCTGAGAGGGGAGCTAAACAGCTCCGAGGGGTGTCCTGGGACTGCAGACACAGATTAGTGTGTGCGACAAGCAGACAGTGGAAATACAGGTTCACCTTCTCTCCAGTGCAGAGGAAACAGATCAGACAATGTAAGGGCTGCCCAGGTAAGTGCTGCTTCCCTCCAACACAATGGGCATGATGGCACAGGGGGAGCCTCCCTGCAGGAAGGGAAAGGTCTCGCAGAGGTGAAGCCGTGGTTTCTTCACTTCACCATGAGTGAAGGGACAGTGTTGAGTTTAAGAAAGAAGGATGGGACTGTGGTTAAACCACAGGTCAGGGACTCTAGGTTTAGCACTTGGTTTGATCAGAGATTTCCTGTAGGTCATTCTCAGCACTCTCGGCTGTAAACCAGACTGATACTTCTCACTTGAACCCAGTTTGAGTAAGGGTTATGAATACTGGGGGTTATGACTGGTTATGTAAATACTTAGGCAGTGCTGAGACATACAATATAAGATGATATTTTCAATCTCAAGTGGCACCGTTTACTTAAACATCTATTTTTACCTACTTGTAAGAAGAACATTAGAATTCTTTGTTTTCCAAAAATGGGACTACTTTAAGTGTTTCACAGCTATCACCAGTTATTTTCTTTCATGTACTATGTTTGAGGTCACATGATAGACTTGCAGTGGCTGCAGCAACTCCTTAAATTCAAAAGGAATAATAAAAAGGATACTTTTAGCTGTATAAGCAGAAGGAACTAAGAGCAGGAACAGGCACTAACTATGCAGTTACCAGGTGCCCTCACCTTCCCCAGTGCATATCCTGAGGACATCTGGGATTCTTAGTCATCTTTGGGAAAAGAAGACTTAGTGCTTGGGATTAGCATGAAAATAAATCACTTTTCATGCTGTGCAGTTGCTGGTTGCAGAGATTTATCAATTACCTGACTGTGGAAATGGTTCACTGCTTGTTTGCAGCAGTTGATCTGTTATATTCTGGTCAGACCTACTGTAGATATTTTTCCTATTACAGCAGCCTTATTTAGCTATAAAGTTGGATTTTACATTTGTTGGTTAACATTTCTGCATTGGGAAAACTGCTGGCCTGAAATCATAGCTTTACAATATTAACTGAGTCTGTGCTACAGGGCTTTGTTAATCTCACTTTGTGTAAGATGTTATCAGGCTATTATTATCTAGTCAAATGACTCGAATACCACAGATGCAGTGGTGTGTTATGACTAACAAGGTCATGTTTGGCCTTGCTCGAAGAACATTGGTTTTGGCCTAAGTTTTAGGAGTTGTCTAGCCAGTACATTTCATATACATTACTAACACTGCCTCACTGAGACATAATGGAGAAGGATGGTCATTTGCATTACTTTCTTGCCTGCTAGAACAAATACATGTATGTTGTGGCTTGAAAGGGTTTCCAGTCACTTGTCATACCTATTGTGACCCATTCTAGTTGTTGAATTCAGGATGACTTATGGAGTAATTAAGCTACCATATGTCTAATGACCATTAAAACGATAGTCAAAAGACAGTTGTTCATGTATGTGTCTGTGAAAGAGAAAACATACATATAGACCTTCATTCTGCCTTTTGTATAGTACCTTTAAATGCTCATGGCCTGATTCCTTTGCAGGGCCAAGTTTAGGCTTAATCTGTAGCATAGCTATGATTTAATTTTGCAGTACAGGTGTACCAGGCACTTACTGCTGTAAGAATGTTTCTGCATGGAGGCAAGTGGTTGTCTTGGCTATGTTCTATTGAGGTAGAAATATGAATGAATCTATGGCAGCTTGTAATCTCACCAGTATTCCTTGTGTGTTTTGGAATCTTTCTTATGCCTTTGTAAAATTCTTGATAAAAATGTGTGTGTACCTCTAATGAATTTGCTTAACCTTCTGAGTTTTGAAATTTATAGATAAACTACCATGCGAATTTTATGTTTATGTTTTTTAAAATACATAAATTCAAAATTTGTCACCTCAAAAGTTCCTAGAAAAATTTTGGAGGGCTCTCAAATGAATTCAATACTCGGATAAACCTGCCAACACAGAGTATGACAAGCAGGCTTTTTTTTTTTGTGAAACAAGTTGTTTTGCAACATTTGATGCTTGCAAACGGCAGAAGTTAAAGTGACTCAATCAAATAAGCTTTCCTTTAGCCATATATAATACACCTGGATTGTGATGTACTCACAGTTATTCATAAAGACAGTAAAAGAAGAGTGTGTCTAATATATTGCCTCTATGAACTGAACTCTTGAGACAGCCAACTCTGCAAACCAAGATTTCCAAGTAAGTCAGGACCCACTGTTGTGACCTCTGAAACCAGTTTAGCTGGCCAGAGGCTCTGAACACTGTTTATCTCACTGAACAAATAGACTGGGGGACTCCGACTCAAATATTTGTGTTAACTTTTAACTGATACAGACAGTGAATAAACTCTTCCCTTGAACCTTTCTGTAAAATTCAAAAGTAACGAGGACCAAAGTAATGAGGAGAGGTTATGTGGGCTGGGCCCAAATATGGGGTATAAACTGCCAGTGTAATTCAGATGGGTCCTGACTTGTGCAATGCCCAGACAACTATGAACCCCCAGGAAGACTTTGCATCAAGTGAAGTGGGTGAAAATTGCAACTTTTTTGTTTGCTTTCTTCTATTTTAAACTGAAAACCCAATGTAATTTAATTCCAAAGCCATTCCACTCACCTCAGGACTGAGGTGTGGAAAGGTCAAACGACTTCCCCTGGTCAAACAGGATGCATGTGGCATAGCCATGAATAGCTTACAAAGTACTGGTCCCGTGCCATAACTGTATGGCCATTCTTAGTGTGACAAAAGCTGTTCTATTTTAGGCAGATCCAGTCATTTGTCCAAGTTGTCATTATGGCTTAACTATATAGTGACAGAGAAAAAAACCTGTAGATACTTTAAGTAGAAAACTATGAATATGTCAACTGAGATGCAAGTCTGTAATTCCCTGCTGAAATTCAGAGAAAGACAGTTCATGCAACACATTGTGAAGCCTCTTCCCAGCAGTTCTGTGGCTTTGTCTTTTAGAATGTTTTCCTAGAGATCTGTATTTCTTGGTAATTCTGCTTTCTGTCCCGGGATCCAAAGCACCAAGTGCTAGGCTGTGATAGTCCTGTGAAGTCATTTAGTAATTAACCTCTGTTTTATGGAAGGGGACAGGAAATGAAACCTCCTGGTCAACTGTTTTCATAATTAAGCAACTGAATCAAAGAGGCTCAGTTTTCAAAGCTGCTTATGACCTCAGCAAACAGGAACAGACTCGTCAAACAACTGCTGAGCACACACTTTACACAGGGTGTTTAGTATTTAAAATAAAATTTTTTTAAAAAGGGCAGGAAGAAATCTAAACTTGGTTATATTAATCCATATGCAATAGAACACTGTTCTGTAACCTGTGGCTGCTCCCAAGTTTAGTGGCAGGCCTCTAACCACGCTTTCCTGTTTATTGAGAAGTACTTTCCATGCACTGGCTCCCCAGACTAGCAGGGACTGAGCCAGTGAACTGCACCAAACCTCCCTTACCCTTCGAACAGTTGCCTGAAAGCCAAGCGGAAACTTCTGTCTAAAAGTATTGTTCTCACTACTGAGCCTCAGTTTGTAGACAGGTTCATAAGAATCTTTTCCAGCTTGGAAATTAGGCCATTTGTCAAAGATCATACAGGAAATCAGTGACAGAATGACGAATACAATCAGATTTCTTCACTTTCAAGACCTAGACTTGAACTGCAAGACAGTTATGACTCTGAAAATTTATTAATTTCAGATTCACGTGTTTGAGATAGCATCTTTCAAGATCACAAAGAAACATCCCTGCTGAATGATGGTTAACAGAAAAAAATCTGGGTCTTTATTGATGTAAACTAGTACAGCTCCCCTGACAATCACCTACTGCTTATCTTTTTCAGAACAGGGTTTAACACTGTGAGTCTTGTTAGTGAAGAGCTTCACACATGTCAGTGTCAGAGGTAAAAGTTCCTGGACTTTGCAAATGTAACTGGCAGTCTTTGCTGAGCCCCAGCCACAGAGGGCAGTTTCAGCATCTGTGTACTGGGAGCAGTGATAAGCAATGTTCCCTCTGCTGAAGAGTCACTGCACTGGATGACTAGAGTTAGAGATGAGGAAAAATACAAGCCTGGGAAAGTAATTGCATTCTAAAGGTTTGCCATTTCAATGGAGTTTTAAACTACGAGAGGCTTGGTAAATATTTGGCATTTATTTATGTATGTTTTCTTTCTCCTGCTATACATCATCTTTGAAATGCTAAATAAAAAATTAACATCCTTGGGCGATAGGCAAATGTTTGTTATTGTCATGGTTGTTTTATCACCATTAGGAAAAAAAGGGTTTATGAGGAAATGTTTGAATCCAAGTATAGTTACATTGTGCTGGCTCTTAAGGAACTTTAAATCAAAACTTATTAGTGACTGTAATACAGAATGGTATTCAGCAAGAGTTTAAAGAGCTGGAAATTTTTTGTTGTTGTTTAATTGCATAAATGCAATTTGCAGATTTTTCAGACTTGAAGGCATAGTTCTTTATATAGGCAAAATCACTTAAAAATCCAGTTATTAACCTGACTGTCCTCTGAAACTGTCCAAATGTAATGTTGTTCCAGATGTCAGTGGTACTGCTCCATGTTTATACTGTTCTCTCAGCAGCTGTTAAGCTGTTTGCAAAAATACTCAAATGGGTGGTAGTGCTATTTAATGCAGAATCCACCCTCCAAAGGGTGGGTTACATAATGTGGGGGTAATTACATAAACATAGCCCAAAATGCAGCCCAATAAGTATTTTATCAGGACAGCAAACCAAATAACATTCCTTCAGCCTGATGTAAACTATAAAGGGCAAATGCTATCATAGCCACTTGACAGAACAGGCTGCATTGACTCTTACTACATATTTTTTTAATCAAGAAATATAAAATTATACAATCTTTCTTTTCTTCCTTGTCCGAGCACATACAAATGAGAACTCTAATCCTGCTAATGCCTGTGCACATGCGCAGCTTCCCTTGTGTGATTCTTCCAAACTGAATGAACTGCTTCTTTTGGAGGAAGGGTATGTACCTGAATACAAGCTTGCAGATGTGGTTCTGCAGGCAGCATGCTCAGGAGACACCTCTCCTGTTGTCCTTAGCATGCCATAACTAATGGAATCGGAGGCATGCAGGGCTCAGTTCCAAAAGCCCGGGCTGAATTTTGGTTTGGGAATGGGAATGGCACTCCGAAGCATAGCGGTAACATCATTCATAGTATAGCTCATGGACTGGTTGCATCCTGCCCTCAGGGACAGGTTTTCAGTGCAGCTGAGTTCAGACAGACAATATAGCTTTAAATGATACCAGAATTAGGCAGAAAAAATGTTTTGACCATTGCAGATACTTTTGTCAGACTGTGGCTGCCTGTGGTGTGCTGCAGCTTTGTCATATAACTTCTGACTGCTCTTTTTTGTTTTTTCCCTGTTCAACCTCTGTTTGCTGTCTGTTTCCTCCTTAAAACCTTTTTTTTCCAGAGTTTTCATTTTGGTTTATATTCCACTTTCCCTCCCCCTTGCCTTCCCTCCCTCCTGCAGAAGAAAATGCCTGTGTGAAAAATCATGTTGTACTTGTAAGTTCCAGAAGTTTTTCCAAGAGAAGAAAACTGAAAATATTCTGAAATTTCTGTTTTAAAATAAAAAGAAAAAAAGGACACATACATTTTCATCCATAGCTTTTACACTATCTGTGGTAATCATGGGAAGGTTTATTTTTTTCATCTCTTACCTGTTTCTCAGCTCACTAGTGGAAGAATACTACAGTTGAATGTATCATCCCTGAAATATATTCCGTGTTTCCTTCTCTTTTGCTGTGTTAAGGAACTCTAATACCTTCAATGTGCCTGGAAATCAGCACTGCTTGATACAAACACAGATAAATGATAGAGGTGAATAAGCCCATGAACTTTTAATTGCTGGATAAATCACTGTCATTTTGTTAACTATAATTTGAGGTGGGGTGGTGGGTTGGGTAATTTTATAAAATATGGCTTCCTGGTGTTTTAACTGAACTTTTTTGCCTACATAGATGTCTGATGCTCCTCTGATTTTAGACAGCTATAATCCATAAAACTTGCTTCACACAGGAACAGAGCAGTAAAGTATGAAACCTGACTAGAAAAGAATAGCAAAATCATTCTTTTGCCATCATTCAGTAAAATTCTGCATCTGGTCTCCTAGATATTTATCGGTGATACTGTGCTCAGTGCTATCTCTTAAGGAATTAATATAAGGAAAACAGTTCCTGAAGATTTCAAGTTTGGTTTTTTTTTTGAGCATTCCTTGAAATGCCTATGACCGAAATTCTTCACAAGCTTTGTGGTAGAAACTGAGAGAGAAAAATTGGTAGATATGCGACACTAAGAGGATCTTTTGGGGGTTTTATGAACAAGAACTTAAAAGAACTACAGTTTACTATTTATAGCACAGCAAAACATTTCTCCTTTGACCATTTCCTTTCTTTTTCTCCCCAGAAAGCAACTCTGCAGCATGACATTTGAAGATTTTGAGAACTACTCCTATTTCTACGACCTATCTGAGGAAGATGAGTCACCCCAGTCCTCCCTCAGCATTGCCCATATTATTTCCCTTTTCTTTTATAGTGTGGCATTTCTCCTGGGAGTGCCAGGTAATGCCATTGTCATCTGGTTTATGGGCTTTAAATGGGATAAATCTGTTTCTACACTTTGGTTCCTCAATCTGGCCATTGCAGATTTCATTTTTGTTCTTTTCCTGCCCCTCTATATTACATATGTGGCAATGGGCTTCCACTGGCCTTTTGGGAAGTGGCTCTGCAAAATGAACTCATTCATTGCACTACTTAATATGTTTGCCAGTGTTTTCTTCCTGACATTCATCAGCCTTGACCGCTACATCCGCCTTGTCCACCCAGTCTTTTCCTACAAGTACCGGACTGTAAGGAACACCCTCCTTCTCAGTGGGGTCATTTGGATGTCAGCTGCAATTATTGGTGGCCCTGCCTTGTACTTTAGAGACACAGCTACAGTTCTCAACAATGTCACCATTTGCTACAACAACTTCCATGTGCACGACAGAGAACTTATTTTGCTGACACATCACATTCTCATTTGGGTGAGGCTTGCGTTTGGTTATCTCTTTCCTTTAGTGACCATGGTCATTTGCTACTCATTGCTGATTGTCAAAGTGAAGAGGAGAACTGTGTTGACTTCCAGCAGGCTTTTCTGGACCATCATTGCTGTAGTTGTAGCTTTTTTTGTTTGCTGGACACCATACCACATATTCAGCATTGTAGAGCTGTCTGCTCACCATGATGAAAACTTGCATGACTTACTACAGGATGGCATTCCCCTCTCCACTGGCCTTGGTTTCATCAACAGTTGCCTCAATCCAATTCTCTATGTTCTGATTAGCAAAAAGTTCCAGGCCCAGGTCAAGACAACAGTCTCTGAGGTGCTGAAACTGGCGCTGTGGGAGGTGAGTCGCTCGGGAACGGTCAGCGAGCAGCTGTGGAGCTCGGACAACAGCCACGCGCCTGTGCACTACTGTGAAACCGCCCAGTGACTGCCCTCGGCACCAGCCCTCTCCAGAGAAGCTGACAGGAGATTTGGAGGTGTTCTTGACTTCACATCTGACAGTCAGATGTGCATCTTTGCATATACAGTTTTCTGTAAATAGCTGGCTTAATTGCACTTGCTGCTTTAATTGAGAGGTTTTTGAGGGACACATCATTTGGGTGTGGTGTCCTTGCAATGCACATACAGCCTGAGCTGAAAGTAGTCAGCATAAGTGGAATTACTCTAACAGGGTTTTTGGTGAAGAGTGTTGTAACTCTGTTGTTTTACTATGGTTCCACACCTCATTGATATCAAGAGAGGACACAATAAAAGTATTCCTCCCAGCCATCGCTGACACATCTGTAGTTTGAGGCATTCTCATCCAGGAGGTTGTGGCCACACATCTATGGGTCACGAGTCTCCTGGTTGCCTAGTGCTGCCTCAAGTAGGAATCACCTGGCTACATTCCAGCTAAGTGAAGCTATCAGTGGCTCCACGCTGCAGCTGCAGAAGAATCCCAAGAGAACACTGAAACACTGCCTTATCTTGTCAAAAATTAAACCATGGAAATAAAATCTGTCTTCTCCAAATGCTCTTTATCTTACACTCAAAGTTAAGATAGGAGACCCTCTGTCTTCCAGTCACTTTTTCTTGTGCTTTAAGCACTAGTTGGGGTCAAAATACTGAGCAGGTGTTTCATACAGGTATTAGACTTATCTGAAATGTGCAAAGAATTAGTAAAGTATTTCTTACAGAAGCTGAGGTTAAAGGCTCTGTGCCATACATCTTCTTCTATGTCTAAGGTTTTAGGCTTATAGAGGTTTACAACCTTTGGTTGCTCTTTATTGCTCAGTCGAACAAAAGTAAAGAAGCAATGTAACATTTTGTTTGCCTTAATGTCAATCTTCAAAAAATGGGTGGAGTGAATTCAACAAAATTCTGTTACGAGTCTGTAGCCAAATCTGGACTTCTCTGCCAAATGAGATGCAAGGCAGTTCATCCAGGAAATGGAGTCCACTCCCATAAGAAAGATGAAGTAGTCCCAGTTATGTTGTATTCTGTTCCAACTTGTTGCTTGCTGCAGAATCACATTTGCACCAATGCAAATACATATACATATATGCTATGTGGAGTGAACCAATTTCTGATGCAATACCACTTAATTAAAAAGGTGAATAGGGGATGAAACTCCACTAAAAATAAAAGCATAAAGCTTTGGGTAAATCTGAACTGTTTTTAACTTGCTATTAGCCTAGGTATATAGAATAAAACTGCCTTTCAGATAATCTACGTAGTTTCTATGTCCTGCCAACACACATTAGTAGCATTTATACTGTAATTGAGGCCTTATATGTAAATAGATTTGTATTTGTATAAAATGTACATATATGTATGCATGAGCACACCCAGCTGTACAAGTAGAAAAAATCTGACTGTGGTCTGTAACTATTTCTTTGGGCTCTGGTTTCAGAGTGTGGGAGAGGCAGCAGGATCAGTGGAATTTCTGTGTATTTTGCTTTGGGCTGGTAAGCAGCACCCTTCCTTTGAGTCATTTGCTGCCTGGTACATACTTACTCATCATAATATATTGGCACTGTGCTGCTGAATATGCCTAAATAAAACATTTTGGAGTTTTTCTTCCCTGACATCTTTCTAAGAATGATGTACTCTCCTGACCGTAGTCCAAGTGAAGTAATAAAATTTGTTGTTTCCAAAGAGTGTGTTCATTTGCTTTCATTAGCAGCATAAGCAGTAACTGTCCTTTCTAATAACAGCTCCTTCCCAAGGATTTTGGAAGATGAAAGCAAGCCCTGACCCTTTCTGCTATGGGACTAAGGTTTATGTCAGCTTTCTTCCTGCACCTCAGCTATGTGCACCCACAAATTCCTATGTAGAGAGCCTGATTTTGAAAAGGGAGAACATACATATGCTGTCTTGCATAAATGATCAGAAAGCATGCCCTGAAGCAGAGAAGTGAATAAGGCCTTGATCTATGGGATTAAGTGCATTAACAATTTTGCAATTTAACTACTACCATTCACACCAAGACCAGTTACAGAATTAGCTCTAAATCATTTCTTCCAGGGTAATGGAAGTTACCCAGACAAAACAGGTAATGCTCTGAAGTTTCTGTTTCCAAAGTGTCTCCAAAAAAAGACCAACAATTCTGTACTTCTGGGACTGAGGGATGCCCAGTCAACCCCACCACAATGGAAAAGAATAGCCAGAAAATAGTATCTATCCTACCATGCTCAGAGATACTATAGAAATAACTATTGACACATTTCATAATAGACAGGTTCTGGTTACCATTATCTCCTTCCTGGACAGTTGGTGCTTCTGAAGGTTTTTATGTGGGTTAGTTTTTGTTAAAACTGTTTTCCCAGTATTCCCATGTATCACCTATTTAAGTTAAGGAACTTTGTAGTGATATTTCTGTTACAGGGTGCACTTGGGGTGCTTGCCTCACTCCAAGATGCTGATTTTTCACAAGCATGACACAGTAATATGCCAGCACATATCCAAACACCACACAAAAAGCCCCATCACAGATATATGTGGAATTCCTTTGTTCACATGCCAATCTGTTTTCTCACTGGGGAGACTGTGCTCTCTAGGGTGGTTTTTTTTTTGGGGTCCTGTGCAGTAACTTTCCTTCTAACATCAGGGAAAAAAACCAAACCAAGACACAAAAGAAATGTCAACAACTGAAGAGTTTGCACATTCGTGCTTAGCAAAAATGTAACACACACACAAATCCAGCCTGGCATGTCACATGGATGGCTCATAGGGCTGTATTTTAGCAAAGTTACTGTCTATAAATGAAACCTTTTTATCCACTTAAGAGAGCTTTAATTTCAAGGCCAAGGAAAGAGTTTGAAGGTAAGCAGTACATTGTATGGGAAATCAGAAACAGCCATGGCTAAGAATAATAAAAACTCCATTTTTGTGGCAGAATTTTCATTTACTTGTTTTTCTGATGTGGCATTTGCTAATTTCTTGCTTTAAACAGCACGACAGAATTAAAACTAAGTTACATGATTTAGCAGAAGCAACAGCTAGAGAAATGCCACCAAAATGGTACTGTGCATTAGTTACACACAGCATGAAGTTGGCCCTTTAGGAGTTAAGTTCATGGAAGGTGGTGAGTCTGTAATTATACTTACTTTCAAATATTTAAACATGCTTTTAAACTCCAGCAGGCAGGGGCTTTTTTCTGAGACAAATTGTGTCTGCTGTGCCAGATAACCACACAGATGCTCTCTGGAGAAAAGAACAAAAAGAGTTATTTATGGTGCTGCTGTCAGGCTTTGGCAGTGAGCGTCTTCATCTCAGAGTGACCAACGTGGCACATAAAAGGCTTCCATTTCATCATCACAATAAATTCTGTCAGTCCAACGGAAGCCTGAGTTGTGAATTTCTCTAGAAGCTTCACAACTGTCACAGCTTTTACAATTGTATCATCCCTGCGGATAGTTTTTGGAAAACAATTTATTTCTGATAGGTTCTTCAATTTGATGTCAATACCAATCTAGAAATCAACCCAGAGCCACATGAGCAGCTCAAACCGGTGTTAATGTTGCTACTTTAAATACTTTATTTGAATTTTTTTTAATTTTTTTTAATTGTTTTTATCCAGGAGCCTGCGTCAAAGTTGCTTATGTAAGTAAAGCAGGTATCTGCATTAGCAGTAGCCCGTGGGCAGCGCTCCCCGCTGATCACTCCCGACACTGCCGGGCTGGGTCAGGCGCCGAAGCCGCCGAGCTCACAGCGCCTCCCCGAGGCAGTTTATAATCAACACTATTCGCTGTTCTAATCCCCGGGAAAGCAGCAAACTTGTTTTCAAGACTCAGAGGCAAAAAGAGTCCCAAGTCACACAATACGTGACAGGGGACCAGGGTAGCGCTTCAGGTCCCAGTTTAAGTGCACCCTTATCTTGCTCTCACCAAAGCAGCCTTTTAGCCTTCAACAAAAGCAATGGTATATGTTCGCTTAGTCATCACCCTCATTAAACAAAAGGAATTTACACTGCTGCTTATCCACTAAATCTTTATCTGAACTTTGACTGACCCCTGTTCTTTTCCCTTAAAGCCATTCCTCTTTCCAGAGGATTCACAGAAATTTCCAAAGATGCTATTTACTCTGCAAATGGAGCAAAGAACACTTCAGCATTTTAAAGCCATGTTAACTCTGAATTGATGGTAAATGTAAATGTTCTATTTCTTCTGCTCATGCTCTCAGGTACTACAGTGGGGCATCAGGGCAACCTTGAAATTCAGTTTCAGCTTCTACTTTACCCACTAACAAAATTTTACATCTGTGAGTTGGATTACTCTGCAATTTTGAGTTAAACACAGACACAAGCACATTTTTTGCAACAACATTTATTCTAGATATATCAAGACTTAAATCTTATTGAAAGCAGCTACATCCATTGATTGTACATAATCTTCAAAAGCTGTTATTCTCTCTTTCAGCATATCTGTTCCAACTTCATCATCTTCAACAATGCACTGGATCTGAAGCTTTTTGGTACCATAGCCAACAGGTACTAGCTTAGCTGCAAAATAAAAGGCATTTAGTACTCTTTAATTGGTGCAATCTCTTAAACGCAGATCTAAGACTAAACTGACCCAAGTAATTTGCAGGAATGCATAAAAACTTACTTTCTTCCACATTATGGACTATCTAATTAACAACCCAGGATTCCCTACAAGTGACTGAAAAGGGCTTCTCTCTGTGGACTCCCGCCCCAAACCAGTAACAAGGGCATATGGGTGTTTGCTGCATCAGGAACTGTACACAGAGATGCAGGATAGCAGAGCTTTAAGTTTTAGAGCTTTTTAAATCTGTATGTGAATCTTAGGTGGTTCACTGCACTAATACACACTTTCTGACCATGTCAAGATACTAAAGGAGTGTAGGTACTGCAGTTCCCATTGTTTCAGCTTCCTACATTTTCAGAGATCAGCACTGATCACAAGTCTAAGTGTATCCATACAATGTATCCGAAGGGACCACACTCTTTCCCTGCTCTGAAATGTTCTCATACTTACAGGACCCCCAGACCAGGCCATCGGCTTGAATACTTCGAACACACTCCTCTAGTTTGGCCATGTCTGTCTCATCATCCCAAGGTTTCACATCAAGCAAGATGGACGATTTGGCAACAACAGCTGGTTCTGGGGGAAGAAAATCACTTTTAAAAGCTAGGAAGAATAATACTTGCTAACTGGTTTTATGAGAGCAACTTTTCCAGTTTCATGAACAAGAACATCCTCATGTTGCTGTGACAGGCCTCTGATCCCAATGCACATTTCTGAAGTACTGCAGCTCTGTATATCCTAATGCTCAGTATGTAGATACATTATGTTCGTGAGAAACAGCCTCATAAGGGAACACAGATTAAGTAGCTAACAATGTTTGTTACATAGGAAGTCCTTTTCAGAGGATCTGAGAAGGAGCTTAATGCTGTGTAACAGTTCATTTTCCACAGAGGGAATACTGCAACTGCTACAGTTCTGAACAGTTCCAGACCAGTAGCTGTGGAGAGTCTCGCATATTATTGCCTTTCCTCTAAACTTTTCAAGAAAACCCTGAAGTTACCTCCATTTCTATAGAAAACTTGGCCTCTAGAAAGAACAAGCAGCAGTGTATTAAGCAGGACAAAGAACATATTAAGGTTCCCATTAGCTATGGGAAGGCTGAGCACACGGGCAATTCAAGCAAAGCCAATTACTCCTGTCTTGTTCCAGTCAAGCTCATCTATTACTACACTGAACTTGTGTTTCCAGCCATCCTGTTCAAATGCACGAAAATTGGCCCAAGCATGAAAGATTAACAAGTCCTTGCCATACATACTTTTGGACTTCTTTGACTCATACTGTGCCAGACGTTCTTCCCTCAGCTTCTTTGCTTCTTCACTTTCCTGAAAGAGAAATCTACAGTTACTGAAAAGCACCAAACCCCCACATCTCCAAAGCATTACCAAACTGACTGGCATCTACTCAGACAAAAACAAAACATCACAACTCTCAGCCGAAAGATGGTGATTTTTTGTTTTACTCATCATGTAACCAGTCAAAGTTGCAACACAGTATTTTTTACTTTGAGTGTTAACCTTCCAAGCTTTTCTATTCTGCAAAGACAGCTGAATTCAAGAATTCCAAGTAGGATTGATTATCAAGGTCACAAATGCAAGCAACTTAAACTAGCTAAGGCAAAAATCTGCATACCTGGGTTAATTTCTTAAAACCTCAAACATAATACGAAAAGGTCAAGTACCTCCTCATCATCAGATCCAAAGAGGTCAATGTCATCATCATCTTTGCTATCTGTGGCTGCACCTGTTGTGTCCTCAACATCAGCAGGACCGTATTTCCCCAAAGCCTTCTTTACTCCTGGCAAGCTGAAAGAAAAATGCAGTTATAAGGAACCTACTCAAATGCCAATACAAATACCACCAGTTTGCCAAGGCACCTATAAGAGCACTTGTAAAGAAAAACTCTCCTAAAAAACGTCCCTCAAAAACATCAAAAACCCTAATCCTGCTACTTGAAATCAGAACTTCCCAGAACACAGCCCCCAGTGCTCCTGACATGCTACCTGAATAATCTGTGAATATGGGATTTGCTGTAGTTTTATCAAAGCTGACATGATCCTGCCCAACACTGCTGCTCCAACTAAGTACATGGAGAAGAAAAGCTTTCTTACTGGAATAATTTATCTGCAATATATTCCAGCTAGGAGGAGTTACCAACTTCCTGTTCATGCTTCCCTAAAAATATTCAATGCCAGCTTTTAACAGCACCTTCCCCTGAAACTCATATAGTTCTACTACTACTGTGAACTGCTGTTACTGGAGCCATAAAACTAGCTTAGAATAGCTCACAGTTCTATTACAGTGAACTGTTGTTACTAGTCATAAAACTAGCTTTACCTTTCAGGAACTGTAAGTAGTTTCTAGAATGGACTTTGTGAAGCAACTTTAGAATCTCAGTCCCTTTAACACTGTAAAAGTTTCAGAAACAGGTTGGGGACTGAGTCCCCCAAGAGTCTGCAAAAGTTCCCTCCAAACAAGACTGAGCCTTAGAGGAGGCACCACTGACCCTATTTATGCTGCACCTTTTTAAAGGCCTGCAGTCTTCACTGCTGCCAGTACACCATCTTTCACAAACACTTAAAATCACTTAAAAAGAAAAAATGGTATTTGCTTTTATATTTCTCCTTCTTTGTATGTGCTTCTGTTTTGCATATTATTGAACACCTGAACATCTATGTGCTGTATATTAATCTGGAATGACCCATATAATACTTTCTAATCCATCTTGGTTCTGTTTTTATGGCGCTGATTACTGGTAAATAATTCCCAGCTTTCAGCACAGTAGCTGAATGGCAGCAACAAAACTCATGTCTTTTCATAAGCTTTAGCAGAAATGTCAGCAGCTGAACAGAGACAGAATCGGCTTGCCTAAATTCTGACTGAAAAGCACAATGCACTGGCAGAAAAGGTCTGTCCTGCTCCGGGGCCTGCTCGTGTTGCAACAGCAGCACAAAACGCCACGTGGTACCACTGAAGAAGTTTTCTACAAACTCAAAGAAACAAATGCAGCACTTTGTAGGCCTGCTCACATGCTATAGTTTTGCAGCTTAGCCATACCTTGCCTTCTGCTTTTCATACGACTTAATGTGATTGTACCAGCGGAGAGCATGGAACAAGTCCGCAGGTGGAGGAGCAGCGATCGCTTCAAACACTGCTATGTCAGCCTGCGAAGGGACGTACCTGCGGGGAGCAAGCCCAAGTTAAGCCCTTTACCCGGGGCACGCAGGAACACGCGGAGCAGGCGCCGCCGAGCAGCGCCGCCCGAGCAGCTGCCGCGGCGCCTCAGGGCCTCCCTCGCTGTCCCCGTTAGGCCCAGCTCACCTTCCCCGCGCCCCAGCACCCTCCCCCGCCGCCTCTCACCCCTCAATATAGCTCTTGTCAGCCAGGAAGTCGTTGAGGACGCGGAGGCCCGCGGCGGACTTCAGGTCCCCGAAGCCCATGGCGGCGGCGCGCGGCCCTCACGGAGTGCCTGCCCCTCGCGCGTACGCCGCGGGAAAAGGCCGCGCCGCGCCTGCGCCGCGCTTATATAGAGTCGGTATCCCTCCGCTTACTGCGCGCACACGGATCCCTCCGCCAGAATGGACCGCGAGGTAGTTCCTGGCGGGTTGGCGGCTCCAGCGCGAGGTGCGCGGCGGCCGGGACAGCAGAGACGCGGAAAAGGATCGGGGTAATAAACGTGAGCCTGACTATAAACCCGAGGAGGGTTTGCGGCGTTACAAAGTTTTGTCACGCTGCTCGGCCGGCACACCCCGCCCCGTAGCACAGCGGAGGTGCCGAGCTGGGAGAAGAAAGAAGCGGAAGGAGACGGAAATTGCCGAGTGCAGGACGGTGGCCGAAAAGGCTCTACGGGAGCGGCGGAAATTGCCGAGTTGAGTCGATAAGCTGCCGGAAATCCCCGAAGGCGTTCGGGCCGGAGATTGCCGAACACTCACGGCCTTCGGCGGAGATTGCCGAAGGGGACTCCGGAGATTGCCGAAGGGGGCGGCAGCAGCGGAAGGGCCCGAGGCCGCCACCGAGGCCGAGCGGAGCGCAGCCCGTCCCGCGGCGCCGCGCCCGTCCCGCGCCAGGTAACGGCGGTGTCGCCGGCGCGGGGTCTGCGGGCTGGACCACCTTCCCGGCGGCTCCTTCCGCCGCTGCTCCCAGTGCCCTTGGTGGGATGGGCAGCGGCGGAGGCGCCTCCAAGGTGACCCCCGCGCCGGGCCGCGGGGCCGCCAGCCGGGCCCGGGGCCCTGGGGACGGTGACAGCGGGCCCGTCCCGCCGGGCTGCACCGTCCGGCCCGTGGGCCGGCGGGGCCGGGGCTCTGCTACGGGCGGACAGGCCGCTCCGGGCCATTCGTGGGTGTGATGGTTTGGTTTTCGTATCTTCTCTTGAAGGACGTAACTTATTCCGCTGTAACTGCTCCTATTGGTGCACACGTACCCTCTTGCACCTGGTATATAAAAGTTTTTACTGTGCCTGTGTAAAACCTGTCAGCAAACATTTGAACGGATAAAAACAGTGCTGTTTTCTCTCTTACCAAAGCACCATGCTTCGACTGCTTGCTGTCCACAGGACCTTAGTTGGGGTCACCCAGTCCTCCAAAATATGCGGTAAGTGTCTGTAGTTTATACGTGTGTCTGTGGTGATAAACATGTGCGTGTGCCTTAATGTATGTGCAGTTCACTTACTGAAGGGCACACGTGCATACTTCATTTGCAGCTAAAGAATTCTGTGTTGTACTGTTTCTAGAAATGGGGTTCTCTCAGCACTGTGTAAGTGTAAGCTAAGTAGTGTGGGGTCTGATGGTTTGCATCAAACAGAAACTGGAAGCTTGTTTTTGTTTTCTTTTTCCCTATCCTTCAGGGCGTACAACTGCAACAGCAGCCAGCAACCAAATAGAGGTGTTTGTGGATGGCCATCCTGTGCTGGTGAACCCTGGAACCACAGTACTTCAGGTGTGGGGAAGGGCATTCTGAATTTTCCTGGACTCCCCATCACACTTCTTGGCAGTGTGTTCTATAAAGCAGAAAACCCCCACCTTTACATCGTTTCTTGCAATCGTTTAGGGGTGTTTTCACTGACTGTGATGCACTTTCATGTGACAGAAGTCCACTGGGGAACTCTGTCTGAAAAACTAAAATCTGCCATGGTTGCCTGAAGGAAGATGCATGCAATACAATAACCAACTGATAGAATTTTAACCAGAATTTCTCTCTGAACACTATGTGACCTCATAGTCTTTCAGAACCTGCTAATTTTGTATCTTACTACAGAGATGTTTAGGGAAAATGAGGGATTGTCTCTTTCTAGTTATTAATTCTTGTGATTCAGAGTGCTGATCCTTAGCTAATTTTATTATTTTTGGTGTGGGAAGAAAAGGGACCTGGATTTCCTGGCCTGTACTCAGCATTGTTGCTTTTCAAGCTAAAATTTCAAGTAGAACTTTTTCCCATCTAGCTTTTTTTAAAGAAGCTGTTAAATGGGGATGTGATATAATGAGGCAGACCATTACAGTATATAGTTTGTTTCAAGATATAGCCCTCATTCTTTGAATACAAATGGCTAATTTATTTAGGCATTAGAGTGCCCCCAGCAGGGGTATAAAGTTTTCTTAAATGCCTTTTTTTTTAATTAGCTTTTCCGTTATGCTAATGTGATTTTTTTTTTGTAGAAATTGTCAGAAAAATTAGATCTTGTCCTTTTTCATTGAGTTCTTGAGTTTGGTGGTATTTCTGGCAGGCATAGCTAGTGCTGAGCATAGATCCAAGCTGTGGGGTGCTCATGTAGGAAAGGCTGTACTTATCTGTTCTCTGGAAATCTGTTGTGTGTGTCCTCCTGTCTCTCCTTCAGTCCTGTCATGAAAGAATGTTTCTTTGAGTTTGGGGGTCTGCTGAAGTTGAAGATGGACTGTGCTTAAGTACCTTTACAGAGAGTATCCATGTTGTTGATTTTGCAGAAATCATTATACCCCTTGTTACCTTTATATTTTTCAGTTTGTACTTTGAGGCACTTTTCTTTACAGAGTGTATGTGTTCTTAAAAAAGTTATTTGTGTTGCTAGTGTCCTATCTGTTACAGAGAATTCTCTCTATTATTAGGGGAAAGAGTGAAAGAGAGGTCAGGTCTCACTTCCTCAATCACTTACAAAAGTTGGAAAAAATATTTGCAATTGATATGCTGACATTTTTCAGCTTCATGACAATTTTTTATTCATGATCACTTCTCAAAATAAAAGGTTGAATGCACTATATTCCTGAGCACTAGCAGTGTTATTCTGCAAAAAGTTGCATAATGTTTTCTGAGGTGGAACTGAAAGGTCTAACTAAGATAATTTTCCTTTGTTTTTTCTTTCCTAAAGGCCTGTGAAAAGGCTGGGGTTCAGATCCCTCGTTTTTGTTACCACGATCGTCTCTCTGTTGCTGGAAACTGTAGGATGTGTCTTGTGGAAATAGAGAAAGCTCCAAAGGTATTGTTTGTGTTTCATAGGAATTGCAGTTGTTTGCTGTGTTTAGGGCCTAGTTTAACTCTTGTAAATAATTGTTTGTAGTATGATTAGCACATGAGTTTTTGTCACTCTGCTACAGTTTTTCCTCATCTCCCCACCAAACTGCAGTGATTGCCTGTGGATCAAAGGATTATCTTGCCTGGGCAAGATAATTTGTCCAGGAGCATTTGATATCTGTGCATTTGCAGTAAGATGTGTTTTTATCCTTTGTAATTCAGGCTTCAGCCACATGTTTTCAGATGATACTACATGAACAGTAGACTTCAGATACTGTATGAATTCAGCTGGATTCGGGTCTGCAGATTTGTTCCACCTAAGCAGAGATTGCAGTTATTTAATCGTTTATATTTTAATGCATTGATACCCCTTGTGAAATACGAGTTGATTTCAGGACTGAACACTTTACTCAGTGGTATTAAGAAATCTGTGCACATAATTGGGGCATTTGTTTGGAGTTCAGTCTTGGATTACACACTTGTATTCACACATAAAATTTTTTAGCTCACCCCAACTTCAATTCCATAGCTTGAGCTTTGTGTCTCTGGAAATGGGTTATCACTAAAGCCAGAAACAATAATGTGATTGCAAAGTAGGAGGGATTAATTTACTCAGCAAAAGTTTTCCTTAATTTTGCAGTAATCTTGAGAGGAATTTTTTTCCACAACTTTTTATACAGGATTTGTGCAAATAAATGTCTTGTAAATGATTCATACTGTGATCCTTTCAGTCCTAGAGGTTTTCCAGATGTCTGCTGAAGCTCTTTGATTTGTCTTATATCTATTGCAACTGACATTCTTATTGCTGTAACTACTTGAATTGGAAACCGAAAGGGTAAAATTTTCACCTCTGAATAAATCATAACTAATTTGACCTTTTTATATAGCAGATTATTAATAAATGTGGCTTCTAATCACTTTTCTTGCAGACCTCTTTATTTCTACAACATGTTAAATTAATAACAGATATCTGTGTGAGAAGTGGGGGGAAAGAGATTGCCATTTGTGCCTATGCTGAGAAGAAATATGTTGTGTTCATGCTCACTTTTTATGATGATTACAGCCAGTTGCTGCTTGTGCCATGCCAGTTATGAAGGGCTGGAACATACTGACAAACTCTGAGAAGTCCAGGAAAGCAAGGTATCTTTCTTGTAGCCCCCTTCAGCTGATTAGTTGTACTATCTGCTAAATGATGTAAAGTTGACATTAACTTCATTTTCTGAACCTAACAGAGAGGGTGTAATGGAGTTCCTGCTGGCAAATCACCCGTTGGACTGTCCTATCTGTGATCAGGGTGGAGAATGTGACCTACAGGTACAACATCCAATTAAATTATATAGACTTATGTATTAATACTCTTGCTTGGGTGAAATTGTGCTTTCCAGCAGCCTGGATATGTCTGTTTTCTGTTATCTGTTCTAGGATCAATCAATGATGTTTGGCAGTGATAGGAGTAGATTTAGAGAGGGCAAACGTGCTGTGGAGGACAAGAACATTGGCCCGTTAGTCAAAACAATCATGACTCGGTGTATACAGTGCACTCGATGCATCAGGTAATGTCCTTTGTTTTTCACTGCAGACAGTACCGAGCAGGCATATTTGTATCAGTTTGTTACTGGTGAAACAAACACCATGAGAGGTAGTCAGGGTTTTTTAAATTTCTTTTCTGACTGTACTTCAGAATTTTATTTCTGGTAGTGCCTGATAGCTGGAGCTGGAGCCACCAGACAGCTGTCATAAGGGAAATAGGGAAGGCCAAAACATGAAAGTGAAATCAGAATTTTACAGGGCAGAAGTCATCCCATGGTGTTAGTGCTGGAATGTGACTTCCTCAGCCACAGTTGTAAGATTTAATTATTCTTGGTAGTCTCTGGTAACTATATTTATGCTGTTCTGTGGTCCTGAAATGCACTACCAGCCAACTTGAGCCAGATGGAAAAGAATACAATGTACCCAACTAGTTCTAGAATGAACGTGTTAGGACTAATGTTGGACTCAGTTCGTGAAATTCAGTGAGTACTGAACTGCTCTGGTTTTTGATACCACTCCTCCTAGTTTTGCAGCCTTGTCTGATGAAGTTCTGCAGATGTGTGGTCCTGCATGTGATGGTTCTGACTAATGCATCTAAAGAGTTGTTTTCTTCTTTTAGGTGTATGAACTAAGGCTAATATTTGATCTTAAGAAAATGAGATGAGGGCTAAAAAATGTGCCATGTTGCTGTTGTACATTGCAGATTTGTTTCTCCTCCTTTGTGCACCTACCAGGTTTGCTAGTGAGGTTGCAGGCGTAGATGACTTGGGCACAACCGGAAGAGGAAATGATATGCAAGTTGGTACTTACGTTGAAAAAATGTTCATGTCTGAGTTATCAGGAAATATTATTGACATCTGCCCAGTTGGTGCTCTTACCTCCAAGCCATATGCCTTTACTGCACGCCCATGGGAGACAAGGTAGGTATCTTAACTCATCCTAAAGACAAGAGCTTTCTCTATTGTTGCACAGTTTATCTTAGTATGTGTCTATCTGTGATACCAAGGTAAAACCTTGGTATTATAGATGGACCAAAACCATAAATGAACAGAACTCTCACTTTTATTTTCTGTGTTTTTGTTGTAGACTTTTCCATAGACTTATTCTCAACAGGAATTCTGTTACTTATAGCTTTTTCAAGAAAAGGAAGAATGCTGTAGTTTGTAGACTATCCTTCCCTTATTTTTACCCTAAAATATTTTGGACATTTAAGTTGTACTGATTGCTTAGTGAAAGATGTGTAAAGGAAAATTCCAATTCATAAACTCAGTAATAGCTCAAGATATTATTTTAAATATCTTGTGAAACTAAGCTGTTATATGTGTATCTAAGGCTAAACCTACAACACTTTTTGTTATTTTGTTTATTATGCAGTCAGTACAAGCCACTGGGCTATAAATAATGCACCCTCATGTTGCCAGTGCAGATCCACTTGAGCCACTTCCATCTTAGCAGACTGATGCACCTGCTAGTTGTTTTGATGGTCTTCAGAGACCCAACTCCTGGGTATATGAACATGTATGCGATGTACCTTTACACCAAAGTTCTCTACCTGAGCAGCAATATCTTGCCAGACTTCAGCAGCCCAGCTGGTTTTTCCCCTGCACTGTCAGTTGTTCTGCTTCCATTGCTGCAGCCATCCCTGGAGAGCATTTGCCACCATCCAGGAGTCAGTAGAGATGTTTCTCATTCAGTCATGTCTAAAGCCACGTGGATGGTTTCACCTCAGCAAACTGACTCGATTCACCTTGTCCTTCAGCAATTTCTGTGGCTTGTTGTGTGAGGCTCCACACAGCAGCTTTCCATCAGTGAACTGCTCACATTGCTCTGTTCCAAACCCTGGACATTCTATGATCTCTCCTGAATTGTGTTTCGGTCTTATTTAGGGTTAAATGACTACTTAAGAATATCACCTAGACATGTGCCCTGAGGCTGGAGAATTATAAGTGACATGGTATGTGGGATAACATGGGAAAATATCTAGGGCAGTGGGCACCTCCAACATTTTGGAATTTCACCCCTGAACAAGTGCAGAAACCTGAAAAACTAGTGAAACGTTTGGAATAGACCTTAAAGATTATCTGTCCCAACCCACCCCCCCTGCCATGGGCAGGGCTACCTATCACTAGACCAGGATAACCCTTATCCAGCCAGACCTCGAACATACGAACATACGAACATGCTGGTTGGAACATCCCAAGGATATTCAAAATCCTCAAGAGCTATTGAAATTACTCTGGAGGAGAAGGGGAGGGGAGGAAGGTTTCTCCCCATAGATTGGCTCTCCGAGAAGGTGAAGGGTGCAATTACTAACGGTGTCCACGGGGTGGCTCCCGGGGCACGGAGGTGCCAGCGATGCCGAGCACCAACACCGGATCAGTCTCACGACCAGAAATTTTGTCATATCATAAACCAGTGTTACACAGCATGACAGAATTATACCCTTAACTCACCTTCCAGAGTTCATAAACAGCAAACAGGGGACATACCCACGCAGTAAGGTGTGAGCATAGCTCAGGATGTCTGCAGCAACTCTGAGACCAGTGACTACTAAACTAATACAATGAATGCTTATAACAAATTTCATTCAATACATTCTGGTCAGGCCAGTTGTTATCTCAACCCTTCATGCCCCACACTGGGTGCTTTAAAGGACTTCTTGTGGTTTAACCCAGCAGGCAGCTAAACATCACACAGCTGCTTGCTCAATTTAGCCCCCCTTGCCCCATGGGATAGGGCAGTAAATTGGGGGCAAAAAAGGAAAATTTGTGGGTTGAGATAAAGACATTTTAATGGGACAGAAAAAGAAAATTGTGATAATAGTGATAAAAGAGTACACAATACAATTGCTCATCCACTGCCAACCAATACTCAGCCCGTGCCTGAGCAGCACCCCCTGGCTAGCCTTTCCCCTCATTTAGATACTGAGCTTGACTCCATGTGGCATGGCACAACCCTTTGGCCAGTTGAAGTCACCTGTCCTGACTGTGTGTCCCCCAGCTTCTTGTGCCCTCCAAACTCCTTCCTGGTGGGGCAAGGTGAGAAGCTGAGAAATCCTTGATTTGGTGTAAATACTGCTTAGCAGCAACTAAAACATCCCTTTGTTATCAACACTATTCTCTAAATCCAAAATACAGCTAGTAGGAAGAAAATTAACTCTGTTCACACCAAAACCAAGACACTGTTCCTGCTTTTATATGAAAAACTACCAATGGTATATTTGTTCTTCTAAACAGGAAGGTGGAGTCAATTGATGTTCTTGACGCAGTTGGAAGCAACATTGTAGTGAGCACAAGAACTGGAGAAGTGATGAGAATTTTGCCCAGGCTGCATGAAGATATCAATGAGGAATGGATATCTGACAAAACAAGGTGTGTGGGAGGTGCTTGTACCCACATGTGTGTTTATGCAAGCATTAAAGGCACACTTTGCAGACCCAGAAATGTGGACAGTAGCGCTGACTTCTGGATTCAGCTGTTAATATTGTAAAGCAATAATGAAGAATAAATGGTAAAATATGTTTTTAATTCTATAATTGAAGTTACTGAGTTTTCTAATGTTCTGATTTTTGTAGCTTTTTTTACCGTAACTTTTTGCACGTGTTTTTAGAAGGAAAAGTTAAACTTTCAAGGGAAATCTTTTTTTTTCTAGCAGCTTGCAATTATTAGAAACCTTTGTCACAGAAAGTATTTAATATACACAATTACCTTTGTCTTTGCTCTTCAGTAATGTTCCTGGTATTTACTTAGGTTTGCTTACGATGGTCTGAAGCGTCAGAGACTTACTCAGCCCATGATCAAAAATGAGAAAGGACTGTTTGTTCATGCCTCATGGGAGGATGTATTAACTCGCGTTGCTGGTGTGGTAAGAGCAATTTTCAACATAGGCAGTGTAAAATTAATTTCCAAAGCTGGATGCACTACTATTGTTAATGTCAAGCCAGTTATACAAAAAGGGATTTTTTCTTTAAGGTTAGAGGGGAGCATTTGACTTCTAATCCATTACGTTTCCACTTAAATTTCTTATTTTGACTATTATTTCCTGTTTCATGGATTGGACCTTGTAAAGAACTTTGTGTTACCATAATTTCATTTGGAACATTGGGAGAGAAATTACTTTTTTTTAAATAGGAAAGTAAACTGTTTCTTCAGAAATTTAGGAAGAAACAACTTTCATGAATACTCTAATCTATCTGAAGACATTTTAAAATTTATTTAAACTGTGCTATCACCACTTTTGCCATCAAAGTCATTAAATCTGTATTACTTATATCTGAATTGTGCTTTCCTCAGTGCTTTCTCTGTGTGGTGATTGATTCTGCAGCTCAAATGAAGTGCTGCATGACTGCTCTGGATTTTGATTAAAAATTTTATGTGGGTGAAGTAGAACTGAATAACTGTAATTGAACTTTCCTCAAGGATGTTTTTGCCCGTGGTAAAGTAGCAGGGTTTGTTCCGAAAGCTATTGCTTCTCAGATAATTCCTTTTGAGTTAAGTTTGCTACCTGAGATTGTGTTACAGAAGTTTGTATTCTGTCTGCACTGTGGCTTCATTAAAATAAAAGCATGTGCCAGTCTTCCTCTGCTTACCTCATCAAATGAGAATTAGCCACATCTGAGTGATAACTCAAGTGGGAGAGACCTGCATAGAATACAGAGAGCTGTTCTTTGCTTATCATGCGTTGTGAAGGAGCTGGACTTGCTGCCTGGCAGGAGTCAGTCACTGCTGATCAGTTTGTGCTGCTCTAGGCCAGCGGTTGCTTGGCATATCCTAACAACAAATATTTGTCTGGGTTAAGTGAGCATTTATTTTGGTGGTTTCCTTCATTTATGTTTATTCGTACTTTCTCTCCAGCTTCAGGCAGTTGAAGGTAAGGAAGTAGCAGCAATTGTAGGAGGGCTGGTGGATGCAGAAGCCCTGATAGCTCTGAAAGACCTTCTGAACAGAGTAAATTGTGATACTCTCTGCACTGAAGAGGTCTTCCCTACTGCTGGAGCTGGGTAAGAGTACAGGCAAAGTCTGTCTGTAATTAGTCTGTTAATAAACTTTCTATTTTGCAGATCATCTCTTGGCAAGATTCTGAAATGACCAAGGATAGTAATTGCTGATGCATTAGCAGGATTTGTTTGAATTTACAATACTCGCTTATAGAGAGTGTTTATGGGTTGTGAGTTGATCCACAGTCTCTACCATGGCAAGAGTTACACACTTCAAGTTGTACTGTATGTACTGATAGTGCAGTCTAACAGCTACTGAAAGCCAATTGCACTCTGTTGTAAGTTGGATAATTTAGTCCATTTCCGATTGTGTTGTGGAAACTGTAGTACAATTTCGATCTTGTAAACTGTGAAATAGAAGGTTAAGTTAGTGAAGGCTGTCAATAACTAAAAGTGTACAAGATAGCCACATTGTAATTCTTTTAATGTCTTGCTGTCTCTGATATCATGGAAGAGTAAAACACTTCTTATTTGGGTTAGTAATTTGGATTGAGAAATCTCTTCTTTCCCTTTCTTTTCCTGAGATGAAAAAACATTTTGAGCATCTGCAGTCTTTACCATAGCTTCATTCCTTCCCTTTACTGAATTCTCATCCTCTTCATTACATCTTTTTGTTATAGCACAGATTTACGTTCTAACTACCTGCTTAATACCAAGATTGCTGGAGTGGAGGAGGCAGATGTCCTACTTCTGGTTGGCACCAATCCACGCTTTGAGGCACCACTTTTTAATGCCAGAATTCGAAAGAGGTTTGTATTCCTTGGTGTTGAATAAGCGTGTGAATCCATCTGGATTTGACACAGTGCTCAGCTGGAGCTGCAGGCAGTCACTTGAGAGCATTCATTCAGATGGGCTCTTTGGATTTAATTCACCTTTTGGTAAAGGGAATGGTGATTTATGTGTGGAAAAAAAGGGTGTCTTTTCTCCCTGTAGTGTAGAACTAGTTCATTCTCAATTTGACATTTTACATTAAGTTCATCTACTCAGACATTTATTCCTTTGTTACATTACACAGATACCTCAGATTTTCTGTTTTATAGAGGTTTGTTAAAGAATATTCCTTAAAGATTTATTTTCAGCATCAGTTTGCTACTTTTTTGTATTGTTATAACAAACCAGATGTGCTGAGCTTAGAAGCAGTCATTCAAGCTTAATGTTTTCTTTGGCAGGTAGTGTGGCTTTCCCAAACTTTTGAACATAGCTAATTCAGCTTTAATAAGATAAGTCAGTATGAGACAAATGAGGTTTATAAAAGCCCTGTCCTTCTTAATGCTGGGATCTTTGAAAAGACATGATTTTAAACAATAGTGGCCTTACAATTTTGAGAGGAGAAAATGCAGTGAAATTTATGAATGTGTATGATTCGTATAGTTTTATAAGTCTGTGCTATGAGAAGCTGCAAAAAAGAAAAAATTTCTAACCAGCTCAATTTTTCTCTGTTTATATAAGAAATAAGTGGATTTCTAAAATTGAATTGGCAGAAGTTTGAGGGGGTAGGGAATAGAGTTACAAACGTGTCATGTAAGGTGTGTTGCTGTACTGGTCCTGGGATGTATGTAGAGAAATAGTCCTCCTAAAAAACTTTAGGCTTGCTTAACAGTCAGAATGCTGCTAAGCTGCATGCTACCAAAGCAATGAATGCAGTTTAAATTCCTTTGAAGTCCTGTTTCAAGTTGTTGCTAAAATTATAATTAATGGGTTTGGTTGAGTAAAACTCTGTATTTCTTTAATTTTTATAAAATGTTTGCTGTGTTTTCAGCTGGCTTCACAATGACTTGCAAGTGGCCCTTGTCGGCTCTCCTGTGAATTTGACTTACACATACAATCATCTAGGAGAGTCCCCACAGATACTCCAGGACCTTGCTTCTGGCAAACATGCATTCTCCAAGGTACACACAACTTATAGTGTGACTGTTAAATTCCATGTGTATTGAGTAACAGTTGAATTCCCCAGAAACAGAACGGAAGAAAAGTGCCATGTTGTATACGGGGTTATTTGCTTTTAATCAAATGCAGAGATGAGGTAATGATTAGTGTGCACCAAGTATGTGTACACTGTTGAATATATTCAAGTGTGTAAAACTTTGCAGTGTGGAAACTCCTTGAATATCTCTTGATGTAAGACAGGCTGTTTGAGGTCCTGCTGTTTCCACTTACATGCCTGGTTATGAAGGAATAGTTCTACATTGACGTGGTAGTTACTGCTTGTAGCAGTTTCTCTTAGCTTTATCTCTAAATTAGGGGCGGTCCCGTGTCGTAATGGAGAGCACTCCGGTCTCTGAATCCCAAGGACCTGAGTTCAAGTCTCAGTAGGGACTGTCCCCTGGCAGTTCAAGCCTCCCTGCCATCCCATCCCGTCACATCTCGGATGCTCAGCAGGGTCAGCCCCGGTCAGTACCGGGTGCTGTGACAGTCCCGAGGACTTCCCTGTCACTGTCCAAGCTCGCTCGGCCGTGGCAAATGAACCTTAGGACTTAAACAGTGGGGCCAGTTCTGCGCACGCTGTGCCTCACCTAAAACATCCACTGCACAGGCTGGAAGGGCACGTGGGGAGAGCCCTGCCCAAATCTGCGTTCGCGAAGATTGGCCATTATTATTATCTCTAAATTAAAAAATGACCATTTTGGAATCATAGCTTTGCATGGAAGACTTATGGAGAAATTTTGAGATTTATTACATTATCTGCAGCAAGAATTGTCTTCATAGCTGTGGAGTGAATTTCCTGGTTCTTTACTTGCCCAGGTCCTCAGCCAGGCCAAGAAGCCCATGGTGGTGGTGGGCAGTGCAGCGCTGCAGCGCAGCGATGGAGCTGCTATCCATGCTGCTGTTTCCACCATTGCACAAAATGCCAGGACCAAGAGCGGTGTTGGTTTGGATTGGAAAGTCATGAACATCCTCCACAGGTTTGCTTTGAAACCTTTTTGGGAACAACTTTCTTTCACATTGGGCTTGCACAAGTTACCACAGTGTATGTATGCAGATTTCTTTGTGTACACACAAGTGGCTTATCAGGCTAAACCTGTAGGGAATAGTACAAACCAGCAGAAACTTTTTAATAAAAATGGGTTCTTTGACCTGGCCAAATCCATGAGATTTTATTAATCTGTTATGTTCAAATGTAGAATTTAAAGTTTCAATTTAGAGGTACAGAATACAAGAGAGCTAAATAATATCTACCACAGTGCTCAGCAGGATGCACAGCAGACCAATGTCACTTGCTAAATTACTGCATTTTATCTAAAGGAATTAAAAAACTGGCAAGAGTATTTAAATAATATGCTTCCTTTTAATATTCCTTTTACTCTGCAGTTTCTTAACTAAACAGTTAATAGAACAGCTTCAGAGATTTTAATTTTAGATCTTTTGATCTTAGTTATTCAGTCTATTGGGATATTACTTCTTTTACTATGCAAGTTTCTCTTGGACAATCCTTCACCACTCCCTTTCTGAAATTCCAACTGTCAAACTGACCACCTCTGCAAATGAAAAATTATTTCAATAAATGTAGTGGCATTTCATTCTAGACTCCACGAAGTCCTTCTGCCAGAAGCAGCTTCACTGATGCACAACCAGTGTAGTAAGAGCAGGGCTTGGTCCTCTGAAGGAAACTTAAATATAAAATCCTGCTGTTGAAACTGAAATATTTAATATCAAAACACTAATGAGTTAAAGAACACTCATGATACGTTTTTAAGTGTGGTTTGGAAGTCTTTCATATTACTGCCTTCCATTCGTAAGGTGCACCATCTGTTCTACCATAAGTGTAAAAAAGCAACTTAATCGAAACCCCGATGTCTGACTATGTCAGACAAACATGAGCTACACTGGAAGATTTGTACTCTACAGAGAGAATCTTTTTTTTCTTTTAAATGGAATTGTAAGTCTGGCACCTGATTATGCAGGATATGCAAAACTTTCTTTGGAAAATGCCAGAAAATGTGAATTTCATCCTTTTAAAGGTATTTTTAAATGTGAATAAATGAATAGTGATGAAATAATGGTCTAAAGTCTTTGATGATTTAGAGTAGCTGGTGGCCCAAGAACTGGTCTTTCATCTTCCACGTGAGTGCCCTAAATGAAAGGCTTGATGAGCTCCACTCATAGCTGAAATGTCTTTTGGAGCATCAGGGTTCACCAGTGAGCTGCCTGCCACTAGGCCCTGACTTGGAATGTCTGCCTTTATTTTTGCTATCCCATCTTAAATAGGTGAGATTCATCGTGAAAACTTCAAATGGCATCAGTTTGTCAAAATGCAAAACTAACTCTACACTATGTCAAAAATTTCAGCTGCCTTTGTGCTTCTTGTTTGTCCTGTGACTAGTAGGAACCTCTTATGTCCCTTAAAAATATTTAGTCAGAAAAAGAAGTTAGGTCTGTTCTGATGGAAGAGGGAGAATTCTGAAATAACCTAAAGTCATAATGTGTTTGTTCCTACAGAGTTGCAAGCCAGGTAGCTGCTTTGGACCTGGGTTTCAAACCAGGAGTGGAGGCAATTAGGAAAAATCCTCCCAAAGTATTGTATCTCTTGGGAGCAGATGCAGGTTGTATAACACGTCAAGACTTGCCAAAGGATTGTTTCATCATCTATCAAGGTAATTAGTAGATGTAAATAAGAAATGCTGCTATCTTAATAGCTGGAAAAGAAGCCTAAATAGTGGCATAAAACCCTTTGAGAAGTTCTAGCATTTGTTTTCTGCCCAGAAATGGAACTTCTAATGCATAACTGACATCCTGGTTACCCATTTCTTGGGTAAAAATAGGAAAGCGTTGATGAGCAATAAGGGAGTAGAAACCACTATAGGTCCTCTGGAGCACAGCTTCAGAACTGACAGACAAAACAGCATTGGTTTCCAGCTGTTCTATCTCTTCATTCACTCAGAATGCTTGTTCCAAGTGCCCCTCAGATCTGAGTGACTGTAGAGACTGAACAACCATTTACTCCTGCCTGTAGTCCATTCATTCTCCCCAGAGTATTTGGCAAGTAAGACCTCAGGGCAGTCAGCCTAACAGGCTTCATATTACTGGTTAAGCAAAACTCAGAAAAGTCTTTTTTTTTTCTGGGAACACAGAAATTTTGTATCATGTTAGTAAAGCATTTATTTTGATTTATTTAGGTCTTACATGGTTGTGCACTGATTCCTCTTTCAATGTATTTAGGGCATCACGGGGATGTGGGAGCTCCCATGGCTGATGTCATTCTCCCGGGAGCAGCATATACAGAGAAGGCAGCCACATACGTGAATACTGAGGGGAGGGCCCAGCAGACGAGAGTAGCAGTAACACCTCCTGGGATGGCAAGGGAAGACTGGAAAATTATTAGAGCTGTCTCTGAGGTACTGTTACTGTTATAAATTGTATACTGAGAGGTTAAGTTCCTTTTTGGAAACGCTCTTCAGTATAGAGAGGTACATTTTCAGGGAAATATATGACTGTAGTTTTAAGAAGTAACATTTTCTATTGAGTCCCTTGTTAATTCTGTGAGTTAAGTCATAGGGTTTCCTTTTTGAGGGTAGCACTAATATTGTAGCTGCTGTATGCTGTTGGAGTGCATCATGTGTGAAGCTTGTCTGCAGATCTGCAGGTGTTCATGAAATGGTTTAGAGCAAACTGGAGGGAGGATGCTTTTTAGAAAAAAATCAGTGTGGACTCTGAGGACAGGATCTGGTATCATAAGGTCAAATTTGTGCTTACGAATCGCAGGGAAAAGCTGATAGTTGCATAAACGTTTATCTCATTTGGTGGTTAGCTTGGGAAAGTATAAGTGACATCGGTATGGAAGGAGAAAAGTACTTCTTGTCTCTTCTTTTTTTCCTTTGTATAGCAAGCAGGAGAGCCTGTTTTTCAACATAGGGAAGTGTAGGCATCAAAAATCCAAAAGAACACTGTGACTTTGCTTCAGATTGTACATTCTAACTACCTGTGTTTTCAGGAGTGTAGATTCTTCCTGATTTTACTTTAGGTATGTTAATGGATTGGTAATCTAAACCACTATGAATTAAACTCCTAGTCTTGATGGCATTTCTTTCTGTGAATCTCTCAGTTGGCTGGTATGACCTTGCCGTATGAGAACCTTGATCAAATACGGAAGCGTTTAGAAGAAGTGTCACCTAATCTGGTTCGGTATGATGATGTGGAAGAGGCTAACTACTTCAACCAGGCAAATGAATTGTCAAAGGTAACCAAAATGGAAGCATCTTGATGTGATTTAGTGCTGTGATATATCTTGATGCTTTTTTTAAAAATGGGCCTTCTTCATGTGTAGTACAACAAGCATTTTTTGACCTACACTGAATTCAGAATTCCCTAAACAAATGCTTTGGGAACAAGTTCCTGTCACAAAGGTAACTTACTTTCTTTTCCTTTTCCACCACAGTTAGTGAAGCAACAGCTTCTTGCTGATCCTCTTGTTCCACCTCAGCTCACAATAAAAGACTTTTATATGACAGGTACGTGTAGTGTGGCCTTTCCATTCTGAAATCAGCAATACATTTTACTTAGCTTTACAGTAAGATTCTCACGGGGCATTTAAAGCTTCTCACTAAGAGATGTAGGATTTGAGTCTTTTTAAGAAAATTTTTCAGGAGAATTATTTAGAATTTGCATAAAGCATAGACTGTATTTTCAACTAAGCAATTTTATTTATATTCTTTGTATCTAGTCTTGTACTAAATTTTTTTTTATATTGTGTCTGACATGTTTGGAATTTTTTTTCCAGATTCCATCAGTAGAGCATCCCAGACAATGGCCAAGTGTGTGAAAGCTGTTGTTGAAGGTGCTCATGCAGTAGAAGAGCCATCTATCTGCTAATCAGAATGCTACCACCTCCACCCAAGTATTTGTTGCAGTTAACTGCTGTGACAGATAAATTTTTTTTCAAGATCTGTTTCATAGGCTGGTGGGGTTCTTTTTCTTCATTCACATTTTCATCACTTCAGAAAGTCCCATAATATTTCAGGCTTGTTCTTGTGTCTGAGAGAACATGCAGCACTCAACTTACTGTGCCTAGAGGCAGGGTACATGATGACTGTATACAAATAAATTATGATACCAAACAATACCTGTGTAATTCATCTAGCTCATCCTTCTTCCATGAAAAGAATTCAGGAAGCAACTTGGACTCAGTAACTACATCGATTTGCTAGGAACAAGTCTACATGACAAAAATACTAGATTGTAACTTTCTTCCAGAGTATCCAGGTATCTTAATTTTAAGCCCTGATTAGAATGTGAATATGCTATTTTTGTAATGCATTTTCAAACCTCATACCTGGTTTATGTCAGTGTTCAGTCCTATCACTGCTCCAGATATTTCTATATTCCTCCATTCCATTTCAGTTGAGAAACCACTCAGAGAGGAAGTAATAATTTTGTTGTTGTGAAAAAGAGTATCAGTCTTCACACAGCTTCCTCATGCTTTAAAAATCAACAAACAGATAAAAGGCTTTTACAGCAGTTCAAATACAGAAAAGGTTGCAGAATAGTTTCTCTGTGCACTGATCTTTTTATAGGAAAGTGGGGAAGGGGGTTGTGTTTGATATTTCTGGTTGGTTGATTGAGGGGTTTTTTTAAGTTTTAAAATTAATTCAGTGTCTCTCTACTATGGTGATGAATATAAGTTTGGAAGAAGGATAACTTCCTCTTCAAGAGACTTCTAGGGTAGTAAGGTTTAGAGTAATCCTTCCAGGAATCATGCAGATGGGAATAGTATCATAAAGCCATAACTGCCAACTTTATTATTTAAAATAAGACAGTGTTCATTTTGCATGAGGAAAAGCTACATTTTTCAGGGTAGAATAATACTGAGTGCATTGGAGTACTGCTGTAGAAGTCTTAGCTTTAGAATTTTATTTCCATGCTTGAAATTTTTCAGTAACAAGTAATGTTTTAGAAATTGTTTTCTTTCTGCCCAGGAAGAAAACTCTTCCTGGTTGTCCTGGTATATCACAGTGCTTATATGAACTAAGTCTTAAATGTTGGGCATTGTTCTACTCAACCTGCTGTCTCCAGTTATCAATAGTGGCAGTTCTCTTGGTGGTACAAAAGAAAGGCAACTATTCACTTTATTCACAGATACTGCTATGCGTGTTGGTGAGACCTTGAGGGACACTGCAGTCTGTTTTTAATGTGGCAGTTCACAGGACCCCATCACTGTAAGTGACCAAGTACAGCATAAAACCTTCACACTGTCCTTGTGGAATGTTACTTCTTTAGGAAGAAGAGGGGTTTGTTGGCACATAAAAAATGTATGTGACGTATCCCAAAACGTTTAAAGAAGAAAGAGTCCTCTATTCAGAAAAACATTTGGTTCTTGGGCTGCTAGGATGAAAATGATTCATTTTTCCCCTGAAAATCCACATCCACATTGTACAGAGCAGTAAGTTCAACTGTGCAACAAGTCACTTCATTTCAGAATTTATAAAGGTTCAAAGGCTTTAGGGTTTTTTTTCCTTAAATGTTCTAGTATTATTCAACTCTTGGAGCTCTGGCATGCTTTTTGGGTTTTCTGTATCCTTCAGACAGTCTGTAAAACAGATTCTTATTCAAAAAGTGTCCAGCCCTTATCTTGAAAGGCAAGAAGGGTAAGAAGTACATGTGGTGCTGCCTGTCCTCTTTCTACCCTCTTTCCCACCTAACTAGTTCAGAATTTTTCAGCCAAACTTGGTAATAACAAGGCTATGTACAAATTTGACTGTTGGAAAATAGATAGTAAATAGACATCTAAATTAGCATTTTTGTCAACTGAATTTACAATGTAGCCCTTGCCTTATCTCTTCTGTTTTCTCTGTTGGCTGGACAGTCAGTACACGTGGACTTTGACCCAGCTAGCGATGAAAGGATAGCAGGGGTCTGCAGAGGGATGGAAGTGATGTAGGATGGGCAGAATATTGGAACAAAAATTACTGAAGTGGAGCTATTTATGCAATTTATCTCTGCTTATTTTAAAGTTTACAGTTAGTGCTACTTCTAGTTAGTGGTCCTGAAACTGCAACCTCAGATTGGAAAATTGTGAGAAAGGAGCGATGAAGAGCTGGGATAACGGAGATAAACACGCTCCAAGTATTGCTGACTGTGAAAGTAAGGGCTGGTCGGCCGGGTGATACACTCACTGCCCGAGCGCTCAGGGCGCCTATCCCGACTGTGCTGGGGGTGGGTGGAGGTTTCGTTAACCTTTAGTTTAAAGCTCAGCCCGGACCCGACGGAGATGCAGCTCCCCGAGTGCAGCCCTCGTGCCATCTGGTGGCCAACCCGCAGAACTTCTCACCGGGTGCATCGCCAGTTCCTTCATCTGCCTGTTCCTGTCGCTCCTCCTGCGCAGGCAGCCTGACACGGAACAGGGGTGGGTGTGTGCGGAGAGAGAGGGATGGCGTTAGGCAGGAAGGATCCTCTGAACACAGACCGTGTAAACACAGCTCCTGCGTGCAGGCAATTAACCCCAAACACGACAGATTAAACCTGCCCTTTCTGTAGTCTTGTCTTCGGCGGGTGGTTGTGGGGAGTGGAGAAGGAAAAGGGTGTGTTAAATTAAGGTAAAACCCTAAGCGCTTACACTTTCAAGCAAGCTTAGGCCAGGTGCAGTCACATCAAAGAGAAACAAATTGCAGGCAGATTTAAGCATCTAAGCCTACAGCTGTGATTTTAAACCAAAGAAAATTAAAAAAAACCCCAACTCTGTTCAATAGTCACCTTACTGAAGCATCAGCATTCTAGAGGTACAGCCCTACAGTTCCAAAGAGACTGATTTAAACCTTGGGCAATGTAGAGTGAGCTGCTATAATAAAAAGAAACCAGCCAATGTGGTCCCAAATGGAAGTCAAGTCAAACAGGTGTGTTCTCAGCAAGACTCTGCAACATCCAGCAGAATTAAGCCAGCCATAAAAATAGTTGTAACTAACATTTTTTTTTAATGTATTTTGAAGCATAGCTCAGGGCAGAAAAGGAAGTGTCTGTGGCATTTCCCCAGGAAGCAAAAGATTTGGAATCAGTGCCTCTTGTGAGGCTGAGAGATTCTTGCAAGACTGTCTGCTACATGGTGTTTGGGAAAAGTGCTGTATTTTACTATTGAAACCAACAGAAAAACAGCTCAGGGTCGTAGCTCCAAAGGAAAAGCAGAATGGCAGACTGGCATCAACCTTAATCCAATGAGAAAAGGTAATAAAACTTCATCTCTCACTCCTACTCCCCATAAAATACTCCAAACGGTGGTTAAGCCAAAACATCCTCTCCAAAAACAAGAGTCTCTTAATAATGATTTGTTGTGTTGTTCTTTGAAAATGCAATTAGATGAAATCACCTTTGGTGATGAAGAGTTGAAAGTGTAATTCTTTTGAGGCACTGACAGGACAAACAGAGTGCTAACAAGCAAACCAAGAGAGGAGGACTTCATGGCCACTACCAACACTGTAAAAAGGTAACAATAAGAAAACAGGGAGTTTGCAGAGCACCAGAAGCTAAGGACCTCACTAACAACTGAAATAAGCTTTTTATCACCAGTACAAGAACCCCACAAGACTTCAAAGCATGTAAGTTCTCCCAGAGTTAGCTGGTAAGTTGCATTGCTCAAGAAGCAGTTTTTAAATTCGTATTTAAAACCACCACCACCAAAAAACAAACATAAAACCAAACAACACACACCATTATTAATTTATTAATAGATGTTAACATAGTCATAAAACGCTAAATGGGGCCCCAGTACCTTTGGGAACAAACCATTGACGTTTAGAGAGAGTCACAAGGAAAACTTTATTCATGCTGAAATGAATGCTGAATTCTTCACTTTGTGTGTGGGCTTACCCTTGAGTAATGTATACTCCCGTGTGTAAGGTTTTATCCAAAAGACACTTTACAGTATGTCCCAAAGCACTTACATATCCCCAGCTCTCCACAGGTGAGCACAACAGAAACATGGCACAGCGAATCATAAGCAATGTATACAAAACCTTGTGAGTCAAACAAAATGAGTGATTCCATAATCAGCAAAGCCTGCTATGCTAAACACTGTTAATAATTATCACTTTCCTCCAGCTACATGTAAGAATCTATTCCCAGTGCCTAATGCTGAGAAACCTACAGAGATTTAGAGGCATAATAGACAACTCCTCACTCAGCCAATACTGAATTTTGAATATACTTAACTAATATTTTAAAAATATAGTTTTATTTTTTCTTGCCACCTTCTGTACACTTGTGTTTATGTTTGAAATGCATTACAGTTGAGAACCATCAAAAAAAAGAAACAGTAATACTAAGAGCAAAAAGCTTCATGTATAACAATTTTCAAAATCCACTGGAATCTCATGACCCTAGACACTAATTAAGCCTTATGCTTTGATGTTAGCTCAGCTCCAACTATTTTTGAAAAATCCTGTCCTGCATGCTTTTCATTTCTCAATTATCCATCAGAGGCCATTCCACACCTTTGCTGGAAGCTTCTCTCAGAAGACTAAGAGACTGCTGATTTGGTCCAGAGTGAAAATTCTCATCTTTCCAATTTGCAGTGGTGACCAAGACCAGCAGTAACCTGAATGTCAGTGAATAACTAATAGCAGAAAGAAGGACTGGTGATAAAGCCTGTAGCTTCTTAACTGCTACAATTACAGTTAATGAAATATCAATGGACATAAGCAGATAGTAAAAACACAGTAATATACTTTGAATTAACAGTGGGCTTCCCAGTAAAATGGGGTGGTATTAGAGCATCCTGCTGGGAGAGTTTATTCCATTCATTTGTCTATTTAAAGTCTCCACAGATGCCCAAGGTACTCTGGATAACCTTCCCACAATTAACAGTCTTACTATTTTGTCTTTGCTGAGCTTTAGGAAGACAATACCATTTATTTAATGCAGATTAAAATACACATTGATAATGAAGAACAGATTAGTGAAGTCTTAGTTAATTACTATTTTCAGTACGGTTCACTATCAATTAATTACACTATCATGTAATAGCTAGCATACATCTGCTCCCAATTGGTAAAACACTTGTGCAACTATACTCCTACTGAAAGCCACAGCAAAATTCCCATTGCTCCAAAAATCTTTATTGAAACAAAGCCAGTCATGTACTCTGTGTTGCTTTGCTACCATCTATGACTTTAAATGAAGTAAAGCAAAGTTACTCTGTTGTGTACATGGTTTGTCCTACACTTTCAGCTGTGCTATCTGCCATGCAGGAGTGCACCAAAACATGGGTTTGAAAGAGTTTAGCAGATTAATTAAGAAGCTCAATTTATGCCACAACTTGGGTGTATTTCCTAGAGAAAAATCCTCAGACTGTAGACAGTGGTTTTACCATAGGGAGTCTGATGTTTGGAAAAGCAGCAAAAAGCACACTGGTTATCAAATACCTATGACTGCAGCAGACAGAGGAATGGAAAGCCAGATTTGCCACAGACATGCTATACAATAAGAATAAGCATTTTTCAGTAATACCAATATGCTGGGCTTTAATGGTTGGCTTGACCTCAAAACTAAGCCACTGTGAAATAAACCAATAGCATATAACAGCTGCTCAAGGTGTTGCTTGGAAGAATGTATCGGATCATAACTTTGATTTTTATCTAATTTGTTGCCCTTTCCAGTCTTTAAACACCTAAAGACAAGATCCTCTATACAAATGTGGCTCTCTGTATATGAAAGTCTCTAATTAACACCTATACACTCATGAGTTGTTCCCTGCATTTTAAACAAATTGCTGATCTCAAGCATTTGAAGACATTGGTACTGTTTTCTCTGAGACTGTGTGTGTCTTTCAAGGAATATTACCAAGACGCTGACATTGTTACACTATTTATGGAAACTCCAGACTCTTCATCACACGCACAGAATTTAAGTCATGCTCCAGAAATTCTTGAGGTCTGTACTGGGGGTGAGTATGACCTTGTGAGAGAGTCAAGGTTCATTTTTTGATGTAGTCTTCTCCAGTAACTGGTGTCCAACCTAAAGCATCTATTTCATTGCTTTTATTAGACTCACAAAGCTTATTCACTATGTCCCTGCCCTCTGTCTCACTACTAACACAAGTGAGACATCAGCACAGTATGCCTCATTAGCCAGGAACCAGTGATTTACAGAACATTCATGTTCTCTGGCCAGTCTGTGCTCAAGCATGCAACGTTTCCTGCCTGGAGCGGTTGGTCCAGGGAAGTGGCCACTTTAAAGTTACAGCAGGCAGACCTAATCTGTAATGAAGAAATGGAACTTCCAGAATACAATTCTGCAGGTTGTACAGGGAATGTTTCTTACTTTGGGTTTACGCACTGTCCTTGTAAAGGAGGCTCAGAGTCCAATTCTCCAATGTAATTTCAGAGCACTGCTCTACTCTGTTAAAGTAATGCAGCTCCCAGCTTAAGAGTCTTGACCATAAAGTAAATATTTTTCAAAATATTTTAATTCTGCATTACTGAAGCTAGCAGACTTTGCTCCTTTAGGTTATTCCTGTGTAACATTTTATTGTCAGCAAAACAAATAAAGTAATATTTGCATTTTTAGTAAGTTAATGAAAAGCAAATACTCTCAGGTAAATAAACAAAGTTTTGTTAAATAAATTCCTTCGTCCATAAAGGATAAAGTTTAATTTTTCTGTTGAATGATTACACAACAGTCCATGTAACTAAGATCTAGTGAATTTTTCCTCTTTACTTGGTCCTCCTTTTTTCTGGTACAAAAAAATACCCCATTTCAAGTTTTCCTCTTCCAAACTAGATTCAAAACATTGCTCCTTTTGCTTAGCATTGAGCATCTGGCTTCACAATTAACACATTTCAAACAGATCTCAGCATGTCACCAAAACGTGTAATGCTACCATTATGCACGTTTAAATTTAGGCATGCAAGTAATCCGATTAAAGGCAGGATCTGCAAAGCCAAAGAAAAGGTTCAATATTGTTTCTGTGTTCAGGTTCTCAAGTGCATTCATAGCCATTTCTCTAAAATGTTGTATCATCTGCATCCCATTAAAATAATACAGTCCCAAGATTCTAAGTGTGCTGTGCAGATACTCCCAGCAGCACCACAGAGAGATGCAGCACAGACCAGTTGTTCACAGTGTGCCTCTCTTCCCAAAACACAAAAAATACTTAATAGTCCAGTGAATAGAACTTGCATTACAGTTGAATTATTCTGAACTACTGAATTACAGTTAAAAGTAGCAATTCTCTTGTTTAACTCAATGGTAAATACAAGAAATCACTTTGTGCAGAAACTTGAATTTGGTATTCCAGCAAATCCTACTGCCTTGGTAAGAAGAGTCCTATGCAAGGAAGTACAGTGTGATCCTTCAAACACTTCTGAATTATTAATCAGGCCTGCAAGCACTTGCAGAACTGGGGTCTGAGAATTTGGCCCTTTATTTATTTAGAATAAAAGAAAAGGAAATTAGATTACACTGCATTTGTTGAATCCCTAAATCCCTTGAGATAATTTATTTGTAACATTTCAAAAGGTTTGGGGTTTTTTAATCATGCCATACTTGCCCAACATTAGTAATCCCTGTCATTCCTGTAATGAATTTTAAGCACAGAGTTTAAAAGTAGTTTCTGTTGAAATAGCTTACAAAAAGAATCATCATACTTCATGCTCCAAAGCACACAGTAACGACTGGTAAAATTATGAAGTACCCTAATTATTGCATTACTTCTACAAAAATACAAAATCTTTTGAAATACAATAAAGGAGCAACTAAATTGATTTTTTTGTTGTTTTCTAATGTCAGAGCAGAATAATGCATTTAACAGATTAATAATCTGATACAGAACAACCTCCCATGCAGTAACTCCATAGAACGCAACACTCTGGATTATTACAATGCACTAAGCACAGACTAACCATAATTTAAAAAAATTCCTGTTGCAAAAAATAAAGTTTGACACAAAGATCAGATGGCTTTTAATTATACTTTAATTCAAAATTGTTTATCTAAATGAAAAACCCACTATCAACATACAAACTACGCTCACCATAACGGCCTGGGCAAACTAAAAGTATGTTTTGAAATGTGAATGTATCTGAATACAGCATTTTTTTTTTAAGATTAAAGGACTGAACTAAACCAACATATTTCAGATTTGACAAGGGAAAGGTTGATATTATGCTAATTCAGTGCCTTCACTCACATGACTTTAGTCTGACTGCAGTTCAACTAGCCTATACCACCTGAATAATTCTTACTGTGGAAAAAACTTAAATTAATGTATAGCTCATTAGTTTCCTAATTATTTCCTCTTCCTTCAGGACAAATAAAACGGCATCTTTGCAGTTCATCTCTGTGCATAATACTACTGCAAAAACATTATCAGAGGGCTGCTGAATACCGAGATCAGTATCTTCACCTATAGATACACCATAGCATCTCACATTGTTTTGACAGCATTTCATATATTTTTTACAAACTTATAAAAGCATCTGCAACAAAAAAACCCCACACTATTAACTTATATTACAAGACACTGTAATATAAATTTACAGCATTTCCCAACTCAGTAAGTAAGTCAGGAATAATATTCATAAGTATCAGGAACAAAGCCCCCAAATCAAAACAGTAACCCCAAAAGAACCAAACCGGATTTTTGGAAGGCTGCAAAGTGCTTTGAAAACATTAAAAACAAACCTCAACTATTGCCCCCAAATTTCTTGCTATGCGTTCTGGTTTTGCACATCCCATCCTGAAGGGCAGACAATCCTAAATTTATGACAGCACCATTTCTCAGCTATATACCACAGGTTTCCCTCGCTTGCATTCATCATCCATAGTTTCTCTACATAGGCGACTCTAGAAAAATTTAAAAGCTAAAAATTAAAAACCAGCATTTTTTCCTACCTGTATATTTAACTTTATTTACAATGCCTTGAAAGAGACAAAGACGTAATGGTACAGCTACAGCAAACTATCCCACATCAGTCTCAGCTGTCCTATTGACAGTATGAGTACCAAAAAAGTTACATGAACTTTCATAATTACACATTAATTTTTACCATTATCCCACATTGGCAAAAAAGTTATCAACTTTATAAATACAGAAAAAACGAACATTTTTTTAAAAAAACACAGTTACTAAAAACACATATTTGACCATACCTTTTTTTTTTCCCCCAGAAGTTGATCTTAACAGGTTATAAAGAAAATTATTTCTTCAGCCGCAAGCCTTTGTATTTCATTTTTATTTGAAATAAAAAGTCACATAAATTATAAAATATTTTGTTTTGGCCATTTGGCTCGCTCCTCCAAATTGACACTTTATAAAAAACCTTCTGGACTTTTTTCCTCCTCCCTCTCTCCCTCTCTACTACCTCCAAGATGGTAGGAAAGTTGTTGTTTTGGAGGGCAGAGGAGCCGCTCTCTGATGTTATGTCCTCTCGGTGCCTGTAGTGGTGCTGTAGGAGGCTGCTGGCTCTCTTCTTGAGCAGCCCCAGCAGCCCTGCCTTCTTTGCTGGAGAATATATTCAGGGATTCCCCTTAATAATCACCTACCCTCTGAGCACTTTGTAGTTTTAAAATAATAAAGAGCCCCCAAAGCTTCCTCCCCACAAAAAGCAGGATCTTCTCAGAGACAGGGGGGCAGCAGCTCCTCAGCACAGAGCCCGAGCACATTCCCAGTCCCTCTGCTGGGGAGGAAACTCTGATCTGTCAGCCCAACAGAGGGAAAGGGGGGAGAGGAGAGAGAGGAGGGAAAAAAAAGCAGCTGGAAAGGTAAGCCAGGCCCGGCCTGCATCCCCGGGCTCGCGTAGCGCGGCAGGCGGTGCGGAGGGTGCAGGGCGGGTGGGGAGGCGGGCTACGCGAGGCCGGGGATCGGCCGGGGCGGCGTAGGCCGCAGCGGGGGGTGCGGGGAGCCAGAGGGGTTTTG
>VWZD01007190.1:1089154-1255800 GCA_013396695.1 Sakesphorus luctuosus | reverse complement strand
GCCCCTCAGCAGCCCCTGCACGACAAGGGCTGTACCTGGACGTAACCCGCACCCCTCTCCCGGACCCCCGGACCCCGCTGCCGTGCCCACCCTGGCTGTGCCCCTAGACCCCTCTCCTGTGCCCACCCTGGCTGTGCCCCCTGCCCCTTCTCCCGTGCTTCCAGCCCCCTCTCCCATGCCCACCCTGGCTGTGCCGGTGGGTCTGGGACTTGCTGGGATGTGGGGGGTCTCTGAGATGCTGCTGCCCCCCGGGACTGAAAATGAAAGGATCCTTTTTTTCAGGGAAAAGAACGTCTGGTAGTTGTGAAGTGAGTGCACTGGAAGACCCACCAAGGCGCTTCAGCCTGCACAGGTGAAACAGCTCCGGTTTGTAATGTGGGAGGTGGCACGTTTTGGTCAAATGTTCCCTAACATGTCTTTGAGCTCAAAATGCTAATGCTTTGTGTGAGTAACCTCAAGAGACTTTTGGAAATAACAGTAAAACTCACTTTAAAAAGCCTCACATCACACCATCTGATTACAATATATAGATCTACAGCTAGTTTTAACTTTGTTACTCGACAATAAGGGTTTATTTTAGGGCTCTTTTCAGTTTTTGAGGATTGAGAGACTTAAAATTGACAAAATTAGGGCAATGCATAGTTCCCCTGTAGGCAAGTACCCTCTCCTATTGGCACCCCTGTACTGGCAATGTCTCACCTGAGATCATCCCCACCACTGCTGGTTGCTGAACTGGAGCACTCGTGTTTCATATGAAGCTGTCACTTACAACCTGGTGATGTTCAGCCTTTTACATGATTTTTTTTGTAATATATATGAAGATCAAACAAGCTTTTTAATTGTCAAGCTAAATTATCTGCAGAAGGCCACCCAGAATTTACTTAGAGTTATTTTGATGTTCAGTGTTTTTGTGATGAGTGAATGAATTTGTGGGCCTGGTCCTACAGAACTGCATATACCTTGTTCTCACAGTATGGTAAATCATCAGGAGGTACAAATTTATTGTAACACCATACTGAAACTCCAATAGCTTCTAACTGCTGAAAGGCTGCTCTGTAAGGAGCTCTGCTGCTTTATTTGTTGAGTATTCCTACTGGAGTAAGAATAATATTCCTGTATTGTGTGAAAATAAGCTTGTTTGCCTTCACAGTATTGGGACTAAAATAAGACTAAGGTATTTGGTTTAACCTCATGTGCAAGGGCAGGTTATCCGTTATTTGAACGAATAAAAGACTTGGACTTCTTTTTTGTCCAAGTAGAGATGCAAGGGGTGTTGTGGTATGTTTAATCTCTGCTTTCTTTCAGGTTCATGGTTTTGATATTTTGAGATAACGTTTTTAAAGTACATTTCTCCTGTGTTGCAATGGCCTAAATACTCTATTTCTTGCTGCATCTGAAGGCTCCCTCCCTGCAGCCCTGCTCACCTTGGCAAAACCTGGACCTGTTTATAACTAGGCTGAAATAAGTGTGCTTCTGTGCAAGCATGAAAATTTGCCTGTGAGGATGTGATTGCAGGACTGGAGCCTGAGACATTCTCAAATAGAGGAGTCCTTGTTCAAAAGACTTTAAAGATATGGAGCCCGTGTTGAACTTTAGGTCAGGAATAGCTGTGGTTAGGAAGTTACTTTTTTGAAACCTATAGGAATGTACTCTTGGCAATAGTTATGAATCTTCCTACCTGAGATCTTTTCTCTTTAGAAATCCTTTGAAGTTTCTAAAATTCCTGTAGTCTTAAATATTTGGGTTTTAGGCTTTGGGATATCTTTGTCAAGTATTCTATAAGATACTATTTGTCATATGAGTGAATCAGCTGAAATGAAAATTCATTTGGTGTAGTAAAACAGAACAAAGAATCTGGTCAGTTTTGGAACAAAACAAGTTATTTTCTCTTCTCTTAGTTGTTCATTGGAACTAGTTACAAGTCTGCTCTCTAGCTGGTATTATTATTAAGAATAATATTTAAATTTAATTCTGTATTTATTGCATTATATCCTGGAATGTAATCTGTATTACCAGTGTTGCCTAAAATACTCTGCTGCTTTTCTCTTAGTATGCCTGCAATATAAACTGCCTTTTTGCAGAGTTGAAGTAATAAGCTTTTTCTAAAAAGGCAGAATGAGGGCAATGCTGCTTCTGTCTTCCTAGGTAGATCTTAACATATGAAAAAAAATAGTCCAAAATATGATTCCTGGGAGTAACTAAAAATATCTAGTAAGATCTTAACATGTTGAGTGCCTTGATGTGTCAGGGTACTTGAATGTGTGTTGCAGTACCTGCACTTTAGAGGTCTTGAGTAAGGATTGTACTCTAGTTAATAAAAGTGTTCTGTACCAGGACCTCTTGTGGTTGGCTTTGGTTGGTTCCCACTGTTCTGTCTCAGTGCTTTTACTACCAAAAAGACTCTTGTTTCCAGAATTACAACAGTCTTGGTTTGGTAGCTGAGTGTCATAGGGAATGGAGCTGTTAAAAGACTTAACACTAAGCCAAAGTTATGGTTAGATCTCAGAACAGGGACAGAAGTTACAACTTTGTGGTGCTGATGTTGATCACAATTAGAGGTGGTGCAGCTTGTCTTGATAGAACAAAGCAGATATTAGTTGCTATGAAATAGAAAAAATGAATGTTTCTGCTTTCTTCTTGGAAACATAGTTTTTATTAATACTTACTGAAAAGTTTTGCTATAAGGTAGCTTTAAATGCATGTCTTTTTGTCATGAGTTTTATGGTCTCTGTTCATCTCTGAGTGGATGAAATTCCATGTTGCCTGAGATCTTACACTCTGTTATTTGCTTAGTCTCAGCAACAGGGTCAGACAGTGACAATGCAGGTAATTGTTCTCTGTTGATCAAGTTGAGGAAATTGGCAAAACTACTATTTATGCTATTTGTGTTTGTGAAAAAGCTGAGGTTCTTGTAGACCCATGTTCCACTTCTGACCCCAAGCATTCTGGTTTGGGAAGCATACAGAGAAGGTTGTACCTTGTCTGTGAGATGTCATGAGCACACCAAGCAATTTAACATGAAACTTGTGCTGGTATTAGCAACAGCAAAACAACACAGTAAAGACCTCTGCAGTCTTGGCTTTTGTTTGGATGCAGTGTGTGAAGCTCTGAGCTCAGTCCTCTTCATTATACATCTTTTAACCACCAGCATATAATTGCCTTGCAATTTACAATGCATTTGGGGATTCTATTGCCTAAAAGGGTCTTACGTACGTTGAATGTCAAGTTCTGAGCATATGTTTAAGAATGTATCAACCCATATGATTTAAAATATTCTAATATTTTCATCAAAGCATTTGCTTAAAATTACTTATTTGAGTTTTGAGGCTCTAATGCTCTGGGCTTTATAGTAGTGACTCTATAGATGATGTCAGGTACCAGATTTCTGTATGACTTCTGTACTCGGGCATGGTATAGCAAAGATTGCCCCCCCAGAGTTTCCTGCTACACTGTTTCCTAGGCCCTCTGAAGGACTGTTTAACTGTTTTGGAAAAGGATATGTGGAGTGCAGAGCTACAACTTTGTTGCTTTGGAGCTGATGTGCACTGCAAGGAAGCTGATTATGCCAGCTTGCAGGTACTGAAAGCAGTTGGGAGCTTCTCCAGTATGTGATAGCAGGTATTGGCAGTGGCACAGGTGTGTACCTGTGTGTATTGAAGTCTTCCTCTTTTTACAGTCATTTTGCAAACCACCTTTGGCTGACTTACGGACCAGCAGTGGCTGCACTCAGCAGGACAAGTGGCTCTGCTCTAAGTGCTGATGTCTCAGAGTGTGACTTTGCTCTGTGTCCTGCCTTGCCTCTATTTGCTGGGGTGCTAAGTTTGTTAGTCTTCACATGTCCAGAGAGGCCTTCAGCCAGAGGGAGGAGATTTACTTCCAGTCACCTGCTCAAGAAGAAAAAACGGCAGAAGGGGAGAAATTAATGTGTTAGGAAATTACGAGAGTTAGTGATAACCTCATAAGAATGTGAGCAATACCCTGCTGGGTCAGATCGGGTTGGATCAAACCTCATGTTCTCTCTTGGGCAGTAGGAATAAGTGATGCTATTCAGGAAGAGCATGAAGGCCCAGCCACTTTTTTATGTTTTCTCTTACCATCCATATTTGTTAAATTGGTCATGCTAGCCAGTACATCTCTTATGTTCCCATTATCTATGAACTTCTCTGTTGTGTTTTTGAACCTGATGGTATGCTGTCTGCTCCCATGGTCTCCTGTGACTCCAAAGTTACTTTAGTATGTTTTGAGTCAACCTCTTAGTAACTTCATCAAGCACCCCTAGTTCTAATATTGTGTGATATGGTGTATGACCATTCTGTATTCACCTTATTCCCTACCATGATTTTTTAAACCTTGGTGGTGTATTACATCATTTGTCAAGGCACATTTTTGAGTTCTCTTCTGTTCTTTACCCTCTTGCTTCTGAGTAGCTCAAAATCTTTTATTTAGAAGCAGTTATTTAAGGAGTATTTAGGTTCCTCAAGAAAGAAGCAGTCTCTGGTTTCTCCTTCATGGGTTGTGGCTAAAGCTGATTTGAGCATATCCAGGCATATCTTAAGTTTCTGTTGAACCTTTCTACAGCTTTAGCATAGAGTGTAAGTGCAAAACCCAAAACAGCTCCCGGAAAGTTTTGTATCCTGATATTTTTACAGTGAAGTACAGCTGCTTAAGCATTTGATTTTTCCAGGGGAAGTCCATGTTTCCGTCATCTCTTACTGAATCCTGTGGGACAGAAATAATTCCTCCCCCACCCACTATTTAGCTAAGTGTAGTTTCAGTTCTCTGCAGTTAAGTGACATGTGCGTATTCCATGTTTGTGCTACTTTTTATGTAGCAGCACAAAGCTCTGTTAAAAACTTCTACATGTTGTTAAAAATAAAATGCTGCATCAGATTAAATCAGAATGAATAGATTTAAGTGTCTTAATTACTTTAATGTATATGTGTATATATATCCATATACACACATTTACGTGGTATGCTATGGAAGTAAAAAGAAAAAGCTCTGTTTAGATTAAGTACAACTTCAGTCTCTGGTCTTGGCAGTATATCCACGTAGTGACATGGGTTTTGGGAAGTCTGTGTAGGAATCTACCAATAAAGATATAATTGCAAGTTTGAGAAAGTTGCTGTGGATTTTTTTTTAATATAACATTGGCTTCTAGGTATATTGGCTTTCTTGTTCGTTGCACTGCAGTTGCAGTAGTTGATTCCTATCAGGATTTTTAGCCTGGTTATATTTGCATGAGCTTCTCTTAGTGTATATATAGACCCAAAAATTCATATTCATGCTCATTGGTTTCCCTGGGGATTATTCTCAGTATTTTTGCTTGAACATTTTATATGGCATTGTACTTGTGCCCTGTGTTTTTCAGACAGGTAAGAAGGGAAATACCGTGCCTGCCTTGACACAGTCAAGTTAAATGCAAAAATAAGACTTAATCATGAGTTAAATCCAAAAATAAGACTGCAGCCACAAGAATAAATGTAGGATTATAGTAACTGGGACCTATGGAGCAGTTTCTTTACAGAAGCTTAAAGGAGGCACACAAGGTATGCATTTCTTGCTGTTTACTTTGGAACCATCCTGAAGAACAGTTTTTCTTTGGTCTGTTGCTTGATAACCTTCAGAAAAGAAACATTGCTGGGTTGTGCGAAAGAGAAGAAGGTCATTGATCTGTCAGAAACTCTGCAAAGCATGAGAGTAGTAGCTTGAAAGAAGGTTGTAAATAGACCAGAAAGAAAGAGAGAGCAGTATGTGAGTCACCCCAGCTGCAAGATGCACTTGGTCTTTCAAGTTTTGTATTTGTCCAGTATGCCATCAAATACAAGATTTTGGTTAAATATTGAGAAAAGCAAACTGCAGAGCAAAAGAGTTTCTGTCAGCGTTGTTGTCTGTGCAAGATACTATTAGTTAAGACTCATTTGATTTCTTGTTGCCATTGTAATGAAGGAATCTGTCTCTGAAACATGCAGGATCCAAACCCAGATCACAACTCCTGTGTTGGTCATGTCCCCATGGGATTTCTATTTTTCATTCATGTTGTTGCTGAATAATACTGAAGTGTATGTCAGTATCGGCCTGAGTACAGGTGTCAGAAAGGATTATTTGATCTTTAACATGCTAAAGAAGAAAGAGTTCCCTCTTCCCATTCTGTATTTTTGAAGGGCACAGTCAACAATGACCTTTTTTGTTCTTTAGACTGATGTGTTGTGGAAAGTCATACTCCAGTGTTTGGTTTCAGATATGTATAGTATGTTGTTCCATGCATTGAGAAAAGTTGGGAAAGGTGACTAGAACTGGAGTAGGTGTCTGTGCTCGTGTTGTGGCCACCTGGTGTAAACAAAGTGCTAGCCCCTGCTTCTGGGGTCCCTGCTTGCACGTGTTTGTAAAAAGAGAAAATGCGCGTCAAGAGGAAATACTGAGTTTTCCTTACTACTGTCAAATGATTAATCAGATCCCTTGTGGTGGTTGGATTTTGTAGCACGTCTCCTTTCTGTCTGCTGTGTGTTCTCCACATGTGCATATGCAGCTGTTCCAAGAATTTTGAGCATGTTTCTAAATTTTAAGTGTCCTTCTGCTTCTACAGCTACATATATGCTAATGAGAGGCTGGGTTTATGCAGCTCACTCTTAGATTTGATAGGGTGTTTTGGTTTTCCCTAGTGATTTAAAGTTGCTTTTCTAGATCCCCCTAGAACCATAGTGCTTGTTTTCTACAGCAGAAAGTGAAGGCTTGTTCCTTTACAAGAGGACAGTGCGTCTTTCTACCAAGTCTTTGTAGGCTTTCTCCTTGCGGCCATGGTCTTGCCATTTTGGGTCTTGGGAACAAATAAGTTCCTTGGGGTGGTATCATCTGTACATTTGCCACATGCCTCTCATTTATTATATATTTCCTGAATATCACCTCTGTGAGCATTCCTTTCCTTGGTGTGTAACATGTATGAAACTGAACTGAGTACTGAATACACCATGTTCAAAAGAGTTCATTCCAGCGCTTCAGGATGGCCTTTTTGAATGAAAGCTGCCTTCTGCAGGCTGAGCTTAGTGTAGCAGAGTAGCTGCAGAATATATGTAATGTTAATTTTATTTGGGGCTACTTTGGGATATTTTAGGGATTTTATTCTTTTGTTTTTAAAAAGATGACTGCCTAAGACCTCCATAGTGTTGGGAACTGAAAAAGTACCTTATGGTTGCATGGATTTGCATCTGTTTTAGGGGGGAAATCCCCCAGCCTCTTGCTGAATGGGTGTTCCAGCCCTCCTGGCATTGATGAGAGTACTGCCTCTGATATTATTAATGCCTGCATTTCTCTAAACTAAGTACACTGAGGTAGGGCAAGCTCTGAAGAACTGTGATAACCTCAGGAAGGATTGCATATTGATGCTTACAGAAACTGTAAGCAGCTACAAGAACTGACAACTGTTCATCAGATGTGGTAAAGAAAGCTTTTTCAAAAAAAAAAAAACTTTGTTGCACTGATACGAAATAATTTTGCAGTGTGAGGACAGTCGACAGTGGGTTTGTACACAAAGATACTTGAAGTAAAACCTCTGCAATCAAATGGGTTAATCATCTTTCAGTTTGATTTCTGAAAGCAATTGATCTAATCTGACACTTAACCTTTTTCAACTTGTGGCTTCTAATCACTTTCAGGTAGATGAGTGAAGTTTTGTTTGAGAGGTTTAAGTGTGGTGGCAATAGAATTTTCTTCCTCTCAGTAATTTTCTTTCATGTTTTCCAGAGATCCATGACTACTGATTGAAAATTGTTGAGCTAGTAGATTTGGCTTATTGGTGACTACATCTGCCTTCCTACTTACTGAGCACTAGTAATACATGTTTTATTCTGACTGACATTGACCTTTTTGATATTTTCCTTAGACAATCTGCTCCATCTTGGTTCATCATCGTTCCAGGATAGTGGTGTCCTTGGGGCTCTGTCTTAACATTGATATGGTACAGAAGATTTAAAATCAGGTATTATTTTGGGTCTCTCTTTCCTGCCAAAATAAAACACACAGTCTAGAACTGAATGCATTTTTTCTTTCCTGAAGTGATTTGTCTTAATGTTTTGGTTCTTTCAGCTGATGTTCACAAGGAATAGAGTCACGTGATGTATGAAGGCAAACACATACACTTCTCTGAGGTTGACAATAAGCCCTTGTGCTCATATAGCCCCAAACTGTGCAAGCAGAGGCGACTTAACGGCTACGCCTTCTGTATCAGACACGTTCTGGAGGACAAGACTGCCCCCTTCAAGCAATGTGAATATGTGGCCAAGTATAACAGCCAACGCTGCACCAACCCCATCCCCAAATCTGAGGACCGTAGGTGAGTTGTGGTTATCTGTCTGCAAAGTGGGAAGTGGCTGGGATGTTGGCACGAGTTTTCTTTTAAGTTGCTGCCTGGTTTCAGGATGAGGGTGGAACTGACCTGAGAGTATTGTATTCCAGGATGTTGCTTTGAGGATTTTGTTTTAAGACCAGTAAACTTTATTTTCTGTGGGAGTCAAGTACTTGGAAGGGGGGCAGTAACTTAATCCCACGAAGTTTATGGGAGAGTTCATTGCTTTTCTCAAATTCACTATAAACTGTGTCTCAAACCTGCTACACAATATCAGCTGTTCTGACTAACTTGCTTTGTCACTCATGGTACATGCTCTTTTAAAGGCTTGCTTGTTTAGCCAGGAGTGCCAAAAGCACACTTCCATCTGCTTTTTGAGAACAAAGTTGAAAATGCATGTCTTCTGGGCACATGGAGAAGTGACACACAGGGACACATCCAGAATTACAAATCAGTATTTGTGATTTGGTATTGATCTATAGTGTTATATTACTGGAATAAAAGAAATATTACTCATTAACAGAAGAGCCAGCTGGGAAAGTGCTATCCATTTGCTTTCTTCTTTGCTTCCCTCCTTTCTCTCCCCCTCTTTGTCCAGATGAAGATGCCCAAGGTGCCTGGGTGTTAAATACCTTGCAAGAGATAGTGCTTGAAGTTGTTGAGAGCTGGAATTGAAACTAGATTTCCTGAATTGCAGCCCTTGCTGTAACCACAAGGACATTCTTCCTTGCTCTTTTAAGATTTCCTGAACACCAGTCTCATTGGTGCTACTTGAGCAGAAATAGCAGAATTCATCTAATCTTGTCTGACAACTATATATGACTATTTTTTTGGAGTTGTCATTGCAGGTTTTGCCAGTAACACAGTATTTAATTAATGTGTGTATTAACTATCTGAGGCTTGTTCTGCTAGAAACGCTTTTTAAACCTAAAATATAAACAAAATATGCCAAAAAACCCAAACCACTATTCACTGACCTTTCACATTATTAGCTGCCATTCACTAACCTTTTGCATTATTAGCAGTGTTCCCACTGTGCCCTACATATAACTTCCTTCTCAGCTCACAGCTCCCTCTCTTGTCTGAAACAACAGTTGGACTGTGCTCTAAATTAACTTGCACTTCACCTGCCATTTCAGTTGGGGAGACTGATGAAGTGAGAAAAAAACCATGAATGTTTGTCAAAAGCTGTAGGGCAAATGCTCAAATGGCACAAGATGAATAACTTTAAGCTGTAATTTGACAGTCGGTGAGTGTTTCTTTGCTACTGTACAATTGAGGCTCTTTAGAAATAAGCTCACAGAAATGATGATGGAAATGGTTAGCACAAATGGTATGTTATAATTTCAGATGCACGAGCTGACTGAGCCAGAGTTGCTGTTTACCAGGGGTCATACTTAAAAACAATAGAAATAATAGTACTTAATGACACTTTTTTAGGTCTCATATGTTCCCATGGAATTTGAGATTTTTCTTTACACCTTGAATTGAGTTCACACTTTGTTCTTTTTGATTTTTCTCAAGTTAAAATGAAGTGTGGTCATGACATCTGGTGTATGTTATATTAGAATAATTCAATTGCATGTTGAGTGTCACACTACAGTACTTGAAGAGGACAGCAGGTGTCTGAAGGAGAAAATAAACTTTTAATTTCAAATGAGAGGATGTGATAGTTTGAAAGAATATTTTAAAAGTCTGCTTCTCAGGGCAGAGTTTAATTTTAACAATAAAATTTAATGAATGCTAGTGATTAGACTGTGGCTGTTCTGAACTCTTTTTTTTTTGGCAGACAAACCTATATCTGTTTCTTAGGAGACTTTATTCACACTTTGTTCAATATAAAGATGTTTGCTGTGTCTGAGTTCTTCACTCATAGCTTTTAATTTTCTGTATACAGAATTACTGTCAGATGGTCATTTTGTCACAGTTTTACACATGTAATTGTACATGATCAAAAGCAGGCTGTATGATGCTCTCTGATAGCTATCTTCTTTTTATATTTTTAACGATTATAAAAAAACCCCTCGAGAAGATGCATGCATTATATGCCAAAAGCTTCATAGTCTGTCCACAGATAATTAAAAAGAATTGTCACTTGACCCCAGATAAATGAGATGCTACCAGCCACAAAGATGTTTAATATGTTGCCATATTATTAAATTTTTTATTAACCATTAACATTCTACAGATTAAATCTGTTATTAGTGCATGAGTTCATTGCCTTGTTTGAAGTCTAGTTTCTCTATTCACTAGCTCATCTTTTTAAAGAAAATATGTATGGGATGATACAGATATAGGTTTTGTATCTGTATTTTCTCTGAAAACATTCTAATTCTCTTAGCCAAATGCACACGTAGATAATGAAATTCAAGTTGATTTTTAAATACAGGGTTATTACAATTTATTTGGGTTAAGCATAATTTTAACTCTAAATCTCCTCTTTCTAGAGAATCTTTAAATATTTTGTTAATATACAAGCTGCTCCCCAGTTTATTTGGATCTTCTCTTAAATGAGTGATGGAAATCAATACCAGTCTGGGATGTACTAAGGAGTAGAATGTAACTGTAGATAGAAAAAATCACTTTCTGAGTTCTTGTCCTCCTAGTGGATGTGGGATATTGTCCATCTGAAGTCTTCAGAGCCCATGACATTTTGTGTGCTTCATGTTGTGATAATTTTCATGGGTATCAACCCACCACTCCCTCCATATGTGTGGACTTCATTTGACCTTACCTGCACATAGTAAGTGCCTTTGGCACTGAATAAGGAAGGGGAAGGAAACTATTAGATACTCAGTGTGATACTGTCAGCTGAGAATAACTCACAGACAGGTTATAGAAGTGGCAAATGGAGCCACTAAGACAGGCATTCAGAATTGGCTCTTGTAGGGCCAGCTTGACCCTGATGGGTGTAATGCTCAGAGCTATGTGAAAAGCACTGTGCTACTTGCAGGTGCTACTCTAGTCTGCCTAGTAATCTGACTTCTATGGAGCATGAACTGCTAATGCAGACTCTGCAGCACTGCATGAAGTCAGAGCCAGTTTGGGCCAGGGCCAAGTAAAAAGCCATCCTGGAACCCAAAGGATGGAGAAGTGGTTGTGTGTGCCCCCCTGGCTCTGTATGGCACCAGCCAGAGCCTGGCAAGGTCAGGGCTGAGTTGGTGCTGATATACTATGCCTCGCCAAAACTGCTTGTCTGTAGGCTTCATTACCCAGAGAAGACAAGGGCTCTTCCTGGTTTCTTCTTGCTCCTGTTAGTGTAAGGTATAACAGCCTCAGTTATGCATAAAGACACGGAGTTGGTAGAGCCTAAAGCACAGAGCCAAGTCACTGTACTGGGGTCTGCAAGTGCGTGTGATCTGTATGTTGTAGCCTGACACCTGTGGGTTTGTGTCCAGAGGATACAGCTGGCTCTCAGTGATGCAGTATGGGCAGTTGTAAGGGCCAAAGCTTTATTCTCTGTCAGATAAAAATGATTCTGTTAGAGTTAAATGAACAAGATAAAGCCTTAATAGCCTAAAACTCAGGGAATGTTAGCAAGCTTATTACCTTTTCATAGATTTATTCACTTTTTCTATTTTTTTTCTTTCATGTTTTTACAATGAAAACAGACTATCCAGTTTTACCTCCTCACACCGGCACAAGCACAAGATGACAATAGTTAAGTTCTGACTAATATAAGGGAAGCATTCACATTGAGCAAAACACTCTTTTTATTGGCATAAGAGGGAAAATAATTCCCTTGTGTTTGTTTTGTCAGTTTATTGGTTTTTTCTCCTATCATACTAAAAGTGCTGTTGTAACTGATACCAATCTTGTTCAAACAAAATATTTAAAAAGTGTTAAATTTAAAACATGGAAATGTTGCTTGTTGACTTCAAGGGAAGCCTTATTGAGCTTTCATTATATAATTTCATTTTTCAAACTGCATCTCTCAGTATGATTTTACAGTATTCCAGTGTGTTCTCGTAAGGATTCCACAAGTTGCTGGCTTTCAGCTTGCCTCATCTAGATTTATTTATTACTTACAACATAGTATAATAATTATTTAGGCAATAATAAGTAGTAGTGCTTTTCAGACTTTGCTGATTTGTTAATCCTTATGAGTATGGGTCACTCAAGAGGCTGTATATATGGAGATAATGAAAGAGAATATATGAATTTGATTTCTCTTTTTTACCCTTTAAGGACCCTTTAGAAGCTGTTCACACGTTGCTTCTTTAGAGGTGGACCAACAAGTTGAAAGTCACCAAACTGAAGTGTTAAACTTTGGGGAGTTTGGTTTGGGCTTTTCTGCCATTTTTTTCTCCATGAAGACCAGGAATAGATTTTTAACCTATTTGTTCAACAAAACTTTTCTCAGATTTGTACTGATTGGATTTGAAAGAATACTTTAATGAGTATTTCCTTATACATAAATACTCAGATGTAGACATGAATTTTTCCTCACATCTCTGTTTTCATCTATAAACTTCAGGTTATAGATACTGTTCTGGAAGGGCAGAATTCTGATTGCTGGTGGCATTCTACAGAGGCCTGTGGGAAAATGATCAGATCAAGATTCCTACATTTCTATTACCTACTTGTTTTAATCAGGCGAAAGTTAATTGTTTACTCTTTAGTATGTTATCTGTGGACATAAATTGTAATTCTTCTAACTTCCATGACAAATTTTCAAAGACATTTTTTTTAATTACATGGCTTTGGTTTTTCATATTAGAACTTAAAATCCATGTTTGTGGATTGTATGTATGCATATTCTTGGCATTGGGTAAATATTTTCTATCAGCAGAGAATTCTTTTAAACTAGTTTTTTATTTGAGGAACATTCAGCTAATCCTCTGGCTACAGAATTTATCATGTTAAATTGCTAAACCAGAATTTAAATATTTATACTACTTGTTTGTTAAGTGTAAGTAGCCACCCTTCACAGCAGTATCTGTTGAGATCGTCCTTATAAGAAACTGCTCCTTACTACAGTGGAATTCATAATAATAAAGTGTGCATTAATGAAAATGTTAACTAATTCCACTGAACAAGCAGGCAAATGAAAAGAAATAGTCTCCAATGTACTTCTTCATGGGAGCTTTAGAAATGATCAGTTAATGGCTTGAGTTCCTGGTGTTTTATGTATCAGAGAGTCCATTTGTTTTGTTCACTTGGTTTTGTGACTATTCACCATATTAGAGAGTTAAGATTTTGAATGATTGTCTGTGAATCTCCTATGAATAATGAATGAAGAGTTTTATATCTTAAGATTAGAAATTGTCACATGTATAAGCTTATGTTTTCTGTCACATGTTGGGAGCACCAGAGTTACCTGTTGTATTAGAAGCTGTTGTGTACACTTCTAAAACCTCTTGTGTTTCAATTTGTGTTTGCTTGAGATGTGTGTGTGTTTCCCTTAAGTGATGTCTTATAGGAGTTTAGTTAATAATTGACTGTTTTTATTTTTCAAAGGTACTGCAACAGCCACCTGCAGGTACTTGGCTTTATACCGAAAAAGGAGAGGAAGAAAAAGAATGATCCCATAGAGGAGGTAAAGGTCAGGCATCAGATGGATGCTATGGCCTTCAGTCTGACAGTGCCCACCCTGGCCTTGAAGATGCCCAATGGACTGGATGGGATGTCCCTCTCCCCTCCAGGGGCAAGGCTTCCTCTCCACTACCTGGAGGCAGAATTAGAAGACCCCTTTGCTTTCAATGAGGAGGATGATGACCTAAAGAAAGGGGCAACAGTGAGGAAAAAGTTGCAGAGCAAGTTGGCTCAAAACCGGCAGCGCCAGAGAGAGACAGAGATTTTAAAAGTTCGCCAAGAGCACTTTAGCCCCATTCCTGCACCTTTGCAGCAGCAGCCTCTGCAGCAGCAGCACTCCCATCTGCCACCTTCATCAGCTTCGTTAAAGCCGACAGGGCTACCGCAGGGCATAGTCTGCAAGTCACCTCAACCTCTGAACACCAGCCTACCAATGCAGGGAGTGGCACCCACCACACACACTATAGCACAAGCCCGGCAGTTGTCTAACAAGAGACCTCTGCCTCTCCTGCCAGCCGCCAGGGCTCCTGTCACGGACCCACCAAGGACTGATCGGGTCCTCATGAAAGCCACAGCCTTCTCTCCGCACTTGTCCTGCATGAGCCGGCTACAGAGACTGGTGAAACTGTGCACTCGAAAACAGCAGCTGGACACTGATCTGTTTCCTCATTTAGGTGAGTAGATAATGGATGGACTGCAGCTGTATTCTTAACCTTAAACCAAAAAAGAGGAATGTCTTCCTAGCCCTGTCCTGCATTCGTGCGCAGTCCTTCCAAAGTAACCTTGAGCTGGGTAATCTCTTGGTGTTTTCTTTAGCCCTGTTCTCTATGAAGGGAATGCCTGCATCCAGCATACGGTTTATGGCATTTTGGTTGTTTATTCTTCTTAATGTTCTGTTACACATTTGAGAAATGAAACTGAGGTGTAGAAAACATTGCTTGGATGAGAGAGACATCACATAGAAGGTTTGCAACTCGAGCGAAGGTGACACTGGCAGTACATGAGTGCACAAAGTTAGATTGAACATTAGATGTGTGACAAGTGCACATTACAAAATGAATGCAAGTAAAAGTTTGGAGCTTTGGCCCATCATTCTCTGCAGACCTAAATTTCTAGCTGACTTGATTGGAAAGTGGGAGAACAAGGGAATTTTTCTTGACCGGGCCTTTTAGTTTATAGAAAGTGGATGACCAAAAGGCAGGCCCTGCAGGAGAGCATCACCATTACAGAAGGTAATTGGAGGGTGGTGTCTTGCCAACATACCAGTGCAGGAATAGTCTTCCCCTTACTTATTATCTAGAAACAATAATAATCAATAGCTGCTTGTGAAAATGTAAGCAAATACATCCAACTTGCTGCTATGGTAGTAGGGCTCTATAAAGCTTTGGAAAGACAACTGACCTTGTGGCTTATTTGTCTCATTATGAATACAGACCTAGGCAGACCTATCTGCCCTTTTTATCTTCCTAACCTGCCAAAGTTACTTTTTGGCTTAGTTTTGGATTGTACTTTTCTAACAAGTAAAATACTGTCAGGGAAAAGGAAATGTGAGTTGGTGTGTGATATTTATTAGAGCAGGAACAGTATTTATGATGTTCTTTAAAAAAACCAACTTCAGATAAATCTGAACATTCTTCATGTAATGTCTTATTTAATTGCAAACATCTGTAATTTTTGCTATTTCAATTAACCTTTTCTTAATTTGCTGTTAAGATCTGCCCTTTGGCACTCTTGGGATAGCTTGACTATTTGTTCAGGAGATAATTAGCATTCCATAGTGTGTCTCCAAAGGATGTTGTTCTTCAGAAAACAGCTTTGATGGTCCTATATATAATGCAGGTCTTTAGAGGAATGACAACTCCAGAGGCATTTCTGAGTGTCACAGCCCCCAGTAGTTTAGAAAATGACCTGTGCTTGAAAGACTGTAGAAAGATCCTTTTTTGTATTTAATATTTTACATTCTCAAGTGGTGACAGGCATTCATTTTCCTAAAAAGGAGGCATAGTAAAAAAACCAATTAGCCCTATACATGTAGAGTTATGCAGATGCATAACTGTACGTGTGTGCATTTAGTTTGCCAAATATAAACCATTCTAAAGGAATTCACTTATTAGTTATATTAGAGTGAAAAATATATGTTTTTTGTTCATGATATGCCTTAATGTTAAATACTAGTTATGCCAGTTCTGAGAATTTCAGAATTTCTCTTTTATGATAGAGTAGCTCCAGAGATGACTGCACAGAATCTTTAAAAAGATTAAGGCAGTTTTATGTGTGCCTACATCAGAGCCATGTAATTGGATATTAATGCAGCTGCAGTCTTTGCTGTCAGTATAGCTGAATCTGGATTGGATTTTATTCCTTCATTTCTGCAGTGCCCATTAGAAACGAAACAACACAATTCCTGATTTTGTTTTTAAACTTTGTGTAAACTATTTGTTACATTGTTATCAATTGTGGACATATCTATTGAATGATAATTAAATTGGTTTTCATTCCTTTGTGAAAGGGGCAAGAGGAAAAAGAACCACTTACCTTGAAAGTGTAATTCTGACATTTTATTAATATATCTTAATTTTGTTAAATGCATGTCTTAGAAAGGATGCTGAAGTTTCTGAAAAATTTGGTTTCTGATATTTCTGGTTCACGTTAAAGTGATGCTTCTATATGATGAAGATGCTCCTAATGATTGTGTTCCAAGTAAGTGTGGGTGTATCTAACCCTGAAAGTAGGTGACCAAGTACTGATGCATTTCCCAAATTCAAAGACTCTGACTTCAGAATCATCTTAGATATAGTAGTTTATTTTTAACAAAAATGAAATTCTCCTTAACTCTGTCCGAACTGCTCCTCCCATTTTCAAGGAGCACACAGAAAAGTGAAAAAGAAAAAATGCTGACTTGCAAATGCATCAATGGGATTTTATCCCCCTGCTGCAAGAAAGCAGCAAGAATGTCACTGGATGTGGGATAGAGAGGAGGAAAAACTGAAAGATGAAGTTCCAGATAAAATGTTCCACCTGAGAACTTAACAGCCTCTTTCTGGCTGTCCTGTTCAACAACTGTGTGTAGATTGACTAACTGAGGCTGCTGATGCACACAGTAAGTTGATCCTACTGCATCATCATTACATGAAAACATGCTGCTTGGTAGAAGTGCAGGAATGTTTGTGTCTCTCCCTGAAGCTCTCTCTTCATGCTAATACGTGCCCTTAGCCAGCAATGACAGAGACTGAGCAGAGGCACGTGCTGTGTAGCTATATATGGTTTTCATATTCTTCTCTGTGTTTTAGCACAGTGAAGGGGTCAGAATATAAACAGAAATGAAATTGGCCTATTTAGATCATGTAGTGTTAAAATCTACCAGGTAGTCCGTTCTTCATGACAGGGACTTCTCTTTTACCTCATCTCTAAAGTTTCCATGTTCTTGGTTATGAAAACTGTAATATTTTTCTGTGGGTAAGAAAATTGGTGTTTTTATTTCCACTGTTTGTGAATAAAGAAATTGGTAGGGATTTTAAGAAAAAGAACTTGCATATGGCAAGAACCAGTGCGTGCTATTTGCACATTGCAGTGGAGCTGTTACTGTAACTTTTACTGTGTAATTGAGAATATTCTATGATTTAATCAAACATAATTATGCTTGCAACTATACTACACATTCACCTTTTGTGCTACAGATTGCTGAGGCTTATATAAGGTGGATACTCTTTTCATCCAGCTTTCATGTTTTCCATTCCCTTAGGGCTGGATTGGTCTGAAGATAGTGGAGAAGAGTTGGAGGATTCAGAGCAAACCTCCCCTTACCAGGTTGCATGGTCTATCCGAGAAAGCCTTGGCTATGAGAGACCCGAGTGAGTATCATTCTTTAGTATTCAGGCTGGCCTTGGTGGAATAAATCATGTAAATGTGAGCGCCACTTCAAGTGGAGTCAGTGGAACCTAAGCACTTGTTCAAGTGCTTTGCTGAAACAAAGGTTTGTTTGAGCTCATTTGTTTGTAAGAGCTATGAAACAGCTTGTTGCCTTCTGTCCCAGTTTCCAGCTAACTTAGAGACCTTTGTGCAGTCTGCTATCAGAGGATGCATCAGGAATGGATTTAAGCTTGTTTGTCTAAGTTTAATTGAGTTTAGTGGGATTTATTCATGAACTTCTGTGCCTTGCTTAGTGGAGGTCCTGAACTAAAACCAAATGGAGTTGCTGTTGGTTTCTTCTCTTTCCTACTGTTTGTGGATAACTTTGTTTGTAAACTTGCTATGTTTCCCTCATTAATCCTTACAGTATTTATGCAGGCTATTGTTTTAATGTGCTTTTTTAAAGGATGTGGTATTTATTTTCTTAATTAAGCGTTGTCTAAACCTCTGTCAGTACTCGTGAGCGTTGAAAGGAAGTGATGTGATCAAAGGGGTAAGCAGAGCAGGTATTAACTGCTGCTGCAGAAAGACTTATGATGTTCTCTATATATTGCTAAGTCATGAATCTGAACTTACAGTTGAATATGATAATATACTCATGTAAATGTTAAGGTGCAAAGTTAAAGCATCCCAAGCATGGTATTCTAAGGAAACTGCCATATGTGTTTAACAAAAAAATTGAAGTCTCAATAGAATTTGATTATAAGTTCTATAACATGATTCTCATTCACTGTGAAACTGGACTTTTTGATACTACAGCTTTCAGTCTGCTTGTTCAATTTTTAAATATTGCACTTAGAATAATGGTGTTAACAAAACCTTATTTTGTTGTTACATTGAAATTCTGAAACTTACTAAAACTTCTTACCACCTCTAAAGATTGTCCTCAAAGTGAACAACAAAGCTGTATCTCTGTCACCAGGACACACACCACGATGCAAAATCCTGATAGCCTTCAGTGAATAAAAGCTGCTGAACAGAGTTTGGTTTTTTTGTTATGAATGACCATCATTTTTTAGGGCATCAGCAGTCAGACAGTGAGCTTTCACAAACAGTTTTAGTTTAAAAGGCAACTTTTAAATAAACTGTTTCGGGAAAGCATGAACAGACTTTCAGAATTTTGAATCATACATATTTTTTCACAGCAGATATATCTATTAAATAACTTTTCTCTCTGTGACATTTGATTTGATTCTTCCATAGATCCCTATTTTTCTGTCAACTTATAAAGGTCATCTCTGTGTGTTTTCTCTTCTATTTGTCTTAACTTCCTTTGGATTCTTCCTACTCTTTTCACAAACTGAGAAAATAATAGCTTGCCTTGACATTTTCTGTTCCATTCTAGCAGTTTGTGCACCTCAGTTAAACACTGTCTTAACTAATCATGATGGATCAAATTTTATGTGCTACTGACTGCTTTTGTGCTTCCATCAGCCTGCCCTGTGTTAGGTCTTCAACAACCTTACTAATTTTGATTATGGATAAAATTCACTTGATGTCAGCCTTCTAAAATTTTAATTCCTGTTCTGCAAGCTTCTATAGAGGTTTTTATTACCCAAAATGTTTCACTTTGACACTTCTGCAATGTGGTCTGTCTCTTGCTGAAGGTGGATTAGTTCAGACTATTTCTGGGGAGATTTGATTTGTCCAGATAACTTTGTCTTGCTAATCTGGTGGTGCAAACTGGTGGCTTCTAACTTAGTCAGTTGGTGACTTGTTACAGGGCTGAATTTTGGAGACTTATTTTACCAGAAAACCAATGGAGATTGTTTCCTAAAATTTTACTTTCTGAAATCCCTTACTTTATGGGCTTTACTTGATGTTTTTCACAGTCAAATGAAAGCTATTTTTTATCTGTTCATTTGTGTCTGAGCTTGTGGTCCCCACCAGCTAACTTCATTCTGTCCTTTTCCATTTAACATCATGGAAGACAATGGGAGGGATGCTTCTCAGAATGGACTATTGAAAGAAAGTGAACAGTTAATTTATGCTTTACTGGACAGCTGGTTTTTAGCATTTCTGCTTATGTGATTGTGGGGAGAATCCTTTCTGTTGAACTTCTTGTGTAACACTCTTTCTGCTATTAAACTCCTAAAAATTCAGCAGATTGGTTTAAAATTAATGTTTTAACAGTGCCCTGGTTTTGGTTGGAATAGTGCTCATTTTCTTAGCAGCTGGTACAGTGCTGCGTTTTGGGTTCAGTATGAGAATAGTGTTGATAACACCCTGATGGTTTGGTTGTTGCCAAGTGGTGCTTCCACCAAGTCAAGGACACTCGGATTTCCCGTGATCTGCCAGAGGGGAGGTGCACCAGAGGGAGTGCAGATGTGCAGTGAGGAAGCACAGCTGGGACAGCTGACCTGAACTGGCCAGAGGGTACTTCTTACCATTAAACATCATGACCAGTATATAAACTAGGGGAAATTGTCTGGGAGGAACTGATTGCTGCTCAGGGATGGGCTGAGCATTAGTCCGTTGGTGCTGAGCAGTTGTACAGGCCATCATGTGTTTTTCTAGGTTTTTCTTTTTTTTTCTAATTTTCATGACAATAAATAGTAGTGCTTTATTTTACTTTGTTTCCATTATTAAACTGTTATTAGCTCAACCCACAAGGTGTTTTTTTTTCTGATTCCCCTCCCCATCCCACCGGAGGGAGCAGGGAGATTGAGGATGCAGCTGCTGGATGGGGTTAAACCATGACAACAGTAATACATTTTTTGGTTCACTTGCCTTCTGGCCTTTTAATCTGTGAAATTCATATTGTTGCAATCATCTGTGGAAACGCAGGCCAAATGTTTGCTTTTATTATTCTGTGCTTTAATTTTGAAAAATCATGTTCCTATGCTCCCAGGATTCCGGGATGCAGTGCTTTGAGGCAGGCACACACAAATGTTTGAGTTCAAATAGTAGCACAAGAGTTGGTGGTGGGCACAGTGCAGTGCAGGCTGGGTGGCTGGCAGAGAAGGCTGCTGGGGTGGGAGGAATCCCTTGTGGGAGCAGCAGCTTGGAGAGAAAGCAGGGGCTGTTCCCTTCTGCAGATTGATTAAGGTTTCCCCTAGGTTATTTGATTACTGGGTCTGGTAGCTTAGAAAACACTGGAAAACAAATGATTTTATAACAAAGTAGTTTTTCACTTTGTGCACTGAAATATAGATAAAGCAAGCATTTCAAGTAGCAAGTTTGAGAAGAGGAGTGAGTCCCTCCTCATGCCAGCTCACTCAAAGGAGCAAATATCAACACTGATGTCAAAGTTGGATTAATAACTCACATTAGCTAGAATAGCTAAAAGAAAAAAGGGAAGGTTCTTCAAAACTCTGTGTAAGGAGGGATTTGAAATATAGTTGTTGGAGTGTCTCTGAATAGACAGAATGTTCTTGTTCCCTGGTGGTGCCTGACTGCTCGTGCTACCCTTTTGCTCTTCCTTTCTACTGCTTCGTGATGTCTTTGTTTTCTTCGTGAACACTTAGCAATAATTCCCCTGATGTTTACACATGACAATCTGAAAGGGAAGAAGCATTTTGGATTATCAAATGGTTTGTGTGCACTTTCAGAAATCTTTTTTAAAATGAAATGCCACACAGTAAGTTGAACTTCAGAAGTTCTGTCTGCAGCTTAAGAGAATAAACTGAATAGCAGTTGGCAAACTTGTTTATGAAAGGACAACAATAAAAATACCTTTCATTTTCAGCACTTGACTTTTTAAAAAAATAAAAATATGTTTTATTTCGATATTTTTAGGTTTCTTTGAACATATGAACGTTTTGGTTAATTTGCTGGCCTGGAAAGAAAATTCTGAACAGACTTTTGGAAATTATTTGGCCCAAAATAAGCTCTTGCCCATTGCAGGCATGATTTCCTTCTACATCTTTGATATATATCTTAATCTACTTTTTAAAAAAGCTTTCATAAACTGCAGTTCAAAAATATTATAGCATATAGTGACTTTTTTTCTGACTCTTTCAATGTGAGGGAAGGAACAAATCTGAAACATATAAAAATTTACCTTAAAAACACTCTTTCTACCCAAAAGAAGCACTTATTTTCCCCCTAAGGAAAAAGTCTTTGTTGCTCCATGAACAAAAAAGTCATTCTACAAGCTAGTGCTTTTTGTGGGGGACTTCTGGTAACTTCATGGACCTTGTTGTTTTAACAAGTTCCAGTGATGATTTTCTGTTTCATGACTTTTACTTCATTCGAATGAATGTGTTGACATGGTTTGATGGTCTCATTGATATGTACCTGGACATTCAGAAAGCCAAGATAAATGGGAAAAGGCTTTTTTAAGCAAACAAAAGAATTGGTTTAGTCCTTCATCTGGTCATTGCTTAGCCCTGGTCTGATTTTTCCCTCAGTACCTTTGGAGTTAACTGTGAATTTCTCCTCTACTACTGTACTATAACTCAACCTTAATGCAAGGAGAAATCAGTATCAGCTGTTAGCTGTGTTAGTGTGTATTTTGGTTTAGAAAGGAATACACCACTTGGCAGAGCAAAAGGAATTGGAAAAAGTCAGCAGTTTTGGTACATGTTAGAATTTGACCATCTACTCCAGCATGACCTTTCCTCAATAAATTTCCACTACACAGTTCCCCACCCTTGTCCTCTCCATTAATTGCACTTTGAGTTAAACGTTTGTCTCATTTGCCAAGACATTTACAGTAAATAAAGGTTAACAGTATAGATTTTTTTGAACAGCAGGCTCTAGACATTTAAATGTGTCAGACTTGATGATAGATTGATGTAATCGCTAATAATGACATACTAAGAAGGGCAAGTACCTTTAGAATTTAAAAGGGATTCTGCTCTTACCGTTTCTCAAGCAACCCTGCCTGATTTCAGCCTTTGGATTTTGTGTGGTTAGAAGGTGGATGCCAACTTAACAATTCAATTAAGAAGATAAAATAGCTTCCTTGGAAAACGAAGTGGTAACTTAAGGCCCATTTGTTTTTATTTTCCCTCCTTCAGGTCCGATGATGACAATGCAGATGACAGGAATTCCAGGGTGACCAGACTTTGCACTTACTTTCAGCAGAAATACAAGCACCTCTGCCGCCTGGAGCGGGCAGAATCCCGTCAGAAGAAATGCCGGCACACGCTCCGGAAAGCTTTGCTGCAGGCGGCCAGCAGAGAGCCGGAGCGAGCTGGGCAGCTCATACAGGAACTCCGGAGAGCTACATGTGCTTGTGCCAGGTTAGCCCTTCCCCTGTGGCTGCAGTAACCTGGGGTCTGGACAGGGTGGAGATGGGCTGAGCATCCAGCAGCTGAAATGCTGAACTCTGAAACTGGTAGTCACGCACAGGGTTGGAAAACCATGACACCTGATTGCCTGTCAGTGAAGTAAAGTAAACAAGGCATATACAGGGGTTTCCATGAAGACAGGCCTTCTTCAACTTTGTTTTAAAATATGGATTGTTTGTTCAACAGTATCTGGGCCCAATTTCTTAAATGTCACAAAACAAGTTAGTGGCATGCTAAAATTTATTCTCATTAATTAATCTGTGTGTTTTGGCTTCCTTCAAATACCTGGTACTTTACTATGCCCAGTTCTGAAGATGTGCAGTCTGGTCTGTAGTTCATTGCTTCAATTCAGATTTCATTTTTCAGTCAGCTTTTTTTGAAAAGTTTGTACCTCCTCTTAATTATCTTCCCAGCAAATCGAATTTAAGCTCATGCTTTTTGTTAGATTTAACTCAATCTAACATTAAATGATACTTGGCAACAAAATAAATATCTTCTAACAACTCTGAAGGTTACCTTCTGTGGGAATTCTTTCTAGATAATGTCAACATCCCTCCAGCTCTTGGCATATGGAGAGCTGGTTGATTCATATTTGTGCAGGAACAGACTAAGTCTGAACCGTGGTGTTATGTCTGGGGTATCAGCAGCATCGTTTTGCTGTTGTGGTTTTGCTTTACAGGATTTGTGACTGTGGGATGTAGTGTATCAAATACGAGATGGAGGCTGCAGCAAGGTCCTGAGAGTATATTCTGGTTAATGGGATACTTTTGTTCCTGGCCAGTGGGCTGTGGTTCATGGTAGTTGGAAGGTTTATTGTTGGGTAAATGAAGTGATGCTGAAGCTCTGCTCAGAGGTGGAACGTACAAGTCCATTATGAGTTTGCAGAGCTATGGAAATTTCCCCAAACTTAAACTACAGCAACACGTTGCCAGAACTGGCAAGCTCTTGCTGAATTTTCCCCCACTATTTTTACCTTTGATTATGCCAAAAAAAGATTATGTTGTTTTGGGTAGACCAGCAAAGCCAGGTGTGCCTGTCATCACTGCTCTGGTTAATTTAAGTAACTGCAGAGTCTTTTCAGTTACGAAATTTTTCACAGGAGTAATACTACTAACTGAAACTGTGCTCAGTCAAAGTGCACTTGATGACAGAAATGGTTGAAGGGAAACAGTAAGGCTACAGACAGCTTTTTGTCAACCTAGAAAACACCATGTACAGAGGTGAAAGCCAGCCCTGGAATCGCCAGCTTTGTCTCCATGAAGGTGACACATGCCTGGAGAGCAGGCCAACACCAAGCGAGCTGTGTAGCGCTTGCAGTGCTCGTCCACACTGCTGCCTGGTCGCCTGCTTGCAGCTCAGGCTCAGAGCACAGAGCTGTGCTGAGGGAGCACCCAGCTCCGGGCACCTGCTGGTGGATTGGGCTGTAGCACGTTGATGAAGGAGAGCTTTTATCCATGTTGAGCACGCTCAGGCTCTGCCACTCCAGAGCTCAGTCTAAGTTTGTCTGAGCACATGCTTGCATGTAAGCTCTGGCGATGCTCGGCACGTTTTGATTTATGAACGGGCTTGGAAGTGCACTTGAATGCCCATGTAGGCATACCCAATACATTGTATTCTAAAGACTGACCTCATTTTGAGGGTCACCTGTGTTGATACTCAACTACAGCTGCCCTTGGCTCTGTTGCAGGGTGTTGTAATATTTACATGGTAGCAGCACTCAGCACCTTTCATTATAATTAAGGCCCTTTGAAACAAACAAGAACCCTGTTACTGCAGTCATACCTTCACCTGTCATTGACATAATTCCGTGTCCCTGTGTAGAGTCTGGTAGTAGTGTGCACCCCATCTGGATCATGATGCACACATGTGTGCTGAAATTTTTCATCCTACTGTGCCACATTCAGTGCAAGAATTGTTTTAAGTGACAACCTGAGACTGGGGTTTTGTCTCTAAACTCTTTTATGCTTTCTTTTCAGCACAAGCCAAGCGAGGCAGAGAGATGCAGAGCCAACAACCTGTAGTGGGACTTCGAAGGGAGAGCAGTGCACTAACAAGGCCCTTCCATTCACCAGGCACTGTTTTCAGCGTATCCTCTTAACTCTTTTTGGGAGTTGCATTCTCAGGCGTGAAAGTTCTGTGTCAGGGTTTTTTTGTTTGTTTGTTAGATTTTTGCATGGACAAATAAGTTTTCACAAAAAAAATACCTACTAGTTAATGTGTCATCAACTGCTTTGCTTTTAATTTGTCTGTTGACAGTGAAGAGAAGTAGTTTGCCACTGGTATCTATTATAGTGACATTTTACTTTGTAGACTGTATTTGATGGGTGCAAGAAACCTTTACAAAAATTACCATCTTTCATGATGCTTGGTACCAACCATGTGGCTTTCAGCTTCTTGGCTTTCATGCAGTTCTTGGTAGGTTCCAATAGACTATCTTCCTATGACAGTTGTATTGGAACAGATTTTTATACATAATGTAAAAAGATGACTTACACTGACTAGAAAGATGGAAATCATACTTTGCCTTGTTTAAAGCAGCAGAACAGAAGGGGTCACAGAACCTCAATAGGGGTCACAGAACCTCATAGTCTAGATGAGGAAGGATTTCCCAGTGCTTGGAATTTCAAGCAAAGTTTGAAGAGGATGTTAAGAGTCAATGGCTAAAGATCACAGAAAGAAGAGAGCAAATTAGAAGTGAGGTTTGGTTCTGAAGACTATAAACAGGCAGACTTATGACCTGTAATACTTAAAAATTCTTCAGACTTTGCCTTTTTTGGTTTTAGCTGAAGAATTATTTGTGCTTTTCTTGGAGTCACTTCTTTTGTTGGACCTTTGGTTTGGGTATTTTAAGTGACTAGTGCTGATCTGTTCCAGTTACTATCAGACTGCAGCAACTTTTCAATCTTTTTGTTTTGCAGTTGCCTTTTTTTTCTTGGTTCATATTTTGTAGGCCCCTTAAAAGTGGTCTGCAGAGTAGTTCAAAACCCCTCTATGAGAGAGCACCATGGTAGGCAGTTGTGTTTGGGATTCGCCTCACAATTCCCATGGTTTTTGTTTTCTTTTTTTAAGTTTAGGTGGTCTTGCTTGTTGGTGTGTGTAGAGCAGAGTAGTCAAGAGCAGTGATTTTGCATCTATGCCCATTTTTACACTCTGCATTTCCTTCTCAGTGGAAACAGTCTCTCCTAAAATTAACAGGCTCTCACTTCTGACCCATCCATCCAAGTCTGCTCTCTGGACTGTTCTGCAGGTTTTTCATTTTCTTTGTCCTTTTTATTTTTGTGTGTATTTTAACATTTTATGAACGTACATAGTGGTGTTGAAGTCTAAGAACTGTTCACGATTGAAGCAGTGCTTCTAATGTTTGAAAAAAATACAGTGAAATATCTGTTTGATTTGCTGTAAGTCTGGAAAAATTTTCACTCCTGCAAGGGATTTTTCTGAGGGAAATCTCAGCAAGCTTACGTTTGGATTTATTTGACCTTTGTCTGATTGCACATCTTTTTTTTCAGAGGAGCAGGAAGGATCTTGAAACTTTTTTCTGTGCTCTAAAGATAAATGCCAAGAATGTACCTTAAAAGATTGAATTAAGAAATATTTTTTCTTTAATGTTTCAGTATGGATTGTCATTAGTCTGTAACAAAATAGTCCTGTTGACTACACTGTTCCAACTGCTACTATTGATCTATTGATTAAGACTCCAGGAAAAGGCTTCTTTTTGCTAAGAACTCATTAGTGAAATGGCTACTTTTATAAAACTATCTCAGTATATAATAAAATCATTAGAGGTTCTGCATGAATGCAGTTTTTTCACTTTAAAAGTTGAGTCTGAGCCTTACCTAGCTTTGAACTTGAACAGCAAAGTTAAGGTACTCATTAAAAGTAGCATCTATGGACAGATAGAGTTGAAGGCTCTGATCTTTATCAGATTGATAAATCAAAGGGCGTTCCTCCATCGTTGTCTCGTGTTATTCCTGATGCAGAAATGCACAGATATCTTATTGAACCGTTCTCAGCAGCTCTTCTCAAGTTGCACAGCCAAGTTTGCAGATGGTCAACAGTGCTCTGTGCCAGTTTTTGACATTACACATCAGACACCTCTGTGCGAAGAACATGCCAAAAAAATGGTAAGTACTAAACCAAAACTATATTTATTTATGTATTGGTATGATCAGGAGTTTCAACCCCGATCTTCCTATGAACTCTTCCTTGAGAACTAGCAAGTTTATGAAATGAACAGCTTATTTCCTGTTATTTTTTTAAGAGGGTAAAACATGCCAAACATTCCCTGTTAGTATAAAGTATGTTGTAAAATTATTTTACATAGTTTTGAAGGTATAATAAAGTGTGCATGATAATATCCTTTACTGGAAAAAAATTGATTCCTCCATTGAATTGAGAAATGGATGATCCTCCATCGTGAGATCCTGTGGTCATTTTATTCAGGCTCACTCCTGATCCTTGGATCTGAATATGGTGTGAGTGTGGTATTAAGAAGACTGCAGCTTAAGAAATCTGAGTACATGGGGCCCAAAATATTTTCTGGAAGAAATGTAGATAGCAATTACAAGCATGCAGATAATGGTTTTGCTACTTTATTTACCTTTTAGTAACTACTAGAATTTATCTTTCATCTCCTTCAGGGATCTGTGGATCCCAGAGGGAAAGCAATGGCCTCCCTCAAGTTGAGAGAATGTAGAAATTAATTTTATGTCCTCTGCTCTCCTTTTATGCCTCCTATCTTCCAGAACAAAACCTTTAGGATAATTCACAAACCAGTTTCTGTCATGTCCCTCCCTCAAGGTGTCTTGTATCACCTTCAGTTAGCTGTAAAACTGCCTTTTGTCGTCGTTGTTATGTTGTTGGGGTTTTGTGGGGTTTTTGTTAATGCTTTTGTTCAGCCTCTCCAATAATTCTGAATTATGGAGTTTTTTGGATTAAAATGTGAGGGCTTGTGCTACACAGATTTGTATGGGATTTTCCCCTCTTCTGTGCAATCTTCAGTGTCTCTCTTAAGGTTTACTTCTGTAGCAAATACAATCCTCTGCCATTCCCAGTATGATGGCAACTGAAGACTGATGATGGTTTGATTTGTTTTTTCTTTGGTCAGTGATTGCTGTTCAGAAGCAATAAAGCCATAGTTGTTTACCCACATCCTTACCCTAGTCCAGCAGTTTTAATTCTGTTCCCTCAGTGCTATCCCTCTGTTATGGCAATGGGCACTTGGAGATTCTGGCTTCAGCTGCTGCGGACTATCCACATTGACACTCCTTCACAACAGTGTTTTGTCTTTAGTACTTGCAAGAGTACTGCCAAAGGTTACAGTTTGCACTGATTTAGTTAGGGTTTGCTATGATAATTTTTAAAGTGATACTGTATGTGTGATAAGTCTCTTATTTACCTTACCTCATAATGTTATTTTTGCCATTGGGATCAGTGAGGAAGGAAACAGCTCAATTTTTATAACCATGCCTGGGTGTAAGTTCACAGTCCCTCTTCTGTTACTTGCGAATGTCTGTGGAATGACCGGGGTGAAAAAAGCAAGGAGAGTAATACTTGTTCTCAATATGCTCCCACTGCTATTGTTTTGCTCCCAAAGGATAATTTCTTGAGAGGAGACAGCTCCCGTAAAGTTCAGCACCAGCAGCAGAGGAAACCCAGGAAAAAAACGAAGCCACCTGCACTTACCAAAAAACACAAGAAGAAGAGAAGGCGAGGCCCACGCCGGCCCCAGAAACCCATTCCTCCTGCAGTGCCCCAAGGCAACCTCACCATGCCTGCCAGTGTCTCACTGCCAGTAGAGATACCCCACATACGGTCAGTGGTAGCCCTGCCCCAGTTTGCCACTGCTGGCTTGAGCACTGGAGAAAGGTGTGGTTTTGCTGTGATGATCAGCATCTGAAGCAGGGCTAGAAATTGCATCTTCATGTGACTGTTGACAAAAAATTTTGAGTGGGTCATTTTGGTTTTGAGCAGTGATTGGGTTTGATGGATAAAATATCTTCTCTTGATGTTGCATCTTACTTATTTAATGAGTAAGCTAAGCGTAAATTTCCTAAAGAAACTTTCTAAAAATATGTTTTCCTAGATGGGGAAAGAAGTGGGAGGGAGGGAATTGATTCTAGATGGATATGCATGCATAGTTGTCCTTTTGAGGAACCAGAGTTGAACACCAGGGAGTAATGTTCCTTTCTGTTCAGGAGCCCCTCCACACCAGAACTGAGTGCTGATGAGCTGCCTGATGATATCGCCAATGAAATCTCAGACATTCCACATGACTTGGAATTGAATCAGGAGGACTTCTCTGATGTTCTGCCACGGCTGCCCGATGACTTGCAAGATTTTGATTTCTTTGAAGGTACCATTTTATTTTATGCTAGCATGAACACAGTCAGTGAACTGAAGAAGTGAGCGTTTCTAAACTTGCTTGCTTTCTTACAGAGGTAGTAAATTCTAGAGAAGGAAGTGCGCATTTGCTCTATTGTTTGTGAGCTTTGAAGTAAAGCAGACACTAAGAAGGCTGTGTATAGTTCTCTGCTTGCTCATACAATTACTGCTCTGAAAATCCTAATTGGTTTAGTATTTTAATAATTCATTTTACCTTTTTACTGCCTGTCAGTGTTACAGTTTAATCAAGAGTATTCACAGTAATGGCATCTTTCTGCCATCGAGTGGGGCTGGAATCACAGTCAATATTGGTCTTTGATAAAAAGAGAAGAGCGTGAGAATAAAATTTTTAAATATGTTTTTGAAACTAGCTTTTGATCAGAACTGTGCCTGAATTTCTGCATTCTAAAGCTCAGTACCTATCACATAAAACAAAGAAAATAGAACAGCCTGGAGTTGGGTACGCAATTTCTTTGGTCATTTTCTGATGTAACATGGCATCAGACTCTGTTTGAGTTGAAATTAACCTAAATTACACTGTCTGTGTAAATTTTAGGTCCAGGCTGTAATGTGGTAAGTAGAAGAGGGTTTATGGACTATTTTTGTTATTGCAGCATTGAAGAAAATCTTACTTAAGCATTTTTACTTTAGGTCTAGTAAGTTTAAAAGGTATCTCCCATCATGGTATGTGAAAAAGGAGGGTGGAGAGGGGGAGTTCCATTGAAGAGGAAGGTGTAATTTCTTGCTTTTCTTACCTTGCTTACTTAGTGAACACTGATGAATGATACTTTCTGCAAGCCATGATGCAAGGTTATCATACACTGCAGCTCTGTGCTGAACTGTCTATTCCTCTGCATCCTTAGAGTGCCAGTGCTGGGCTCACCTGAGAGGAGTGTGCTGACTTCTGGTGTCCTGTTTCTACAGGTAAAAATGGAGATCTCCTTCCGACTACCGAAGAGGCTGAAGAACTGGAACGGGCCCTACAGGCTGTAACGTCTCTTGAGTGCCTGAGTACCATTGGAGTACTTACACAGACAGATGGTGTGCCAGTTCAGGACCTGTCAGATAGAGCGATAGGGGTGTTCTCTACAGGTGCTGGAGCTCCAGGAATGCAGTCCTTGAGTCGAGAGGTTAACACGGATCTGGGGGAGCTGTTGAATGGGCGTATAGTACATGATAATTTCTCCGGTCTGGAGCTGGATGAGAACTTGCTCCGTTCTGCTACCTTGTCCAACCCACCTACGCCCCTGGCAGGGCAGATCCAGGGGCAGTTCTCAGCCCCAGCCAACGTTGGCCTTACTTCTGCCACTCTGATAAGCCAGAGCAGCCTTGGGGAAAGAACCTTCCCAGGACAGTTTCATGGACTTCATGATGGCAGCCATGCCTCCCAGAGGCCCCACCCTGCCCAGCTGCTGAGCAAGGCAGATGACCTGATCACCTCACGACAGCAATACAGCAGTGACCATTCACACTCCTCACCCCATGGAAGCCATTATGATAGTGAGCATGTGCCGTCTCCCTACAGTGACCATATCACATCCCCTCACACCACATCCTTCTCTGGTGATAACTTGGCAGCTACCTTCTCAGCAGAGATGCCCATGATGGCACAGCACTTGCTCCCAACTCAGCTGGATGTGCCACTTAGCGGGGTGGTCAACCCCAGAACTCACTGGGGAAATCTTCCTGTCAATCTTGGGGACCCCTCTCCGTTTAGCAACCTTCTTGGTGCAGATGGACACCTCCTGTCCACCTCCCTGTCCACACCACCTACCACCTCGCACTCAGAGACCACACAGCCTGCCTTCGCCACTGTGACCCCCAACAGCTCCAGTGTGCTTCCGGGGTTACCGCAAACCAGTTTCAGTGGCATGGGTCCTGCCTCTGCTGAACTCATGGGCTCCACCTCCCCTAAGCAACAGCTCCCTCAGTTCAGCGCAGCCTTCGGGCACCAGCTGAGCTCCCACAGTGGCATTCCCAAGGACCTGCAGCCCAGCCACAGCTCCATAGCTCCTCCCACGGGCTTCGCAGTGACCGGTGCCACCGCTACCAGTACCAATAACGCATCCGCGCCCTTCACCACCTCCAACTGAGCTTGTCTGCCTGGCTCCATGCAGGTAGATGGGGGACCTGTGTTTTCTATCTTTCCCCTTTTCCTTTTTTTTATTTTTTCTGTCCTCTCTTCCCTTTTTTTTAAAGAGGGGGTTGAGAAGAAAACCCCTGCTTCAGTACTGACCAGGGTTAGCCCTCTGTGAACCTTGCTGTAGCGTTCACATGTGCTTGTTATGCACTGGTGCTCATTTATTGCAGGCAGGTTCACCGTTCCCCAATAATTCCTTAAGGATACAGCACAGTTATTGGATATAATTGATCTTAGCAGTAAGACCTAGAAATGGGAAGATACCTCAGATCACTGATGCATGTTACTCTTCCCTAGGGTTTGGATCAGTGCTTGCCATCCCATTAGCATCTGGTAGAAAGTTTTCCAGTGGGCAGAAGTCTCTTGATGTATTTATTTTATTTTTAATTTACTTTTTTTTCAAAGGTAGCATCTGGCATGGAAAACTTGGCCGCACACATTGGTTTGAGAATGGTGCGCTGAAGTTCTAAATCAAGAGCATGGTTCAAGGATGTGTTTGGCAGTTTCTTAAAATAGTCTCTTGGCCTCCTCTGTGTGCGTGTGTATGTTTGGGGTGCAGGGAGTAGCAACTCCTTTTCTTCTTTTGGTGAAGAAGTGGGAGTTGTCCCCTTCCAGAACTGGTCACTGTTCTTACTGCATGCTGATTTTTGGGTTTTCTTATTATGATTTGTAATTCATTGAGTAGCAAAGGGATCAGTTGACTGGTTGCCCATAAATTTGAAGGCTGATATGAAGTTAGCCCAGGGAAAAAAAAAAGAAATAGGATTGAACTAGATCATGGATTCGTGAAGATTCCTGTGTAGAGGTTCCCTTCCTTGTTGAATTACTGTGGCCTTGTAGCATTGATGATTTGCCTTTTCAAGTGTGTCTTTGTCCAGAACTCTATGCCTGACAGGCTGACAGGTATTTCCCAGACGAAACCAGAAGAATTTGGTTGGTATTCTGCCCATCCACACAAGTCTAGGTCAGACCCTTTGCAAGTTTCAAATGGATGCATTTCTCAAAATATGTCTAGCTAGTGAGACTTTCTTGGATGGTTTTTAATCCCCTGAGAGCCATATAGTTTTTTTGACATGTGTAGGGTTTGATGCTCTGTTTGGGAAGCTGAATGTATGTAAGAAACTAGCAGGTATCTATCAGCAGTCATAGCTAACCAAAAGTGAAATCACTAAAGCAAAATAGATAAGAATTCCTTCTGTCTGCAGGATGGTTTTGTTTGTACTGATCACCTGCTAAAGATAGTATTCAGACTCTGTGGTAGTCATTTCAGTTCCTAAAGAAAGGAGTCAGGTTTTAGAGTCTTTTTTTTATTATTTAATATTACCTTTTCTAAACCCAGATATTGCAGCAGCAGAAATTCTAAGGTGTTCAATTGCATCACTTTATCAAGAAGGAAAAAAGGAATTTGCTTGTGACTGTAGGACTCAAACTTGCTACTGTACTCTGACTTTGACTGTAAAAGTAGCTCATATTTGATATAACAAGTTTCTGCTTTTCTTGGTTTGTTTCTGAGATGCAGATGAGAGAAAGGAGAAAATTCTTTATTTCTGTCCTTTAATGAAGGATTTCATTCTACCTTACAGTAAAAAGTCCTACCTGCGTGTATTCTAGGCTATTTCAGGAAATTAAGAGATAACCAAGCACGTGTAATAGGGAGGCCTAATAAATTTTTTGAGCAAAGGATCATTGAATGAAGTTTAGTTGCTATAGAAATTCATTTTTTAGCAGTCAGGCATGCACCAAAATCTCTGACTCAGACCTCTCCTTTCATCTTCCTAAGGAACAGAATTTAAATGGGATAGGTCTTCTCTCTTACTATTGTAGCAATCGTACTATTCCTGTTTTCTTGAAAGATCTGTCCTCTTGAAATATAAAAGAGTAGGGATGATACATACGTGCTTTCCTGAAATTGCAAGTGTACGTGGGTGGAGGAAACAAAAATTATTTTCATGCTTCTGTTGTTATGAAGTCATTATTTCTTACTTGGTAAAATAGATCATAATAATATAAGCCGAATATTTTTAAGTGGTGATTTAAATATGTTTGTAACATTTAAATGTTTTTAAATCACATAAAAAGTTTAATTGAAGCCTATGAAATCCTGCTTGTGGTTGTCCTGCTGATTGAGGAATGCCCAGTGGTATTTTAAATGAGGCAAATCTGACACGGCTTTTATTTATTTTTGTATTATGTTACCCATACTTTGTTGAGGAGACAACTGTTTGATTTGCAAATTATTTTTGTTGTGTCCATATACCTTCTTCAATGGGTTTGAATGACTGACTGAAAAAGAGTGGAGAACTAGTATACCAAATAGATAATTCTTTAATCTGCTTGTGCATTCATATAATTTTAGAGGGTGTTAATTTCTGTACATTGGTTTCAGGACTTCAGTCTTGAAATGGTTCTTGTGCCCATCAAACTTTTAATGAAGCTGCAGCTAGTGCAGATTATATTTGCCCCACATCACATTTCTGTTTCTTAGCAAATGCTGGGGGGAAAGGAAGGAGAGGAACTGAGAGCAAAGTTCTGCTTGGTCTCATTGGCATGAATTACATGGAGCTTTTTGGTCTAAGATCACCATGAGTTTGTACTGATCTAACTAACAGAACTCAGCTCCTAACCTGTATGTTGATCTAGACAGGGAATTTCAAAAGCTGTCAGAGATATGCAGATCCATAATTCCCAATCAATGGCTTTTATATACCTGCATTTCTTTAAAGGAGCCTAGGATACCAACTTTCTTCCCTATTTAGATTTCCATTTTTGTATATCCCTTGATGACTCTTCCCAGAAAAGTGACTGCATAACATTTTTGAGTGAGCAAACTAAGTTTGCAATAAAGCTGCACTTTTAAAAATAAACTTCAGTCTGTATACATTTTGAAATAGGAATCCTTCTGTCCTGTTTGACACAATGTTCTGAAATGGGCCACCACTCTTGCCTTTTCCTGGTTCACCCCCCATTTTTTCACTGCCACCAATTTCATGGTTACAGCCTACCAAGCAGTTACGGGTCTTGATCTTAGCTTTACAAGGTGGTTCATTCCAGATGGGCTTCTACACCCACACAGGCTGTTGACTTCAGTGCATCAGTGTCTCACTGTTGGATGCAAGAGATCCAATTGAGAGGTGTGTGCAATCAGGGAAGTTTCACACCTCCACACCTCTTCCTCTGGGAAATACTGCAGGTCTGGTTAAGGTAGTCCTTGAGGCTGTTATTTATGTGGTTCTTGAGCAGAGTCCATACTCCCTCATAAAGTTTTGAGTATCAGCTCATATAGCTTAGCAGTCTCATCACCCTTTCACCAAAGAGCCAGTGTAGCAATTTCAGTTCATTGATTTGAGATGCTTAATCTCAAAGAAGATTTGAGAAGGGCACCTGTTGTGCCCTTTACATGTTAACAAATGGAGTAAAGCTAGTTGAACCTAAAGGTTAATTTCTTTACATAAGATTTAAGTTTTAAAGAACTGAAAAAAAATTAGACATAGAATAGAATATCAGTAACATCATTTTTGGCAATAATAGCACCTCAATTAGTCTTTGTACAAAAGTACTTAACACAAGGTGAATTTTAACACTGTACAGAGGCTTATCAGGAACAGCTTCATGCTGCCCTGGTGTCTAAGACATTCTTTACCATATGCTTTGACATTTCCTTCACCTAGGAAGACTTTACACCAACTTTGAAGGGAGCCATATATGCTTAGATAGCTCATAGCTGATTTGTTTTTTGCCCTCGTAATTATTATACAAGATGATGTATGTGTGATTCAAGAAGATGGAAAACAGCATCATTTTGTCTTCTCCTGCCTTGCAGTTCCCCCAGTTTCTTGCTTAGATCCCTTCTCGTTAGTAGCATGCTTCTCCTGATGGTTGAGCACAAAGGCTTTAAACTGATAATGCTGAGAGGTAGCACAGTTGCAGGTCTGCCTCAGGCACTGTGAAGAAGATAGCAAGCGCTAGATTTCCCACTGAAAATGGGGATTTGCAGTTCTCATTCGGAAAGCCCTGAGCAGCTTATCACCTTCTAGGAAAAAATCAGAAAAAATATTGTCAAAGGAGAGTTGTACCTACTAGCAAAGAGAAGCCAAGGGAAGTGGCTTTTTAATTTTTTTTTTTAAGAGGAAGATAAGTATTGAAAAATTGGGAATTTCTGTTGTGAGCTGTTAGGCACAGTGTGATGCCACTAGCTTTAGGGGTATGGCCAAGAAAAAAGGCCTTGGACTGAACCTGCAAAGCAGTAGCCAGATTCAGTTTGATGCTTTTTTTCGCTGTAACCACATGTAAATACATTCTGGGATTGAATCTGCTTACCTGGAGAGTCCTACAGAGGTGTACAATAAACAATGGATGGGTGTCTTCCCTGAGAAGCTGGCCTTAGTGGCCACCTATGCTACTTCTGAACTCCAGCTGCCCCCTGAGCTCCTGCAGCCCCCTTGCTGCTGCATTTCCCTGTAGGCATTGGCAGGCCTTCAAGGGTATTTCTCCCTGTCTTTGTGCTGCAGTGAGCTGAATCCACTCATGAATTCTCCATCAGTATGAGCCTTTAAGTAGAGAGGAGGGAAAAATTTTTAGATTGTCCAGCTACCTGCAGTTGAACCTTTGAAGACTTGCAGGGCACAGAGATGGTGGCAGGAGGGGCTTTCAGCAGACGAAAAATAGAAAACTTTCCTACAGTGATTTTCTGCAGTGAGATGTTTGTGTGGCTGTCTGGGCAGCTTCCCTGGTGGAACTGGTGTATTTTTGCTTTTGTATTTTCACATGTAAAGGAGTCTCCTGTGCAGACCTGATACAAGGTGCAGTGGTGGTAGAAATAGTAGCTAAAGGAATTTTTTTGGGTTAATGTGCTGACCAGGTCTTTAGGTCTTTCTCATCTTCTGATTACAAGGTCTTTCTGATCTTTTGGGTAACATTTAATGATGGGGATTTGTGGGCTACTTCTTGTACCTCCTTTATTTCCTTCCACTCTACATTCTTCATCATTCTTGCTTCTATTTTCCTATTCTCAGACACTTCTGCAGTATAAGTAATGCCAACCAGTAAGTCTTCCATAGTTCTGAGTGAATCTCACTGTAAAAAGAAAAGGTGAGATTCCTGCAATTCATAGCATGCATTTTGGATGCTAAAATGACCGTACAATAGATCAAAGTGTTTCTCAGATAGGTGAGTAAGTAGGTGTTTCACAGCACACTAATATGTCATGAACTTGATGCTAAGGGTACAACATTGATCATGGGAGCGCACACACTAGCAGTGAATTCACAGGTATTTTTAGCAAGAGTTTACCTTCTCAGAAGTTCCTCTTCTTTTGAGAGGTGTGTCAGTAGAAAGTCACAAAAGAAAAATTTAAATTACTCTTTCTTAATACGCACAAGTCCAAATAAAAGTAAGGAGGGTTGGTGAAAAAAAATCTATATTTGTGTTTGCTAAACTTAAATGTAGACTTTAGGAGAGGTCTGGTCATGAAACACCTTAGCTTTATCAGGTAAAGTTTTGGTCTTGTCTTTAAAACTAGACAAAACCACAGTTGTTGGGGAAGAAAAGTTTGGTGGAGGAGAAGGAGTTAGAAAAGATGCATTGAAACAATTTTCTCACTCATGTCTTCAGCCTCTTTTTCAAAAAAAAAAAAAACCAACAAAACACAGTAGTGACTATTTTGGGAGCTTTTCCCTTTGCTATTCTGGTACTTCTCATGGTTTTGAGTTCTTTGGCTTTCCCCTGTTTTACTTTGCATTCACACACTCCTTCTCTAGCTACTATGGAATAAAATGTTAATGTAGTGGAAGCATGAAAGGTGTGTCTGTAGGTCAAGCAATCCTTGGAGAAGGCTTTCTTTTTATGTCTCCTTGAAGTAAGTGTTGGCACCTTTTCAGTCTACTCTAGGCCATAGAATTAGTTTTGGAAGTGAATAGGTTGAAACTTGGGATTTTGACCATAAAACTGAACTTGCTGTGGAAAAATGTGTTCTTCATACTCTTCCTCTTGCTAGTCCCCCAAACACACATACTGAGATGTGCGGAGTACCCACGTGTTGACCACATAGGCATGTTGAACTTGGTCCAGTAATGCTAATGTTTAACCTGCTTTCTGTCGTTGTCAGCTGGTGCCCATGGAGGTGAACTCTGGATAGGTAACGTTCCCAGATATCCTCTGGAAAACTTTAACTTTGGTGCAGATTGCTCTGATGTAGCTAACTGCGATGGCATTGGCTTCTACCTTGGAGTGGACTGATTTACCCTGAAATGACTCTCTAACCTGCGTCTTAAACAGTGTAGTTGGTTCTGGTGCAAGTAGATTCATTCTGAAGTGATGGACATTTTGATTCATGCAAAATAGCTACATCCTACCAAGAAGGGGTTGAACCAGTTTCTCTGAACAGTGATGACTTTCACTGTACAGTTTTGGGTATGTCTCAGGGATTCCTTGTGGAAATAAGGGCAGTTAACAAAAAAAAAAAAAAAAAAAAAAAAAAAAAAAAAAAAGAAACAAAAAAAAAGGAAAAAAGTAAATAGTTTTAAAAGTAAATAATAATTTAAGGTAGAGCGTCACCTAAGTGAGAGTACAAGAAGGAGAAATCCTTGTTCAGTTTTACAAGTCAACGATGTCTGGCTTACGGACTCTCTTCTCGGGGCTCTCATCTCAAGTTCAACATACAGAATCTTTTTCATCACGCTCAGCTTTAAACTTTTTATTTAAAGATACCCTTCCCCAATGAGCTTTCAGAATACTTATTGTAGATTTTAAGAGAAATGGTATATTAATTTATGCTATTAACATCACCTCATAAATTATAAGTTTTATACTAAAGCTGTATTGAGTGTAATGAATTATGTTGCATATGTGTTTTTAATAGCTATAAAATTATATACAAGCTTTTTTTGAAAAACAAACTAGTGAAGCACCTTTTTACACTGGATCTTTGCCGTGTCAAGGTGTACAGCTATTCTTTGCTACCTTGCAGATATCTATATCTATATATAGATATATATATAAATAAAATAAAATGGTATCCTGTATCAACAAGTATAGAACTCTTTTTAACCCTTATATTACTGTTCCTATAACTCTTTTTAAATTTTGAGTGTTACATTCTGCAATAATTTATCCGTGGTTTGTACCTATGATTAGAAATTTAGTTACAGGGTAAATAGATCAAATTTTAAAAAAATCCAACTACTGTAGCTGGAAGTTGTGAACCAAGTTTGTAAGATCTTTTCTTTTTTTTAAATGTATTTATTTCCAGTTAGCTCTGTGAGTTGGAATTTGAAAAGTTGGAACATTAGGAATCTACAGTGTCTTATTCAGGAATTTTCCCCCTCCTTTCCTCACAAAGGAATTCCCACTGTGACTTATAAATAGAATTAGACTGCTTGTGTGCATGTATGTATTATATATACACACAAAAAATATGCATTGGGGGGGATGTATGTGCGATACGAATGTGTATATTGTATGTAGGTCATAGTTTTGTAAAGAGAAAAGTAGTCGAGAGGTGATGGAATGTATTGTAGAAATGTGATTATTTAGTAGGGGGTTGTTATGTCCTCACTGTTGTATAAATAACTGAAACTCTCTACTATATAATCTTCTGTTATAAGGCTAACTCTGATATCATGTCAATTTTACTGTTTTTCAAATGAGTTGCATTGAGCCCTGTTTAAAATGCCATGAAAATACCAAGCTCCCAAAGACAGCCTTTAAATTAAAAAAATAGGGGAGGAGGAGGAGTGATGGGAGAAATGAGTTTTTCAGGAGAAACTGAATGGGAAGGTTTGCATTTGGTGGGATGGGGAGGCATGAGAATTGCTGTATCTTGGCAAATTAATACCTGGATCTCCTGTGGTCTGACTCAGAAAATGTCAATCAGTGTACTTGTGTTTTCCAATTAGATTGTAAGGAGCGCCATTTGTGGAGTGGTCTCCATTCCATAGGAGGGTCTTGTCTGCAAAGTACGTGTTTTTCTTTCATGAGGATCTTTGTGTATATCCATTTTGCCCCAGAATTGCTGTTGGGGGATTGCAGAGAAAAATATGCATTAAATCTAAGGAGTTTCACTTGTGCTGTGAAATTCTGAATTTGATTGTGGCCAGTTACCTGTTTTTTCATAATTGGAGAAGGAAGATTTCTTTGTAGGAGTTCTCACTCAAAATTATGAGGAATCACAAACATTCATACAGGTTGGCTTACTCTTCATACTGGTCTGTTTAGGCTGGAGAAAGTAACCTAATTGTTATTTATTGATACAGTATCGCTTATAATTATGATAATCCTGATGACTTTAAAAACCGGTTTAGAAAAACAGAGCTTCCAGTATTGCACAGCAATTAGAATTTTTTCAAATTTTTTTTAATATCCCTGTTCCCTATCATTATGTTGATACCCCCCAGGCATCCCTCCCCCTTTCCTTCTCCCCACAATTTGTTTCTGGCACGTATGGCAAAAGGGCAGGGAGGTGGAAGTTGTCAGAGGCCTTTCCTTCTGCTTGTTTAGTGGTAATGCAAATTAGGAGCATAAATCTTTATGCCTTTATGGGGAAGAATAGACCCACTTTTGTGTATACCTGTACAGAGAGATATATCCTGTATATGAGACAATGGTAGCACTTTGCTGAAAGTGGACTTGCCCTCTTGATGTACAATAAATACATATGAATGCAATCAGACTAAATCTATATATACGTGCACACAGATGTATAGATGGAATATAGGTTGTACCACACACATGTACATTAGTTGTAACATGAGTCAGTGTGTGAGCTAAAGAGAGGGAGTATCCACGTGACATGTGTAACAGGTAAGCACTTGTGCCAGACAAGTTGTTTTGAATTCTTCTGAGGGACCTGGATGACTCAGTGACTGATCTGATCTTGGTCACCATTGGTTTGCGTTACCTCAGCCCTCACAGTGAAGTTTCCTTGGTACTTCTCTGCCTTTGTTTTATATTAAGACGCGTTGAGGCCTCTTGCAATGCCAACCTCTTCTGCTTCTCTGCTCCATTGCCTCCATTCCAGCTCCTCCTTGTCCCTGCATCTCTACAGTTTTTCTTGCTAGCAGCAATCAGCTTTAATGGCCCAATCCAGCTCTGCTTATGCATTAGGGAAATTCTCTTGGTGACTGTAGTGGCAGCTGAATTGGGCCCTGAGCACCTGCTTGAACTTATGCAAAATTTTCCAGCTATTCAGTTGTGCTTCAGTACGACTGCGATTGATTTGCAGATGAATACAAACTTTTCATTGAACCTGATGCAAAGCTCCCTAGCATATTAAAAGGTTAGCCCAGCATCATATTTAAATGGTCAAAATGAGAAAACTCCACCCACCAGAAATTATATTCCAACTTTCAGAAAAGGGGAGTTGGGTTTGTGTTTCCTATAACACAGGCAGTAAGCAGAAAGCAGCCCTGTGGTCTGTTCTGAGCAGTGGGGTTGTCATCAAACATATCAAGAGAAACACAGTTTGTTACACTTCACCATAAAACAGATTTTAAAACAGAGTGCAGAGTTGACCATTAACATGCTAGCACTTTGTATCTAATTGTGTATTGGGTGGTCTTGCTTATGCAACTAAATTGTGGTTTTAAGTGTTTTATTTTCTGTTTTCTGGCTAAATGGAGCTTCTGTATCCTTTTAGCAGAAAGCAGCTGTCAACAACCTGCTCAGTCCCATTTAAGTGCTGTGTAACTTAGGCTTCAGTTTCAATGGAGAATGCTGCTCCAGTTCTGCCATTGAGCCGTACTGGATTCCATGTTTTCAGGATGGCTGTGATTTTTCTTGGCCACAATTCAGCCATGGAATTTTGTCTTCCTTGCATTTCTGTTAGAAAAAGGTAGCTGGTGTACTGTTCCATCTGAGCTTTCATGCAATCATACACAACAATTTCTATAATACATATGTTTGGGCGTGTGTATGGGTATGTCTGTACTGGGTGTGTATAATACATATTTATACACACACGTGTATTACGCTATTTCAGTTTATGTATGTGGAGAATGTACCTGTTGGTTATCTCCTGATATATACTCATGCATACGGATATTAAATATGTATATAGAGTGTAGATGTCCCGCATATACATATGTATATGTTATGAACCTTGGTTGGCAATTTTTTTCCACACTTTTTTGCAAATTGCTGTCCCATATGACTTATTATCACTGAAGCTGCATTATATAGAAGAAATGTGTTATCAAAGTTTTATTTTAAAATGAGACTTTTAAGTATCTAAAGCCATTTGTAATTGTCTTTTGAATTTTTAGTAGAAGGGATTTTTATTTTAAAAAAGAAAAGAAAAAGAAGAAAAAGAGAAAACAAAAAACCAAAAGCAAACAGACAAACCCTTACTGCCACTGTCGTTTAGATGGACATAAGAAAGAAATGGAAACACAAGTTCCTAAGTATTTATTTCCTTCAGGTGTTTCTGAGGCATACCGTAGTTGCATTCTGCCCCATCCCCCTTTGTCCAATTATAATTAATGATTCATTGTTTCTTTTGCACAGCTTTTTCCCTCATTACTTTTGTAAATCATTGTTCACCTCCTACATTCAATAGTCCTGATATCACTAAGGAGATTTCATGTCCTTCTGTCCTTTTTAGGAGAAATACCAGTGCATCACTATTGTGTTACATTTTAACATACTTTGTGGAGGATGGATGTTTTTATGGAAGATGTCAGTAACCAATCTAACTTATTTAATGTGAGGAGCCTTCATTGGAATCTATCGTCTGTTTGTTTCCAACAAGTTTCCACAACTGTTTTTTCACCAACATGTTAAATAATTTCCTTCTTATTTTATGTCTGAGGTTTTATAATTTGGGTTTATTGTTGTGGGTTTTTTTTTGTTTTTTTCCCTCCAATTCCCAAAAGTGTTCATCTGCAAGTGGAGCAAAACAGATGTCAGAAGCTCAACCAATATCCTTTTTGCAGTTAAGGGTAAATATATTTATCCTAGATTTAATAAAAGAAGGTGGCAAATGGACAATCTGAAGTGCTTGGAGGGAATTCTCACTCTTTTTAAGGCTGTCTCCGAGAAGTTTGTGTTTGGTGTCATTTTAAAGGTAGCTTGATCCTGCTTTGATATCAGAAACAGCCTTGTAACAAAGAGCCTCATACAGTTGTTTGGTCACTAGAGTTTAAAATGTAAACAAGTTGCAGTGGGAAAGCAAAGGTGAGGCAGTGTATTTTGAACCAGTGAATTGTAGCTTGCAAATGTACCTGATTTTGAAGTAACTGCATGGTAGCAAGGATTAGCAGTCTCTTACACCCCTTCCTTTTTCCCTCTCATCCCTGACACGTGTTCAGCATACCGTACATTGGGAAAAATAAAGCAACTTACTCCAGCAAAGCTAATCCACTTAATGACTGCTTAAAGGGAACATACAAACTTGCATTGCCGCAGCCCGTCCCATGGTATTAGCTGGAAGACTGGCTAATACGCACAAAAGCCCAGGCCAGGTGGCTGCTGCAGATGTGTCGCTTTGGAGTGTGGTGCATGGAGATGCCCAAGAAGAAGGGTCCTTTCTTTGGGGTCCCTGGCAGTGATGGCAACTCGCACTACTGCTTGTAGTGCTGGAGGCTCATGGACAGCATTCCAGGGGCGGGTAGGAAAGCTCATGTTTGTACTTTCCCTTTAAATAGGAAAGGTTGGCTCACATGTTCCTCATACTTCTCAATGAATGTACTGTATTACCATTTAAAAAAATCAATTAAATGATGATAGATTGGTCTCCTTTTGTTATTTGGTCCTTGTTTAATTTGTTTAAGGGTTTTTGTATACAAAAGTTTACATTTTTATGTATATTTTTCTTGTGTAAAAACTGATGTAATATGTGTATAAAACACTGTATGTATTATCTGTATATAGTGTGACAAAATGATTTTCTTTCTTTCTTTTGGATGTATTAATAAATCTTGCTGTGAAGTAGCTGTGTTTACTATGATGAAGCCCTCTTCTCCAAGCCATTTTGCTAAGTCCAAGATGTATGGATGTTGCCCAGGATGAAATCTAATCCATAAAGTGATTTCTTTTTTCCTTTAAAACATATCCTTAGTACAGTTATTAAACTGTCCTTTGCTTAGATTGCTGTAGAGTCTGATTCTGGTCTTGCTTGGTCTCTGTTACTTTCTAATGACATTAGCTAATTAGTTTTGCAATCAACCCGGGGTCTTGAGTCTCTGTCCTGGTTCTAATTATAGTGCTTTCTAGCTCTGGATCACTGGTCTGGAGACCAGATCATCTTGTTTTCTGGTTTGAAGAAGTATAATTTAAGGGGTATAGAATAGAATTTTGTCATGTATGTTGTTACATTTTCTGAGATTTAAAAAATATATACCTGCTTCATCAATGAAACTGGTAAGTTGGAGTTTGGTATTTTTTTTAGGTTTAGTGTGTGGATGAAAAAGGATGGTTGCTGAAGTGCTGTGGGGCTCTGGTCAGTTCTCAGGCAGGATTGCCAGGCCAGGACATGGGTGTGAGCTGGATTGGTCAGGCACTGGGAATCACCACTGTGTTGTTGAGACACAGCTGCTTGCTGGGGAAAAGCTGGCATTTGTTCCACCTTGCTGTGGCTGGTGTGAACAAGACTGTCTTGGCTGGCACTAACCTTCCAGTGCCAGGTTTGATTTCCAAGAGTGGCTTTTCCACAGTAGCTTGAAGGATGACCTCTCTTCAGACAGAACTACGCCTTGGACATTTCGCAGTAAGTAGATGATTGCTACATCTCCTTCTCACCATTTGTTTTGTGAAGTCATCACCTCTGCTTTCTGACAGGAGAAGACGTGCATCCACTGGTGTTTGCTGGTCTCCATCTCCTACATGGCTGAGGTTGTGACTTGCAAGGGCGCAGTTGAGTCCTTGGTGAGATCATCTTCAGGTTCTGTTTGTCATAAACAGTCTCTGTGCTGACCTGGTCATCAGAATAACAACCAGCAGAGATTGATGAGAGAGAGATTCAGTAATTTGACTTCTCTTTTAATGAACAGTGGCTCAGCTATTCTAGACAGCATAATTAGGGCAGTATTGCACAGTGCCTGGTTGTAATTCAGGCCGAGGGGTAAATGGTGTTAGTGAATGATGTAGTCTTCCATTCTAACACATGCTGCAAAGGTGTCATGGCAAAGATTAATGAAGATTAAAGATGTGCTTTAATAACCTTGCATTCCTGGGATATGGGACTACACTGAAAGTGTTGCATCTAGACATTTGTCAAGACAGAATGATGACAGAAAAGATTAGATACTTAAAGTAAACAAAAGGAGAGCACAACAATGTTAAGTTCAGCGCAATGTTGCTAGAGAAAATCTGCTTCAAGCTTGTCCTTTCTAGGGAATTTTCAAGGTTATGAGCCTGAGGCATTTGGACACTCTAGGGGGAATAGTGTGAGGCAGTTCTGGGCTGTTCTGGATGCAATTCTGGCTGTGCATGTGGATATTACAAAGCTGATCCTTCAAAGTGCTCCTTGTCAGGTAGCACTCAAAATGGCAAGAGCAGGAATTGATTCTGATGGAGAAAACAGTTGTTTAAAATCTGCTTTTAACAAAACAGCAAAAGTAAGTTTGTGTTTTCTGTAACATCTGAGGTCATATGAGGACTGAAGGTGGAAGTTAGGAAAATGGGGGCTCTTCCCTGGGAATGACTCCCTGGCAGAAGCAGAGGTGTGTGGTCTGATCCCGAGCTGGGCATTCACCAGTGTAGAATTGACAAGAGATGGGCTGAGACTCCTCTACTGACTAAGACAGAGACCGACTGATTCACCTGGGGTTTTTTTTCCCAGTATTTCCATGAACAACAAAGAAATGCTGCTCTTAGAAAATGATTGCACGGCTCTCAGTCTGAAACTTTACAGAAATAACCGGTCATTGTTCTAGTGCCACGTTTCAAAACACAAATAGGTTTTGTTTGAAGTATCAATTTAGGAAGAATGTGGTACATTTTTCTTTGTATTTTAACAGCCCTCTCAAACTCCATCAGTAGCCTTTCAATAGCTGGCAATTATTTTCTCAGGAAGGCTCATTTAGTTTGTACTTGAAAAGCAGGTGACATTTTGTTACAAGAGCAAGTGTTGCTCTCCTATTTGGTGAAGCAATTGGAAGGAGAAACCTTTATTAAATTTGGGAGCTGGCTTCCTACAGAGATGAAGACAACCTCTCGCTTTCCCTGCATAGTCACAGGCAATTGTCCCATCTGCAGGAAATAATGGAGACCATCTTCCATACCACTCTGGAGCCTACACTCCAACCACAGGGCTGGTACTCTGCAGCTGTCAGGTCTGAACTAGAGATAGAGGATGCTTGTTTTAAGGGGCTAAGAGGTGACTATCATGTTTGCTGGCATGAGGTTCAGCCCAGGAATGGCTGCCTTGTTTTATTGCTATTGCTAATTTATAAGCTGTGGAAGGTGCCAGTGAAGAGTCTTGGTACCACTGAATTCTAACAAAAAATTGAAGTGTTATGTAAAAATGTCCCTGAAGGGAAAAGAGTGTTGATATTCAGGTGCCTTCTTGTACTTCTCTAGGGGAACAGCAGTACGGAAGTTCTACATCTGCATCCAATACCTCCCCTGACAGATGTTCTTAGGACCAAGAGACTCGTGTCTTGCGCACCTCTCACACCTAATTTGCAATGGCTGTCATAACCACCAGTGTGGAGGAGAGTCCTGCAACACAAACTCAGTCTGGCTCTGATTGTTTCTGCTCAGCTTGTGTACCAGCTCCAGGTTCATACATGTTTAAATTTAAAATTTAAAGTGCTTATTTTCATACTTGGTGGAAAAAAACCCTTGGTGGAAAAAACCCCTTGTAATCCACCGGCCCCAGGGCACTCCTGCAAATCTGATTTGTGGGGCCCTACTGTGGTGCCTGCCAGGCAGCTGGTGCTGGTTGGGCTGCTGAGACAGCCATAAATGCTGTCACATTGACCAGTACTTTCTTGCAACTCCCTTTTTTGCAGTTCTGCAATCCCATGTTTCCTGGGAGGGTGCCATGGACTTCAAACACTTCTAGCTTCTCCACTGCAACCATGTTGGATGTAGTGACGGCCCTTGGCAGCAGAAGAGGAAGGGCTGTGGAGGAGAGGGTCTTCCCAGTTGCAGACCAGTGCTATGAGCCTGTGCTGCGACCCCAGGGGGGATAGTAAGGTTTGTATGGAGCACAGCTGGCATTTGATGTGGCACCCTCCCCTACCTATCTAGTCCTTCATCAGGGCATCTACAGTATAGCAGCATACAGCTCATGCTAAGAAGAACATCACAGATGAAAAACAATCCTGGTTTTTCCAGGGTTTTAAGTGTGTTGGAGCATTTCTCTTCAAGTTGTGACTTTCTTGCTTTGTGTGTGCTGAGAGTAGCAGCACTCATGAAGGACTGCATTGGCCCCAAACTTCAGCTGAAGGGTAACAACAACTCTGCCTCACCCAGCTTGTGCCAAAGCATTGGCCAGAATAGAGAGGCTGGTTAATGTCAGATCTGGGCCAGTACTCTGACAAGGTTTGATTTCAAGCTGTGAGTCTCAGTTATAATACTGCCACACTGGCAGAGCTGGTCCACATTTGTGCCAGTGGAATTTGTACAGAACCAGATCCTGGAACTGTTCACAGATATTTCCCAAAGTGACTGTGGTTGCCATTTCCATATGGTACATGTGGTACCTGGTTACAGCTTCCCTGTCTCTCTCCATGGTGATGCTGAGCCCTTTTCAGTGCTAGGAGAGCTGCCCGAGTCCAGGGGCGTTAAGGCTCTTTCAACTAGTTATGTGCAGGTCTTCAAAATAATGCCTTTGTTGGCTATTATTTTCCATTTACTAATGAAAGATGGGATGAACCCAACTGGTATGGGAAGAGAGGTTTAAGGGGTGATTCTTTGAGTGCCTAGAAGGATACAGATGGGTGAAATCCAAGGCATGAGGTTCTTCTCTGCTTGTTCCTGTTGCCTGTTGGTGCAGACATTTAAACTTGCTGCCTGAATCAAGAGACAAGTATTAGTATCAGCAGAGACTTCCTTAAATGTGTAGTCTTCTATAATTTGGACTCTCAGCAATTTGCATCCATTTGCTATGGTTGCTTTAGTAAAGAGCTTTTTTAGTTCAACTGAGTGCTCAATTGAGTAAAATCACTTGACTTACATCTCAGCCCACATGATTATGGGGTTTTGTTGGGTTTGGCTTGTTTGTGGTTTTTTTCCCAACCAGTTTAATGCCTTGTTTAATCCTGCACAATTTTAATTTTTTTGTTAACCAGCATTTGGTCAGTGGAGCCAGACAGTTTCCTCTGTTATTAATCTCATTTTTTCCTGTTCTCCCTTGGGTCCTAGTGTTTAATATACCTTTTGGGTTGTTTTCTTATCCTCTTTCTCCCCTCCCCCCAGTATTTTGCCCGTTCTATACAATGTTTTTATGTTGTCCTCCCATTTTCTTTTCCCTCAGACTGCAGCTAAAATTGTTGCTGAAGAGATTCTGGTAAGCAAAATTAGATTCCTAGAACTCCAAATTGTTCCTTGTCAAACCTTATCCTCTTCACGTGGCTCTTTTATCTCTACCAGCCCTGCTCAGGTGCAAGACGTTGCTTGGCAGAGCTATTCCTAATATCCCTGATTATGAAATTAAAATCAGTCAGGGTCTCAGTTGGCCCTTTCAAAGATGATGGAGATGAGGATCTTGACAAACAATTTCAGAAAAATTTAGTAAAACTTCTGTGATATTTTGCTTGCCCTGCAAAGCTGGCTGCCTATAGCAAATTTTCTGTGATGACATGCCAAAAATATGATGCCTTTATCAGACACTGTTTCCCACTAGCAATGCTTTCAAAGCTACCAGTCCTGCCTGTTGGGTTCCTGGTTTGCTGTGATGTCGGCTACTTTCACACAGCCCTGTGCTATGGGGAGCAAACTGTTTCACAGAGATCGTGCTGTGTTTCTTTGAGCATGTCCCTGGCTTTGGGCAGACTTTGCCCACAGGCAGCACTGATGCCATCTGCCTTTGCCAGGTGACAGAGAACAGTGCTGCTGAGTGGCAACTTAGCTCTCCCTCAATTAATTGAATACTTGCAGGCACTCTTTTCCTTAATTTCCCCCCAGTAACATGGGATATTTATCCACAAGCTTTCTATCTGTCTGTTCCTACGTCTTCCTGGATTTTATGACTGGTGCTCCTAAACGATGCCAGAATCCACATTAGGCTGGTCTAAGCTGAGTCCCTAAGAGACAAACAATGGATCTACTGGTGGCTCTAAATGTAACCTAAACTGTACGGAAAATGACAGAGGATATGAACAGAAAAGAGAAAGTGACTCAGTGTGAATCAACCTGTTCGGAATCTGTGGGTCACACAAAAAATACTCTCCTTTCAGCAGGCACCAGATTGGAAGTCCATCTCACAGGTTGTCCATTGTCCCATGCATCTCACCATCTTTGTGATGGCTTCACCATCACCTTGTGTACACTCTGCTTCACATCTGCCTCCTTGTCATGTGTGCTGCCTGGTGACTGACTGTCTCTGGTGGACACCCTGCAGATTTTATCTCACACTCCAACCTATCCCAGCTGGATTCAAACTCTTGCTCACAGCTCTCTCTGGTCTGCTTTCATCTCTTGTCCAAAGCTCCAGTCTGCAGTCCATACAGCCACGACAAACAATATTTTTAATCCTCTTGCTGCCTTATCAGCCCCCCAGCCCACATTGCTCACCCTGACTTCTATGGCAGGCCATTCTGGTGTGAGACTTTCTGTCTGGAAAGCTGAGGGGTTTTAAACATCATGTCCCATCCATTGTTACTCTCTAGTCCTGTAATTGAAATGCAGCCTGTGGTGCAAAATTCTTAAATACATCAAATCTATAAAAGAAGCTCATCTTTTTACCTTAGTCACCTCTAATGCCTACAACTAAATCTTTAAGATATTTCACAATTCAGCCTTGTTTTCCTTCTGGCTTCTCTTTTTCCACCAGCTGTTTGGGGCTTGATTAGCAGTGGAAGGCGGAGTTTGGTAGAAGGGATACAAGGATGACAGCAGATGGCTTCAACCTCTTGCACTTAGAGTATGAAGTTTTATGGCTTTCCCACTGCTGTAAAACCAACACATGCTATTTTATTTTTGTTTTGAACATCACTGTGTTTATTTTTCTTGCCAGGTTTTATACCAAGATAAGCATTCTCAGAGGTTTTTGTTCACTCTGGGAAAATGACTTAGCAAAGGAAAGTATTACTGTGCAAGGCCTGCATTGTGGGAAATGGGTTTTGGCTGTAGTTTTCATGTGAAAGATGCCAGACTGTTAACAATCAAAAATTAAGTTTTCTTCTTCTGTTTTCAAACAGGTAATTTGCTAATTATTTACCAGGGGATTGTTCCTTGCTAATGGCCTAACTGAGTGCATGGCATACTTCTAATAATCCTGTAGTCATGATCTGTGCAGGATAGAAATGCCATTCCCAGGGTGGAAGTGCAGAACGAAGGAATGGGAAGAGGAGGGCAGTGGTCTGAGGGCTGCCCTGCTCTCCTCTGCAGTTACCCTGACTGCCTTGCTGAGGTGGATGCCTGCAGCATGCAGTGATCAGCAGAGACCCAGTGTCTCAAAGAACATAAGCTGGTTTTAACACTGTTATCTGCAAAGGTCTGTCTGCCCCAGCTGCAGGGCAGGACCCAGGTGGGTGGGTGCCTGCTGAGTTGCTCTCCAGGTGGAAGCAGCCTGCTTGTGCTCACACCAATGTGCAGTGGTGGAAGAGCACTGTTGTCAGATTCAGGTACAGCTAAGGCAAGACTGTAGGATTCCCTTGCATGAGATTCAGGCTGAAGGAATCTTGCTGGCTTGTTCCTTCTTCATCTCTTTATGACTGAACTGCACGCAAATGGAGCTGTGTCCTCCAGGCCAGCACCTGTGCCAGGCTGACAGAGCTGTTTGAAGGGACCTCAGTCACAAGTGTGGTCCCCAGCAAGTGTGTGGGAACTGCTGCACGTGGTGTCAGGCCCTGGGAAGGACCAAACAGTGGGAACCTGGGCAGATGGCCAAGGGCTGGGCAATAGTGCTTCAGCTCACCACAGAGGGGAACTTGACCAACTTGGTCCATCATCTTTGGTTTTGCCTTCCTGATTTCATTTCATTGCCCAAACTCTGCAGGGAGCAGCAGACCTTTGTAAGAGGTTTTTGTAATATAAGTATTGCCTGAGTTTTTAATAATCAACCCAAAATAGTTCCTGTCCTGCGCTGTCTTTATTCCAGAGTGGCCATGATGGTGCTGCCAGGGAGCACCTGGTGGCAATGACAGTGGCAGTGCAGGAGCTGTAGGGCTGGGGATGCTGACAAGGGCCCTCAGTTCCAACTGGTCTTTTCAAACCCAGGAATTACATCGTGCAATATGTGGTATAGTCTGTGCAGAGGCTCACATGTGTAGAACCAATGCTCCCCAAGAGAGATAAGGGAGAGCATGGGGAAGTGGGATATCTTCATTACTTTTTTCAAAGGGAGATACTTTTTTGCTTTTGACTTCCTCTTGCATTTCCTTTCTGTATTTGTGTTTTAACATTAGGTTTGATTCTGTCTTTATAGCATTCAAGTGAAAGCTTGCATATTTCATTGGGATTGTCTCTTTTGTTTTCAGGGCTGAAAGTCCCAAACAATATGAAGCAGTCACAGCCATGTGCACATCTGGACTCCTTTCATCTGCTCCAAACAGGCACCTTCCTGTATTTCTATTCACTCTCATTACTTAATTTCCTAAAGAGGCTGCAGCATTCCAGTGCCGGAGTGACTTATGTCAAAATGTCTTGCTAGGCACTTCCACTACATAATAATTCAGTATATCCTGTTTCCAGAGCTGAAGAAATACATTTCCTTCACTTTAGCTCATTACTCTTTAGGAAATTGATTTTCTTCAATTATCCTGACAACCTGGATTTCAGCAGCTCCAGACTCATCAAGTGAAGTCCAACATCTCTGCACACACCTTTTTTCCTTGAGACTTCTCTGCCATCTACCTTGTCCTTCCTAGAGAAGGCCTTTTATTTGGGACTTTTCTTATGTCTGCCACTGGAGACTGGGTATCAGCACACAATTTGCCACACCGATCCTCAAGTTTTAAATAAACCTGGTTTACTGTCCCCTTGCTGACAAGGAAATGCATGGCTTTGCAGGCTCAGGGTAATCTCCATAGGTGAGTTTGTAGCTCCCCACCTTGTGCTCATGCCTTATCTAGAAAGGAAGCACTAGCAAAGGTAAGCCACAGGGAGCACTCCTCAGCACTTTCTAACCTGAGTCACTTAACCTGTTCAGAGGAAAACCCACAGATTATTTTGCAGAGCACAGCCCTCGGTATGCTGATTTGCTCAGCAACTCTTTCCCAGTGCTTTGTGGTGTCCTCTGAGGTTGTCTTAGGAGGCTCAGCTCCAGAAAGAGGGTGGCCCCATACTGAGACACCTGGTCATCTCATGGCTAAACCAGAAATGTCCTGTGCTCCTGCACATGCTTCTTGATGCTGTAAGCTGCTAATTGCACCTTCCTGCCTCTCAGGAATATCTTGAGGAGAAAGCATGTGACTGTGAGGTGTTGCCGTGCCATGCGAGGGAGGAGGCCGCACAGATGGAAATCTAGACCAGTTCATAAGCAGAAAACACTCTACCAACACAAGGGACTATTTATACTTAATGAGAATCTTGCATTTGAATCCTAGGCCTTAGTAAGCCGGGTCTTTTTACCAAACTGCTTCACTTCACCTGCACAAGAGTGAGGACTGCCGTCCATCCCACCCCTCCTATGGGCTGTCCTGACCGAGTCAGTCAGTCAGCCAGCCAGTCAGTCAGTCAATCTGTTTGCTGCAGAAATCCCACTTTCAGGCAGAGTGATCCTCCTTGTTTTCAGTTTCCATCAGCTAGCTCTAGGTGAATGGCAGCACATGGCTCCCTCCAGCCTCCCTTGGGAAGAAAAAGGCTCCTGGCTCTTCCCTTTCACCATACCCCAGCAAGAATTACATATTTTATGGTAAAGTTTCCCCTTCCTTAATCAGCCTCTTGCTGGTGACACTGGGTAAGGTACATTTATTTGCTGGAGACCTGCAGACTCATGTTGGTGTTACTCCCTTCCTAACTGCTGCTCTGAACATGTCTCTCAACTTCAGGTGTAATGAACCTCTCCAAGCTTTTCCTTGTCTCATCTTCCACTCTGAACAGTTTTTGGCAGTTACCCATGACAGTCTGATGGGAAAGAAGCTTTACTAGATCAGTGTATCACTTGCTGATTATTTTTTGTCTCTTTTGTGATGAAAAAGCTGTTCTTGGATATTCATCACCTGGGCTCTCCTTCAACAGAGAGAACAGACTGGCCAGCAGCAGCAGCAGCATTAACAGGCTGTCAGGTAAGTGGGTCTCATGGTTCTTTTAGGGACGTGAGAACTGTGCCTGCCTGACTCCACAAGTGACAACAGCTGCCCTGTCCTGCTGCGGTGGCTCTTCCGCAGGTTTCACCAGCTTGTCTTAGTTTGTTTCTGCATTTTGTAGCTGTTTTGTCACTGATTTTAAGGCAGCCTCAAAAACGCAGGTGTGCTCTCCTGTTGACAATTCTCTTGCCTCTAGTTAACACCAGACACCAAACTGTGGGGGAAATTAATGGCACCTGCAAATTCTGTGCACTTAAATACTGAGCTGCTTCATTTGCAAGTACAATGAGGTGTTTTGGTGTCTGAGGCCTGTGCCTCATGCATCTGCATATCTTAAGCATGTAAACAGCTGGAATTTGCTCTGTCGAGCTGCGTTGTCTGGCAGGCAGGGAGGCACACTGGTGTGGTTGTGCACAGCGCAGTGCAGATCGCTCCTCAGCATGTCCAGCATTGTGCATGGGGTGCCTATGGTCCCTGCCAAAACAGCAGCTCCTGCTCTTCCCCTGTCCTCCCGTGGCTTTGAGGACATCTCTTGGCACACCTGATTATTGCTGAGGACACAAGATTCACCCTGGACCTCGCACTGGGGTACCCTAGCCCAGCTGAGGCGCTGTACCAGAGCCAGAAGGTAAGACTTAGGTCCAGGGGACCTGCCTGGCCTTCACTGATCCCAGCACAGCATTGGCCACTAATGAAAAGGACCCACATACCCTCAGCCAAGGGTGTAATTTTCTGGTGCCCACCAGGACTAGATTGCCTGGGCTTTGCAGGACAGTGTGTGTATGTGGTGTGCAAGCAGTTAAATCAAGCAGGGAGGTGCTGCACTCCCTCTCTGTTTTTCCCTCCAGCTAATCTCAAGTCATTTTGAAAGCTCATATTTTGATCTCACTGTATACAGAAAACATAACAGCTCCAAACCCTCATCCCGATAGCACACAGGAAGGCCATTGCTGTGCTCTCTGTCAGTGTGCACGGCTTTCTGTCATGTCCTGGGGCTCGGGTCAGCAGGCAGAGCTCTCCCATAATGCTCCCAGGCTGGCAGGAGCTCAGGCAGCTCCAACACCCACACAGCCCATCCAGTGGGACATCATACTGGGGAATATGGGTGGAGTTTGCTCCCTGGCCCCTTGTGCCTTTCAGAGACAGGCAGTGACAATAGCTGCTTCCTCAAGGAGTGGGGATAGGGAAGCTTCAGCAGAGGGCTGGGGAGGGGTTACACAGTTGGCCAAGGCAGCAGCTTGGTGCAGCCTGAGCTCTTACCTGTGGGGCTGCTGGGGTGAGAGCCCATGGGGCCTTCCTGGGGAAACAGAAATGTTCTTAGAATCCAAAATGATGTTTTATGCACCTCATCTGCCAGGTTGCTTTGTGGATAGGTGGCAAGTTGGAGGCTCACAGCACTGACCTGTCTCCTGGGCTCTCTGCTGCCCAGCCAGGAACCAGAAGCTCCAGGGACATAAGGAGCACAACACATGGCAAATCCTAATTTTAATTCTAACATTCAGTTGCTGGAGCAGCTGCTTGACCCTTGAGCTCCTCTGTCCTGCAGACCATAGTGGTACAGCTGAAGAACTGCCTGCAGTTCCTCACACATGTGAGGCTGGCGATGTTTCCTGAGCAGAGCAGCCCTGTGCTTGGTCAGGAGATGCCAGCTGCCCTCCTGCCCTGGTTTCCTCACCTCTCAGAAAGGGCAGAGGCTGCCATCTTCTCCATGATCTGGCTGTAGGTAGTTCTATGCAAGGCTGGTACTTGGCCCTTGTGCTGGATAAGAAAGAAATGTGTTTCCAAAGCAGAATTGCTGAAAAAACACCAAGTTGAGCATGCAGGAGGGACAGGCAGAGTGAGCTGCCGTGGAGGCAACTGCTCCACAGGGCAGAGGGATGATGTGAAGTCATTAGACAGGCAAGTGAGCTGTGTTCAAATAAAGCTGAATTACCTGCAAATGCAAAAAAATCAAAGTGTGTCAGGAAAGCAGAAACAGAGAAGGGATAAAGAGCTCAGCATTAGCCTCCTCTTGGGAAGAGTGTCAGGGCAATAATAACTTTCCAGGGCTTTGATTTCTAGTGAATGCAAGTGATTTGTTCGCTGATAGTGGAAGATTTTGTTGAGGGTAAGGAGACCAGGGGAAGCAGCCCACACCCATCGTCTCTCTCCAGGTAAGGAACCATTTAATAATGTGGCATCTTTGCTTTCAGAGTGGGGATAGCTCATGGGCTGCTTTGCACAGGCAATTCAGTCCAGCTGGCAGCACGCAAGGTCCTTTATTACTGTTTCTTATGATTATTGTAATTTTTGTTATTATTATAATTACTGTTATTGGTTATTACGGACACCTGCCAAGACACACAGGCCATTTTTTCTGCCTTCCCAAATGCTATCACCTAGTTTGTTAGCTGTGAATCTGTGGATATATCTCTGAGCAAGCCACAGACTCCCCTGCCAGTGTGCCAGTGTGGGGGCACAGGGGATTCCTTGGCATGAGTTGAGCCAGGTGTGTGTGTGAACATGTATGAGACAGACTGTCCTTTCTTAACTGTCTTGCTGTTTCCTCCATACTGCAATTTCCAGACACATCAAATCAAGCTTCAGTACATGGAGAAATGCGTTTCTCCATACGCTTTTCCTTGCCTCAGTCTTGGTGTCTCATAGGGCTGCAGGCTATGGGTGTTTGAGCTGAGTTCTTGATACATCCAGGGAAAATCAAAACTGAAAGACTTTAAAGTAGTGATGTTTTCAGGTGCAGAAAAGCTGACAAAGACCATTTGGCATCCTCTGCGTGGACTTTTGCCCTGGAGTGTCAAGCGCAATTTGGGAATCAGGTGCCCAGTGCTACTCATAGAGATGGTCAATGTACATTTAATACACACCCCAGACCACATAGACAAGGGTAACTGGGGTCAGACTCCCTTAAAAGCAAGCCAAGACATTGCAATAACTTAGCTGGCAGGGCTTGGGCTAGGAGAGGTGTTTAGGTGGAGCGATTCATGATGCAGCCTCCATAAAACAAGGTCAGAGCCAACTCTGCTGCAGCAGGTGCACAGCCAGGGCACAAGCAGGACCATCACTGGTGACACTTTTTCAGAGCCTGATTTACAATTTATTCTGTCTTTCCTGGCACAAAAGTGCACCGACAAGATGGGTGATGCCTGGACTCATTTGATTCACCAGGTGGAAGCAGCCAGCCAAGGTCTCTGCAGTGCCTGAGGTGTGTGTGCCAGTGCAGCACCCCACTAGCTCGGCTGTCAGCCCTCCCTGGACCGTTCCAGGTGCAGGTGTGGCGTGTAGCACCAGCTCTGAAACACACCATACACGATGGCAGGAGCACTGTGAGACCACGGGAAAGCATGGCTCGTTGTTGAGGCTGTTAGCACTCTTTCAATCCTTTAATGTACAAGTCCTTCTGAGAAGACACTGGCTTAATCTCAGCTCAACTGGAAAAATGCCGATGACTGGAAATGTCATCAGCTGCCTGTGGGCCAGGCTGGCCCTGAGCTGATAAGGAGCAATGCAGAATAAAAATGTCAGCACAAAAGTGGAGAAACACAGAGGCTAGTTGCAGCTCTTCTCCATCTTGCAGGAAGCAGAGCCCCTCTACTACCAGTCCTTCCAGCAGCTGAACTTTCCCTGAAGTCTCAGTGAGAAACTCTGCTCTACCTTAAGAAGGAGAAAGGTGGCTGCTGTCAGTGCTGCAGGGGAAAAACTAAACTCTTGCCCCATTAGCTCAAATAAAGAGGGTAAGTAAACCCAACTTTTGCTGCTTTCTTCAACTTTTTAAGGCAAATCTTATGATGTTCTGTGTTGGGACCTTGTTTACTTGAAGCACTAGTAGCTGGTGGGGGAAGGAGATTCAACCAGAAGGAGGGCTGACCTACCTGACATTAGGAATACCACCTGGACGTAGGTTTGGGTAGCAGGTCCTCTCCCCCCATGCTAGGTGTGCACTCCAGAACACCAAATAGGAACACCAAATACTGTGGTCTTTTGGCAAAGAGTAATAATGCCAGAAGTAAGGAGGTAACCTTCCCTCTTTGGTGGGAGGGATGTGTTAATTCTCCATGGGGAATGGGGTGCAAAGCTCAAACCTTATGATTTCTGGCACAGAGCGGTGTCTGAAAATGTCACCTGGGCCTTGAGTCTGTCTACATCCCTTCTCCAAGTTTACAGAGAAAGTAAAATCTAAAGAAGTCTAGGGAACTATACTTGCACAGCCAAGAGATTATAAATAACTTATGAACTCATGAAAGCAACCTGTGAACTTTTCCACCAGTGTTTCAGTGAGGAATCTTTGAGGGAGAGACAAGAGCCAAAGAGAATAGAGCCAAACTGCGATTTAGAAAGCCTTCAGCTGGTATCAGTGCTGGCTTTATGTCACTAAAGCACTGGGGCTTGGAAAGGGGGGAAGATACATGTGTTCCTCACCCCACTGGGTTCCTTGGCCAAACTCTGATCCTTGCTTGCTCTGACCAAGGGACAGGAGCCACCTGGATTGGTCTCCTCATGCTTTCCCACATTAGCCCCTATGCCAGCTCTGCCCTGCAAGGTCCTGTGGATTGCACTGTGCATTGTATGCGTCTGCCCAAGGGTAAAGTTAGAGGCCATTCCTTCTGGGGCTGGATGTGCAGGAACAGCCCCTTGCCACCTCAAACAAACCTTCCCAGCTGAGTTCCTCCAGCCCCTTTTTTGGCAGCATGGGCTCTCTTGCCCGTCATTAGGGGCTCGTCCTAAAGATTAAAGCCCCGAACCCTCTGCCTGGCTCTGATCCTCTCTGCACAGACACGGGCGCAGTGGGCAGCCGAGAAGGAGAAGGAGGTCTGGGCGAGGGCTGGCAGCGCCCAAAGCTGCGGTACCTCGCTAGGTGGAGCTCGGGGCTCAGGCACCGAGGGCTCCGTGCTCCGCCCGCTGTGCCGCGCGGGGACCGCGCCGGGGACTGCGCCGGTCCCGCGGCCCCGGGGACAGCCCCGGGGACCGCCCCGAGGACAGCCCCGGTCCCGCGGCCCCTCATGGCCAGAGCGGGCGGGTCGGCGCCGACGGGCATCGAGGCTGCGCCCCGCACTCTCCAGCGGAACCCAGGCAGTCCCTGCGCTGAGGAGCTGCAAATGGCAGTGCAGGGCTGGGGGGTAGCCACGGAGCAGTGGGCAGCAGAGGGTGTTGGCACAGCAGGGGGAATGATGTGGTGGGGAAGGTCAGCGTGACAAATGTCATCCTCGCTGTCAGCCACCGGCACGTGCCTGTGAAGCTCTGCGGCAGAGATGGGCTTTACGGAGAGATGCGATGGTGAAGGCAGAGATGGCCTGGCAGGTGCTGAGCTCCTGATGTGCGAATGTAGGAGACAAGAGAAAAGCTTTGCTAGAATGCTTGCTTTTTGAATGAGTAATTTAATCAGTGACATTAAGTCCTCCAATTATTTCATGCCATGGGTACTGCCTATTTATTAATTTACTTCATATAAATCCATCAAGCAGTTGTTGCACAGCAAGTAAACAAAAGCACCCCATAGTTTTGTTGGGAAGGCATAAAAGTAAATGAAGAGGTTAATTATCACGGTTAATTAATTGCTTTGCAGATTTGGTTGTGCACAGCATCCTCTGGTGCCCTTGCTGCTGGGAAAGCCAGGGGTGATGGAAGCACACAGGGTGCCATTGGCAGGGCAGCTGTGGAGAGATGATGTCTGGGTATCAGCATGTCCAGTCTGGGACAAGGAAGTTTTCTGGAAACTTCTGAACACCATGGGTGTGACCAACAGCTTGTTTCCTTACCTTCCAGAGTGATATGATTAATCAGTCTTGGTTTCCTGCTCAATCAAGGCAGCTGCTTTGGTGGGGCAGAGTGGCCTGAAGGCCTGCCAGGGGCTGCCCTGGGAGAGAAGAAGGTTCAGAGACTGGAAAACTTGCCCTGGAGGGACCATGAAGGAAGTTGAAACTAATTTGGCGTAACAAAAGAAAGGTTAAGAGGTGACTTGGTTCATCATCTCTAAGTACTTATTTAGGAAGGAGACTTCTGGGACCAGAGGGCTGTTTAATTTTGAAGACAAAGGTGTAACAATATACAATGCCTGAAAGATGAAGACAGGTAAAATGGGGTGACTCCCTTGTTAAAATTACCTACTAATGAATTTGCGGATGGTAAAGTTTCTATCATTTATAAATCCAGACTGAAGATCTCTCTAAAAGACAAGCCTGGGGTCAAACAGAAATTATGGACTTGTGTTTCTGTGGCCTGTGTCTTGCAGTTCATATGAAATGATTTTATCTGATCCTTTAGCCTTCAGATCTATACATCTCCCTGAAATAGCTAACAGCTGCTACAGATCTGCCAAATCAACCTGGTAGTTTGCAGATGACCATGACATGATGCACTTTGTGTCTGCCTCACCCCAAAACGTAGTCCCAATGAACAGCCATTGCTGCACCTCTGTGCCATTGCAGACTGCAATGAGGCCCTGTGAGCCCCCTTTTCCCTAAAATGGGTTTCAGTGATGCAGCATTTTCTCATGCTAGTTTTTTTTCCAGGGATGACTGAAAAGTTGTTGCTGCACAGTCTAATGAAAATGTGTTTTGTGGTTCATGCTCTGCTGTTTGCTGAGGACTGCTACAGTATCTGTCATCTGCAGAGGCCATAGGACTTGATGTCTGCTAAGCTCTGGCTACTCTGAAAAGTGACTGTCACTGCAATAGTGGGGACCGATACCTGCTTTTACAGAAAACTATGGTTTGGAAGAAGAAGTCCTCTCTTGTCCCCCCAAAATGTTTGGGTTTCTGTTGAGCAAGTCTGAATTTGCCAGATGGGGTCATGAACCTAAAGCTCTCAGTTTCCAAATCTACCTGATTTAAGGCTGCTGCATGGTTTGAATTTTTTCTCCTTGGAGTCCTTGAGTTGCTCAACTGAGCCCTGTGTTAATACTGGGCTTTGAATTTGCTATTCCTCCCTTGAATTGCTATGCTCTGTTGCCCAACCATGCAGTAGTTCCTCATCTGATGTAAATCAGTTTAGCTCCACTGCCTTCACTCCTCTGTCACATACCAGGCTTACACTGTCTCCCCATAGCCCAGTGCCCGGAGGCAGCCACATCAGCAACCTCACTTGCCCCCACAGGCCCTGCATTGAAAGGTGAGATTTAGTTGGAGTTCCAAGTAAAGCCAAGTCAGCCAGGGTACAGCTTTGGTGGAGCAGCGCCCTTGTCATCTCGGTCCTGTGGCCAGGACTGGACTCTTGTATCTCCCACGCTTTGTAACACGCAGGTGAAGTGTTTGTGAGCCCCCTTAGTGCTGGTGGTGTGGAGGATCCTGCTCAGTGAATGTTGCTACAAGCAATACCTAGGAAGGCAGCATCTCTCTGCTAGGTCCCTGACTTCAGCAGGCTTCCTGGTGGATTCAAACTTCCAGCATGACTCAGGGTATTGCAGTGAATCTTTAAGATAACATCTTTTGCTTGCCAACATGTAGGCTGGCTGCCAAAGGTGGGGGAGGAGATCTGTTGTAAGTCTTTTGTATGTACTCATAGTAAATAGATACATGCCAAATTGATTACACTCGCCTTTCTATTTCTCCACTGGGAATTGAAGGAAGGGAAGAAGTAGTCCCCTGTGGTTTGCCCCAAACCACTGCTTCACACCACTTGGTTTCTTGGGTGCCCATAGCTGCCTGCTGCTGCAGCCAGCACACCTCCCAGAAACAATAGCCTTGGGATCCAATTTTTGCAATGTGGATGAAGATCCCTGACCCACTGACCAGGATGCTCTCCCACTCCATGTCTGAACATACTGCTGGGTGAGAGAGGTGCAGGGAACCAGAATGCAGCAAGGCAAAGGGACGTGGGGTGCTGCTGGCTGGAGTCAGAGCTGCCTGTGGCAGGGACACCCTGCCTGGCTCAGCCCTCATCCTGCAGTGCTGAGCAGCATGATGGGCCAGCTCAGCCCCATGTCAAATCCTTGGTCCTTGCCTACTTGCAAAACCCCAGGACAGCATCAGTTTTTGATCTACTGCCTCATTGCCAAACCATTAATTTTTCCAGTTTAAACACTTAATGCAATAGCCTTATTTCAAAGTCTGCCAGCTGAGCTGCCTCTGCTTAGGACTATCATTTCCAACTGTTCTCTGGCAAGATGATTTCTCAAATGATTAAAAAAATAATCAAAATTGTAACCACATCTGTGGCTGCCTTTATCCGTGAGAGCAGGGAAAATTAGTGCTGAGGCCATCGGGTGCTTTTTGAAATGGAAGTCTTCTCCTGGAGATGGCACAGCTCCTGTCAGTTGGAAAGACCAGGCACTAATGTGGCTCTCGCTGAGATTTCTGGCACTGTGTTCTGCGGCTCAGTGAAAAGAGCAGCCTAAACCCCACCTGATTTAGGCTGTTATCCTAAATCACCTGTGGGTTCTTTCTCTTCATGCACACAATCCAGCTGTGCTGATGCATTGGCAGGCTGACCTAGTAAGAAGATCTATAGGGTTAGTGAGTAGTTTTACTTAAATGCTTCTCTTTTTCTCTTAGTTCTTTCTAGGCTGCAATATTGGTCCTCCACCCTTTCCTAGCACAGCTGGCAGAGCAGTCAGCAACACAAATTTTTGCTTCCATGGAAGAGACTGGCTAAGGTACAGAGTACATTTGAAGCATTCTCTGTGACATACCAATGAGGTTCCACTGGTTTACTGCAGCTGAGGCTCTATCCCTTCATCTCTAGGAAAAGTTGATTAGGTCCAATGGATTGCTGAATTCTTTTATGAAGAAGCTGTAAAAGTTCTTTTCTTCTGCTAGTGCTTTTCTCCAGGGAGTTGCTGGCAGAGAGAGGCGAGAGTCTCAGCAATAATACATTTCAAAGTTATTATGCCAGCAGAAAAGAAACACAAGGATTTGAACTTGGTAATATATATGTTTTTATGATAGGACAGAACACTAAAAGGCCCCCCATCCTGTGCAGACCTCCCTGGGTCTGCTGGGCTTTTGGCTGGCTGCATTGTGGGGTGATAGCAGCTGCAACTGGGACCCCATTTCAGACCTAATCCTGGGGGGAGGTCCTGCCACCAAGCTGGCTCCCATGGTGTCAGGGAAAGATGGCAAACTTGTCTGGCCCTTGGGCATGTCCGTTCTTGTTGTGGACAGACAGGGACCCTTCTCCCTTGATCTACCAGTCACAGTGATGCATTCAGGTAGTGAGCAGTGCCACAAGCTCAAATCTTCATGCTGTTGTGGTAATGATAGTGCTTTCACATAGGAAATGAGTGAATTGTCAGCTGAGACCTCCTCTTTTTGTAATGATTAACCTTCCACTAATGATTTCATATAATATTGGGTGACATTGAGTGCTGCGATATTGATGTTTAATGTGTTCCGAAGCAAGGGCTCAGGAAGCAATAAAGATTTACTCCAGTTAATGTGTGAGGGCTGGACTGTCCCTGGGCCCTGTGCTTGCTGATGGCCTGACATGTTTGCCGTGGTGTGGCAGCATCGTCTAACAGAAGCTGGATTTCTGGCTAATAATTTAATGAAAGCTTTGCTGTATTTCCAATTACTGGAAAAACCCACGATTTTTTTCCGATATGTGTTATAAAATCAGCCCTTCATACTCCATGGAGCCAGGGAAGAGCACTTCATACTTCTCTTTTGGCTCCTGATCAGTCCTGCAACAAAGCCTGCCTGCCCCACAGCAACATGCTGGGCCATACAGAGCTGGGAGGTGGCTCCCAAGTGGAGGAGAGTAGCAGAGGCAGAGCAGCTCACCAGAGCACCTACCCAGCCCCAAGACCCTCCATGCCCCATGCACAGCTGAGGTGGATGGAGCTGGCACAGACTGACAACACAAATAAGATGGCGTGGGAGGAAAACTTGGAAGGACAAACTACTGTGAGTATTGATTCCCCTGGTTGCTTGCAGAGGGATTTCATTTAGCAACACTGCCAATGACATTATGAGCAGCATCTTGTCCATGGCTGGTTCTGTGGCATTAAGAGAATTACTTTGGCCTAATGAATAGGAATAAGAATATTTCAGCCTCCTCCCTGGAAAGTAATGGTGGATCATCAAGTGTGCAGCCAAGTTCAGATCTAGTCACTTGCCAAGTGAATGCAAATGACAGGTTGTTTTATTTAATGGAGACCATGGTGTGTTGGCCAAAACTGTTGTCTCTTTTCTCTGTGAATTGGTTTTCCCCCCCTCTTGTAAATCAGACTTTGTCTCTACTCCTGATTGGCTTTTTTTTTAAAGCAGAAGAAGTTTTTGCTGACTCTTGCACTGAAATCTGTCTGTAGATTGCACCAAAACTCCTCTATCAGCTGTATTTTATGCTGTGCTATCGGAAGAGGCAGAAGCTGGCGTGCTCATAGTGGCCACTGCCAGTGTACAGTGGGGCCAAAGCTCCCTGTCTCCTTCCAGCTCGGAGCCTGTGAGATGCTTCATCGATGTCACTGCTGCCCCATCTCGCTGAGACCAAGGGGACATTTTGGAGCCCCATGCTCTGGCATTGGGCCCTTTGCTGGCATGGTGGGCTGTGATGCACTTGAGTCTGTACAGCCCACTCATTCCTGCAGGGCACCAACCCCTCTGCTGTCAGCTGCCATTCAGCCAGGCAGCCACCCACTGCTCCCCTCCAAAGCCGTCCTCCTCCACCACAGCTTGTGGAAGTGCTGCTTCTCTCAGCTGTTGTTGACAAGAGCTTTGCAGGGTTGAAGTCCCTGTGAAGGACCAGCCCCTCAGCTTCTGTACATGCACCCAGACCAAATGCCAGGTGAGTGCACTGAGCTGAAGGTTCTGGGTGGTGCTAAAGCAAGGCTGCACCCTCAGCCCAGCACAGGGGCCTGCAAACTGAGCCCAGGGGTGCTGCAGATGGGGAGTCCCATCCCATCAGGGCCACGATTTAGTGCTACACATCCAGTGACTTATTAAACGCTTCAAACACACGCTGTGCCTCACCATGGCTCACAAATTAGATCAGCATGAGACAAAATCATGAACTAACATTTTCAGATGGGATGTGATGTTTTGCTTCATTCAACAGTGATGATTTGTAATGGCTGAGGGTGGGCTTTTTCCCTGTTCTTTTGTAAAAAACCAGAAAGTGTTTGCAAAGTAAACTCTGACATTTCAGCTACAGAACAGTCACCTTTCAAATGCAATGGCTGTGACTGCTCACTGCCAGTTAATCCTTGTGTGGAGGTTTTTGCTTAAAGAGCTGGAGGGAGGTGGAGTTTTTGCTTATTTGTTCAGAATCAGGGTTCTGTCCTAATTAATTTTTTAGTTGACAGGAAGAACAGGTTTCTGCTTTGTTTTGCCAAGTGTTTTGATGTATGAGCAGAGATGTTGCACAGGATGTGTGTTTGCAAAAGAGGCTGATGGGAAGGATCAAAACTGATTTGTTATGTTTGCAGAGAAAGAGGCTCCATATCCATGAAGCAGAGCAGGGAGTGACTGAAGGCCCCAGACACCAGTATTTTGAAGCTGAAATTGAGCCTATAAGCTGGTGACCAAAGTGCTGTTGACCTTGCAGAAGCCATGATTTCATGCCAGCTGTCTGTCACATCCTGGTGCCTCCCTCCCTGTCCCAGTCTCCGACCTGTAACTCGAACAATGTAACTCGGCACAGATTTTGGTTCCTCTCCAGTGGGATGAGCCCAAAGGCTTCTTGGGCTTCAAGGCTGAGCTCATCAGGGGTTGCTGAGTGATTTGGGAATGAGCTGGTCTGGGAGGGATTCTAGACAGGTCTCTGACCATTTGCAAACAAGCTGCAAAATTGTGCTCACAATGGGGCTGTAGAGCTGCCTTTTGCCTGGAACCATGCCTGGAAAATGTATTTCCCAAGCGGGACTTCAGCCATTACAAAACCCTGACTGATGTGGTCAAAGAACATGGCAAACATATGACCCGTTACCATAATCCCCCACACTGGATCCCACTAATGTACTTGCTTAACCCTCTCTGACGCCACACAGAAGCTTCTGCCTCTGAGTGTCACCAGTGTCAGCCCTTCCTGGTACAACCCCCACCCCCAAGGTCCCCGTCCCCCCAGGCACAGGCAGATGGGAGCTCCCTGGAGGACAGCCGGCCTGGCTGCTGGGAAAGCAGCAGTAGAGAGCATGGGAACAGGCAAGGAGCTGGCTGCATGGCTCCCATAGAGCCTGGGAGCAAGTGCTTGCTGTGAGGGCTCAGCAGGGCTGTGTGGGGTGGATTAGGGGATTGTCACCTCTTTCCTGACACCTCACTGCTTCTGAAAGATGTTGGTTCCCCTGGCTCTCTTTCTGCTGCCTAATTGCTTGCTTGCAGCCTTTGTCCTTCCTGGCAAGCCACTGCCAGAGTGGGTGGGCCGTGTTGTGGGGTCTATGCTGGGATGGATAGGGGTAGGATGATGGTCCTGTTTGGGCTCCAAAGCCGAAACCTATGCTTTATGGGCAAGGTATCACAGCCCTGGGGACTCTCAAAGGCATGGGCACCTTGTGGGGAGCTCACTGTTCACCCTCCTGCTGGGTAAGGATCATCTCCACAGGCAGACAGCAGCAGTGAGCTGCCATTGTCCTTCACAAGCTGTTCTAACTTGTCTCTAATAGGTCTCCAAGAGCACAGTCCACCTGGACTGATTGTCATCCACAGGAGCACAGTGGCTGGGTCTGAAGTTGGTGCCAACTGAGGTGCTTGGCTGAGATCCACAGGCATGGAGCTGGGTACTTGACTCTTCAAAGAGCTGTGGCACCATGTCTTGATGTTGGCATAGTCTGGCATGGTGCTTGGTGAGTTCAGAGGATGTTTTTATGCAATTGAGGCTGGGAGGGATTGAAGAGGATTTCTTTTTCTTCATCTTTTCAAACAATAGATAGCAGCAAAATCCATCCCCTGTCTCTTTTAAAGACAGCTCCTTTTCCTGATGGGTAGATAGATATAATGAGATTCTCAAACTCATAAATCTGCTGCGACTTTATTACCTGCATCTGTTGGAGATGATGTGAAGAGAACTTCATACAGAGAGGCCTCTTGAAAGGTTACAAAGGGAACCAGCAGTCTTCAGAAAATCTTCATCTACAGAAAACAGCCAAGAAAACCCACGTAGGAAAAAGCACTTGAGATGAATGAATTGGTGTCAGGGCTGAATGCAAGTGATACTAGCAACAGGGTACTTTGTTGTGAAAGCAAGCCAAAGCCAGTCCCCTGTGTGAGGTAGCTCTGGTGCAGGAGCCAGCCTGTGGCTGCCGTGCACTGCCCTCAGCATCAGCACTGGGTGTGTCTGTGGCCAAGAGAGCTGCAGGAAAATGAGGATGTCACAGCCTGTGCCTTGCCCCAGGACCAATGTTCAGGGAACTGTGATTGCCAGGCAGGGCACTGCAATCGGTGAAAATGGGCTAGAGAAGATGCTGGAAGGTGCAGCCTGCTCCCGGAGCACAAGCTGTCATGAAAGGTCATGTCTGCAGTGTGATGCAATGATGTCTTCATGATGTCATAATGCAAGCTGGCAGCTACTCTAGAGACAGAGATCTAGGTTTAAATCTTCTGCTCCCTGTTGCAAGGGGGAAGAGGTGCTTGCTGGCTTTCCTCCCCCAGGTAGCCTCTGCTCTCACTGACACCTCACCCTTTCTCAGAGAGGGAGGCAATCCAGAAGGCAGAGCTGCAAGCAGGGAGAGAGCAGATGACATCTTTAAGCTGTGATCATTGAAGAATATTAACCGCTCTTGGGCTTTGTGACTGCCAAAAAGTGCTGCTTGAGCAACGTGGCGCCAGGAATCCTGAAGTCACTTTTGTAGCCTTGGAAAATGCAGCTGCTTTGGGATTTCAGCCCAAGACGGCTGTTATTATCCACTGTGCAGAATGAAGCTTCTGTTGGGAGCTTTTACAAAGGCCATCAGTCTTCCCAAATAGTGGTTGTTTTTATCACCTGGCAGTAATGATACTCTCTGGTCCCTTTAATATCCAAGTGTGTTCCCAAAGTGACACCGGGAAACTCATTTAGGGCTCACCCCCTCCAAGGGAAACAGCTTACAATTTTCTGCCAGGTAGCCATACCGTTGTGAGAATGGGCATGACTCACGTAATAAAAACCTTGCTGACAGACACGACCTCCTGGAGGTTTATCTAAGTCATTTGTTGTGGAGCAGAGCAACATATATCAGGGCTGAAATACGTGCCAAGCAGCAATCCTAATGCACACAGTGTCTCTGCTGTAATTGATTCTCAGGCAGGACAAATACCCGGTGGAGAGTGCAAGGGGCCCTGCCTACTCTCCCAGCTAAAATGTTATAACGTTGTGTGAAATGGTATTTCTGAAGCCTGTGGCTAAAATCCAGCTTGTGGGCTGGCTGGCTGTAAAACTGCATCACCCCAAATATCCTGTCCATGCTTGCTTTGGCTGGGTCATTTGGGCTCCAGTACAGAAGGAGACATATTAAAAAATGGATCAAAAGAAATGACTCTTGCCACTAATGTGTGTGCAGCATCACATGTGCATGGACTTTCATTTTTTGGTCAATGCTGTTTTATTGTACCTCCAGGTAATTGTTCAATGAGGAAGGGCCTTGTCCAGTTCCTTGTTTTGGTCAGTAAATGCCGTCGGTGCCCTGGGCGGGTGCCATGGGAGGCTGCTGCCTGCCATCTGGGACCCTCTAGGGATGGGATGAGTGACGTCACTGATGCCACTTAAACCACAGGGAGTTAGGAATTTTACAGATGACTAAAACTGATGTGGATGGCTTGGTGTAGCAGGATGGTGTAAAGCAGATGGTGGCTCTTTGGGAACACCCAAATTCCCTGCACTAGGACAGGGCCCTAAATTTTGTTGCTTGTCTGGCATCTCATACATACACATGGGGGCAGCTGTGGTACTGCCTCCCCATTGCTCAGTGACTGGGGAACTTGGAGTGAAGAGGTCCCTGGAGAGGTGTGAAACCTTACCTGACACCCCTATGCAGCCTCCCCAAACACACAGGCAGGCTGGGGGAGCAGGCAGCAGAGAAAACCTGCCATCTCCTGTGAGTTTCTTAATTTCATCAGCTGCACGAGGCTGCTTCACCATGCATCCCCCCTGCATGGGATCAGGTGGTATTAGAGACTTGATCCTTCAGAAGGACTGGGGGAATGTCTTACGGTGCAAAACCAGAGGAGCTCAGCCTGTTTAGCTTATTAAAAAGAAGATCAAGAGGTGACTTAATTGTGCTGTGTGAGGTACCTTCATGGGGAGAGAAAGGCAGGTATTAAAAGGCTGTTTAATCTGGAGGAGAAAGGCATCGCATGAGCCCGCGCCTGGAAGCTGAAGCCAGACAAATTCAAATCGTCAATCAAACAGACTCTTTAAAAAGTGAGTGTTAATAAAGATTAAACTACCCAGGAGAGCGGCGCATTCCCTTGCCTTTGATTTATTTAGACCCAGACAGGATGCATTTCTGCCCCATACGCTTGAGCCATGCGGGAGTTACTGGCCTTGGTACAGGAGTAATTGGATGCCAGACTCAGCCTTGCATCAGGGAAGGTTGGGTGAGATGATCTAATGGTCTCTGCTGGCCGTCAGGGCTCCCATGCCTGGTGTCTGTGATTTGTGTGCCTGTGGCCAGCCGGCTGGCAGGGATGCAGCTCTACCAAGAAAAATCGGTGGGGAAACACAAGGAGTGTGATACTGAGTCAGAAGGGACAACAAAAAGACAAGTGAAGACTGACACATGTGCAGGGAGAGTCAAAATATTAGAAAGAAAAGGCTTGTAGCCAGCAAACGTATTTTTATTAAAAAACTAGATTAGCTCTGTGGAAATTAGCAGACAGATTCAGTTTTTTTGCTTAGCTACCCCTGATTTTTCTCACAATTCATTAAAAATAAAATCACCCCTCAAGTTTTACGTTGACTAGAAAATCAAGGTTTCAATAGGAAAACCCCATTTGGGGAAAGACAAAGAGAAGTCATATCCCAATTTCATGTAAGTAGGGTACTGTGAAACGATGGCTGAAAACCTCAGTAACACAGAGGAGTGGCTCAGGAAACACGGCTCACCTGACAATGTTGAAGTATGTTGTGAATTATTTTCCCCTTTATTTTTATGAATCACTCCTGAGGGCTGGCTGGTGAGTATGGCTGCACAGAGGAGCTGCTGTGGGGTGTCCCTCATAATTTTTAATAATGCTGTGATTTGGCAGAGCTCATCTCCTACTCAGTGCCCCAAGTCACTGTCTCAGCCCTGTGGGACGTCATGCCTGGAGCAGGATTTGGAGATGTAGCACAAAAGGGGGGGGGAAGTACTGAGCCTTAGATGTTCCCAGGCTGAGTGATGGGCTCCTTCAGCAAAGGATGGAGCCTGTGGAGGGTCTTGCTGAGAAGTTGTTGTTCAAGGTGATTTTCATAATATTTAAAAAATGTGTTTGCTTCCTCTTGCAAATGTTCAAACATCTTTAAAGTGTCTGTGGTGCCAAGCTGCTTCTCGCCCTGTTTTAAAAGAAATAAGCTTTCTTTATGGAAAAGGAGCCACAAAAAGCGCAGCAAGCCCAAAGTTAACAGCAAGCAGACCGAAACTAAATTAACACCAGCAAGATTTCAGCTGCCCCTCCAAAATATTGTGTCTCACGGCAAAGGGTCTGGGAAAAGATGGGAGAACAGATTGCTTTAGCGCATCTTCATGGTGTCTCTGCGGCACAGATGAAGCTCAGGCTGGGTCTCCTTCCCCTTGCCAAGCCTGCAAAAGGGGCTCACAGCCCCCAAAAGTGGACAGTCAGAGGCACAGGCTCAACAGTGCCATGAACACCAAGGGGTGCAGCTCCACAGGGGGATGCAACTTGGGACACTGTAGCAGTTAGTTTAGAGAAGTATAACCTGCAAAATCAGAGTATGAGCCCAAAAAAGGAGCAAGTGAGCAGGAGGCAAGGGACAGGGAGGGAGCGCCTGGCCCTTCTCCACTGCCATAAAGGTGGAGGCAAGAGAATGGGGGTGTTAGCCATTGGCCATGGTGTCACAGCTCCGTGTGGATTATGTTGGCTGGCTTCAGTGATGAAAACAGGCAGCTAACAGTGAGCTCCTCTTTGTAACAGAAAATAGTCAAAACAGCTTGAAAACTATTCATAACGAGAGCTCTGAGAACAGGCAATGCTGCACAGACAGAGTGAATACTGTCATTAAGCGCTCTTTGGATGACAGTCCCAGCAGTTCATTATCCCCCATCACTGCATGGGGAGGGTGGCAGAGGAGAGAGAAGGGTGAGGGTTTTTTTAAATAATCCTTTTTTTTTCTAAATTAATCCCCACTGTAAAGCAGAGCACCAAAGGAGCAGAATAAAGGCAGCATCCTGCCTTGCTTGTGCCCTCTGAGGCTGGAGCATGAGGTTCTTGCAAGAACCAATGCCACTAAAACAAAATTCCAGCCTTGATTCTATTTAATTTGCTAATGGATTGTATTTATCTCCATGCTTCTCTTCTTTTTTATATTTTTTTTAAGTTATCCTTTCTGGGTGTAATTTCTTCCTCTAGAAGTGCAAACAAAACTTTACTTCTAAGACCCTGGCTAACATGTCTGACACCTTAGGCAGCAACTCCAGCAGAAATCAGCTCCAGCCTCACCACCCAGTCACCACGAATGATGCAGCAGGTGCTGGGAGCCTTATTCTCCATGCAGGGATACTCACATGCAGGTTGCAACTTCCTTATGTGGATGCAGGTGGGTGTCTTGGGCTGTGCCCCCAAAGCCCTCCCCATGGGGACTGCAGGGCAGAGGGGCAGCCAGAGGGAGCAGGTCTTCCAGCTCTTGTCCTGCAGTGGATCAAATCCAGTCATTACCTATGCCTAGAGAAGAGGTGCAGGATGCTGAGCCTGGTACCAGCACAGGTTTGCAGACCGAGCCAAAGTGTATTCTGCCTAGGCTAGACGGACACATCAACTGACCATGTTTTATAATTAGCCTCCTTGTTTGAATAAGAAGTGGTGCATTTTTGTCAGGGACAGTGTTATGATGCAGGTTGGGTCTCCAGACCAGAGGCTTTTAGGACATGGATATCCCTGTATGCCCAGAGGAGATAGATGTCTTTGCCCTTGCCTGGTCAGAGGAGTCCAGCACCATTCTGCTGCCATCCTAATTCACCGGGCATCCCTCGGGCATCAGAAGGAACATGGACAACAGAGCTTGTTAAAACTTGTGCAAATATTTCCCTAGCCTGCCAAGTCACCTGGGCAGCTGTGATGAGTCACTGTAGTTGTGCTGTAGCTCCCTGTGCTTCATCAGCATTATCTCCCCTTCATCTCCAGTATCTGGGTAAAGCATCATCATTTATTCCCCAGGCAGAATGCTGAATATCTTCAATTCCAGCAACATTGCTGCGTTCACAACCTTGTCATTATCCTGAGGCCGATAACCTCAGCCAGGGATGTTCATTTTTTAAGTCACTGAGCAACATCCTGTTCGTGACACTGTGGATATCCAGAACTACAAGATACTCTGGTACAAGTAGCCCTTTGCATCCTCCCAAGTCACCTGCCAAACCCTCCACCACTGAACCCAGCCTCCTCCTCAGCCCTTGAAATAGATCCTGGTTTAGAGCTGCTCAGCTGCAGGTCTCATTATGGCCCCTTCCTCACGCGCTGCATTCTGGCATCGCTGCTGGGCAGGGATTGCAGATCACTGTTGGAATGGTTTTATCATGACACCCAAAGCAATACATTGCTTGTTCCCAAGTGTGTCAGTGCTCTGGTTTAATGAGCTTTGGAGATGGCATTGGCAGAGTGGCCCTGGCTGTTTGATGGCGGTCAGCAGGGCTAATTAATCCTGTGTGTGGCCAGAGCCCCACCCTGCCTGTGGCCTTGGCTGGAGCAATGCCAACAGCATGACTGGGCTGCAGCTGAGATGTGAAACTATCTTAAAGGGGCCAGCTTTTACCCATCTCTTCCACTTAAACTGAGTCTAACATTGTTTCTGATCTCAATGTCTAACTTCTTCCTTTGGAAAAAAAAGAATAAAAATACTATTTTTGAAACAGTGTCCAAGTGGGACTCTGTGACTTGCTCTGTAACGCCACCAAACCCATTAGAATGCTCCTTGCTGGTACCTGTATCTGCATCTGACCTCCACAGAGCTGGCAGTGACAAAGCTGGGGTTCCTTGTCCCGGGGAGATGGGCTAATGTGCTTTGCACCACACTCCTGCCTGAATCCCCAAGGCACACAGCTCCATGGGGGTTAACTGTGCTGTCACCTTTGCCTTTGGCAGCTTCCCCTTGTTTCCTCCCACCCTTTGGAGTGTGTTGCTGCTTAAGCTTGAAGCAGATGCTTGTATGGCACTGTCGTGTTTGTATATTTGAAATTCAGAAAAGCAAGAGTTACTGAGATTGCTTTCCATTTCCAGGAGGAAAGCCAGAGCTGGGACTGGTCTTTTCTTCCTCTTTCTTTACCCTAAACCAAAACAAACCCAAGTTTTTAGCTACTTCAGCAGATAATCACTGCCTCTGTGTCAGAAAGAGCCGTGGAAAACGCCCTTTGCTTCATAAAACTGAAGAGTCACATCTGTCACCCTCCTTGACACAATGAGCCTGCCACATGTTGGCAGGGGCACCTTCCAGACACTGGGATTTTCTTGCAGTGGCAGCAATGGGCAGCAATGATGGGACTGCCTGCAGCAGCAGGAGGTGGTATGGCTCCCCTGACTGTCCCCATCCTCATCCCTGTCCAGGCTGTGAGGGATGGGGGGCCTCAGCATGGTGCTTTTGGCAGAGGGCAGGAGGTGTTTAGGCAGAGTCACCACTACCGTGGGAAAGCCCTCCCAACAGAGGACCAGGCTCCCATCACCCCCTGTGTGGGTGCAGGAGAGGGATGTGGTGAGGATGGGGATGGGTGCACATGAGCCACATCTCCCTGGCTGAAATGGTGTGTGTCACCCATAGGAAGCACCAGGCCTGGGTTTCTATGTGTTTGCAGGATGTCTTCTCATCCAGGAAAATAAATAAATGGATAAATAAGAATTGCTGGGCAAGACATGGTGGCAAGGTGCCAGTCCCAGCCCAGCCAATTCATTTGCAGTTCTCATTAATTTGGACTGACCTTTGCTCACATTTCCACCACAAGTACGTTCAAAACAAGGCAGACATTTAACCCTGTTTCGGGCAATGTTACTCTAATGTGGCTTTTTTTTGCATTGCTCTCTCTTTTATGGTAAGCAAATGTACTGCCAACTTTTCTCTTGCTATGTACACCAGCGAAGGGAACCAGATGCTTCATGTTTTCTTCCAAAATGTAACTGAATGTTGTTTTTTGTTTAGTGTTACGGAGGGAGGGCTGGCTTACAGACAGCATTTCATAAATCCAGTCCTCACTGCACGCTGTTTCCCAACTTATGTCGGGTCCTGGCTGTGGCTCCTGGCTGGATTTGTGGTCTCTCCTCACACAATGTGGCAGCATCCCCTGAAGCTCCGAGTGCCCCATCCCCAGTTGTCCCACTCAGCAGGAGGGCACAGTTGCCACCGAGAGGACCCCAGTGGAGGGTCCCTGGTGATGTGCAGTGAAAGGTGTGGGGCTGGGCAGGCTCACCCCACTGACTTCTTACACAACAAAGGGTCTGCAGCCTGGCCACATGCAGTGGCCATGGCTCTCAGGGAAGCTCTGGGGTCAACCCAGAGACACACCTCAGGGGAAACAGTCTCCAGTTCAAGGATAGGGATTGCTGCTTGTGAAGAGCAGCATGTGTGGATTTGTCTGGTGAGTGCTGGTCTTCCTCTGAAAAGGGAGGAGTTTTGCTCCACCATGCCTGAGGACACTGGGGCCTTATGGGGCTTCCTGTACCCACTTCTTTTTGCCAGATGGCTTAGAGCTGGTGTTCTCCATGGTGGGGGCTGCTCCTCCTTCTGCCCATGCAAGGTTTGAGCTGTTGAAGACCACACAATAAGTTCATGCTGTGCAAAAAAATCAAGCAGTCCTGGGCAAGATTGTCAAAAATAGTTGTGCCACCAGGGCACTTCCATCCATTTTAAATAATTCTTCTTCTCTACCTTCATCTGCACTTCTGCTGCTATTTTTAAAATCACTCTTCTGCTTTCAACTGCTTATCTTCCTTAGCTTTCCCTCTTCTTTTCACATTTCATGCCCTAAAATCTTTTCATCACTTTTTTTTTTACTTTTCTTTTTTTGGAGGGGCTTGATTGGGCTTTATTTTTTCTCCTCTGCCAGATTTATGTGAGTTGTCAAGTCCAGCAGCCGTTTCTCTCTGCCTGATGACAGACTTGCTTTCCTCCACTTCCCCCCAGCCCCCTAAAATCAGATTCATGGTTGTTCTTTAAGGCCCTTTAATATTTTAATGCTCTGACTATAAATTCCATTTTCTCTAAGCTTCAATCCTGCTGTGGGCCTTCCCGTGGAGGGCCAGCAGCTGCCTCCCCGTGCCCCGCGCTCGCCCAGCGTGATTTGCGGTGTGTCACAGGCGGCATTTGGGGTGGCTTTGCTCCGTGCATGGGAGCCGAGGGCAGGGGAGGGGAGCGGAGCAGGAATTCTCTTTTCCTTAAGCTCAAACGATTCTTCAAAACTTGACAGGAATTGACTTTTTTTTTTTGCTTTCAAGACATGATTTGTTGTGGGCTTGTTGTGCTTTTTATTAAAATGCTCTCGTGGAGTGCTTAGAAAGGTTGGCTTTGCACAGCCCCAGCTTCCTTCTTTAATAAATGCAGTCTCGGCTTACAGTTTTTCCCTCTGATGTGTCAGCTGGGGGACTCGCTCTCCATCTCAAATACACCCAGACTGCTTAAATCATCCTTATTTCTCTCTGAGGGAGAGGGACTTTCGCTCTCCAAAACTTTTCACGCCCTAAGTTAATAAAACTTCTCCGCTGAAAGGGATGGATGTGACACTGTGCTGAGGATTTCATGGCCGAGCGCTGGATTATTGCTGTGGTGTAAAGGGCTCTCCAGCCTTGGTAAGCACATTGAATGTCTTCTTAAAATACGAGGTTGAAATGCATTTGGCAATAGCTGTCCCTGAAAGCTTCTGGAAGAGCTTGCTGCCTTTGCTGGTGAGGAATGCTTCCCAAGGGGCTGCACAGCCCAGGGCTGCCTCTGTTGCTCAACATAGCCCACTGGTGAGGTGCCCCACGCCTCTGCTGAGGGCCGCTCTGCTTGGGAGTGTGCTTGGAGGGCTGCAAAGCAAGCTGGGCTGGAAGCCAGGACAGAGTTACTCTGTATAAACGCGAGAGACCAGGAGTGCAAAAATAGTGCTAGAAATTTTGACAGTGTTTGTAAAGAAGTCAACTGTGTTATTAAGCATGAGATTGGCAGCTGATCCAAAGGGTGACAAAGCAGCCCTGCGCCGCACCAGGAGGGATTCGATAGGAAATTATCAGTAACATCTGGGACAGCTATTTCCTCCAGGTTTATAAACATTTAACCAAGGATGTGTTAGCAAAATCTTTTGCAACAAACAGTTCTGAGCTACCAGCCTGTGCTGGTTCATCCCACAGCCCTCCACCCACCGCAGTAGCACAAGAAAGCAGGGCTATATTTCTTCCCTTGATTTTTGGCACCCAGGCCAAGGCAGGGGTAGAGCTGCTGAGTGTTTAATTCAGTGCTTTCCATTTCAGTTATTAGTGGTGCAACTGACTTATGATACAGGAGCCTGGAGAGGAATCATTCCCTCTCAACACATGCAGGATTAGTTACTTTCCTATTAAACTGCTTTAGACATGGTGAGTTTGTTGCCTCAAATGGGTCACTGCATGTAACAGGAGTTGATAGGAAAGCCTAATCCTACCTGATCAGTGTGCATGACAATAGGGACCTATTGAATTCAATGCAAATTCTGCTACAGATGTGTACAGACCAAAACTCAGTGTCACCCTCTGTATTTACACCACAGGGCTGTGCTGAGCAGCCAAAGTAAGGCTTAAAGGACACAGCAAGGACCCAGAAGTGGTGGCACTGGCTGCAGCCAGGGCCCCAGTGTTCAGCTCACCAGGAGTCAGGGCTTGGGGGGCTCACCAACAGCTCTCATGGCCTGGTGGGTTTGGCCCATTTGGGTTGTAAAGTGGGAAGGTGTGAACTATTTTGATGCGGTTACAGTAAACAGAGCAATCCAACATCTGTGAGGAGCTGCTTGATGGAGAGAGGGTGCCTTTATGGATGCCTGTGGTCGTGGTCTGAACTTAGGGAGCCTGACAGGAGATGTAAAGGCAACATCTTGCAGTGGACAGGCTCTCCGTGGTCCCTGCAGAGAGGAGGTGGGAGCACCAGCCTCCCTGTCTGCCAAAGTCACTCTCCATGGATAAGCTGGCACCAGGTTTCACTGAATCATGTTGGATGGTTGGTGATAGTGCCAGGCTCCAGGAGACAGAGGAGCTTTTCAGAGTGACAGAAGAGAGTGAGGCAACGGGAGGCTCCACTTGCACCTGCCTGCAATTAATTAATTACGAATCCACTCATTAGCTCAGCCCCATGACTCCCCTCACTGCCAAGCCCCCAGCTGTCCAGAGAGCAAGTCATTACTTGAAAAGATTTCCCATTAAACTTGGAAGCAAAGGAATATTTCAAAGAAGAAGGGGCAAGTGAAACAGCAAGGGTGCACACACAATTGCAATCAGCTCCTGAGGATGTGCTGGAGTGGCTGGATCCCCATCTTGCAGCAGCCTGAGAATGGTGAAATCGACTTCATTAGCCTGCTCAGCCCCTGATTACTCTTGTGCCACATGAAACACGCCCGTGGCCCCCCCAGTCCGGCCTCTGCTGGCGGTGGGTAGCCGTGTGTGCGTGGCAAATGCACCAAGGCACCCCGGGTCCCACCTCATCCTGCTGGCTACAGAGCAGCCCCACCCAAGTGCAACCTCAGCTCGTGCCGAAAAAATAGCCCTGAAGATTTCAATTTCTTGAAGCGTGTGCCTGCCTCCCCTTGGTGCTCAGGCGGCAGCTGCAGCCCAGCTCGCAAGCTTTTAACCTCAGCTGGAGCACACATCTGCTTTGCCGCCCATTTTCCTATTACCTGCTCTCTGCTCCTCGCGTTAGCGGGGGCTGCTCTTAAACCGCAGTGATTTACAGGCGGTGTTACGGCAGGACAGGTCTGACACTGATTGAGTCGCTTATCTGCCGTCTCCGTCCTGCTCTCTGACAGCCTCTCCCCCAGGTATCAATCTGCACATCAGTTCTTTATTCCTGGGTGAGGGGAGAGCTGTCAAGGTTGCAGCTACACTGTCATCTTCATCTAAGCTGCCAGCCGCCCTTCACCACTTAAAGACCCTCTTTAACACAGGCTCTTTGGGAGGGGGGCACCGTGTTGGAGACAGCAGCAAAATTTCATTTGCTCTCAAGGTGCTCAGGGCTTGATTGATTGGCTTTCATTTGTCAGGTTACCCATAAATAAACAAGAGTTTCCAAGCTGTAGGTTCAGCCCCACTGCTTCCTTCTGCAGCCCTGCACTGGCTCCTGGCTGCCAGCTGCAGGGAGAGTTGGCAGGGTGCTGGGACCCCTTGTGCAAGACACAAGGTTCCTTCAGGCCTAGGCCACCATCAGGGTGGTGGGACAGAGCAGACAGAGGGTGGAGAAGGCATATGTGTGGAGCCACGCTTGGCACTAGGGTTTGCCAGGAATCCCCATGCCTTGTCATGCCCAAGGACGGGGCTGAAGCTGAACTGCAGAAACTGATGCCATTGCAGTCACTGCTCACTTTTGGAGGTCCATGGAAACAGGACAGGGATATGATGGGACACCAGCACTTGCACCCTGGTGAGGTGGATGAACTGGGACAGGCTGGCCCCCACAGAGCGCACTTTAGTTCTAAATTATGTTTTTCTTAGCCTAAACCCACACTTCTCTCTGGGATTGCTGGCAGGACTGGGCAGTGGCACACAGTGACAGGAAGGGACTTGTGTCTACTTCTGGGCTTGCTTTCGGGTGCTGCTCTTGGGCAAGAGCAGCTTCCAGCTGTCCCCAGCTCTGAGAGGTTGTGTGAAAGCCCCGTGTCACTCTGGTGTAACAGGCAGCCTGGAGTGATCCAAAGGGATGGGCATTGTGCAGCAAAGGAGAGCAGTGGGCATGGCCCTGTGTGCCTCTAATGGTGCCTTGTTTCCCAAGGGTTTCTGCCATCTGCAGCCCTCGGTTTCGTTTCCTTGTTGCTGCTCTTTCATGAATGAAAAAGCCACTGAAACATAATTCTCTACCATAATGTTTATTAAATAGTAATTTTAAAAGGTTTTTATACAAATCATATAAACACAGGTTTTTTTGTTTTGTTTTGTTTTTTACACCGAAGAATCACAGTAAAAGCTCTTTAAGTCCATAAGTCCTGGCTCAGCCAGTGAACGATCAAATACCTTGAACTGCAAACCTTGGAGAAGTTCCATTTCTGCATATAATTTCTTAATGATTTAATTCCCATGCTCACCTCCGGCACCTTCCCACAAAACGAAGTCACCCAGCACTACAGCCCATTAGCAACATGTCCTCGCCCTAGGAAGAGTGTGGAGGCAACAGCCCATTTAAGTAAAGGCATTAACACCAATTTGTTTTTTCTTTTCTGAATTTCACAGAGGGAATTGTGATCAGCAAACCAAATGTATTTGCAGAGGAGGATGCAATGAATTGAATGCACTGATGACTTCCCCCCCGCCCTGTTGAAGTTACAATCAAACACAGTTTTCCGTAGAACAGTAAAGCACCCGGCAGAGGTAAGTGAGGTATTGGCTGTGCAGCATTATCGGCCTTCTCCCACCCAGCAAGCGCACACGTGGGCTCTGCCCATCTGCAAGGGGCAGGCCGGACATGCAGGGTGGGCGCTTCGCTGGGCTCCTGCCACGTTAGTGCCAAGGTCAGCAGTACTCTCCTGCCCCAGATCAAGAGATACATTAACACGAGTCAGTCCCACAGAATAAGTCACATACACGATACATACAGAGAATTCACGTGCGTGTGCAAACACACTATTTCTGAATATATGTATATATGAACTCTTCTCTCTGTACGCCTACTAGACACCATAACATCACCTTTTTAATTATATATTTTCACCTATTGTTTGCCTAAGTTGGTTTTTCTAGTGTATGGTCCTTTTCCATTCATCCTTCCCCTCTCCTGTGATGTGAAGGAGATAAAATCATGAGCAGCAGCAATCCAGCTTTGAAATGGTCTGGTACATTTCCTCTCACTGCCTCTGTTTCTTTTGTACAGTAAAATAACACCCCTGTGGAATTTGTCTGCGAAGAACGCCAAAAGAAATAAGGTGATTCAAAAGGAGAATCAGAGATACATTTACTGCTGTTTCTGTCGGGTGCACAGTGTGAATTAAAAAACCAAAGGCCTTTGTGTGTGCGTGTCTCTGCGTGTGTGTATGAACCATGGATGTTCTGATGACGCGGCTGCTGGTGTCTGTTCCCCAGTACACGTGCGCCTTCCTCTCAGCGGACAAGTCTTTTCCCTAAAAACTTACTGTCTGAGGGAGCTCTTCATGAAACACCAGAGAAATGTTCCTATTCCCACAGTACTGAGGAGCAGCTGTAGCACTGCTCATGTGTCCATGCTCATCTCCTCTCCAGATGTTGCTCCTCTCCCCAAACACCTGGCCTCCTGTACGATGTGTTTGCAAGGCTGGGCAAACTGAACTTCACAGCACATCACACCTTTGTCACTCTGCAGTTAGTGAAGAAAAAATTCCATCCCCAACCCCAACTATTTGCCAAACAAAACGTAAAAATCAAGACATGTCAGGTATTTCCAAGGGGCGCCTGGAAAAGGAAACCCAACATGCTGGAAAGGTTTCTTGTTTATGTATGTGCAAGCTGATAGGGGTGATCCATCTGTACTGAATTGGAAATGACATGAAGACATTGTTTTGGGGCCCAGCATTTGAATTCTTTTTTTTCATTCAGCTGTTTCCCTAACACTCCTCTCCACAGCACAGTGGTAAGTGGAGAGGTTATCAGCTGCCAGACTATGTAGCCAGACCACTTGAAAGTAGAAGGACCAGACTTCTTCTGCTGGGCTGTACCCGGCAGAGACTGGTGAAGAAGAGCATTTTGTGGCGAAGGATGAAGGCCTCATTTGCTTTTTGATACAGCACTGATCATCAGATGGAGGGAAAATACTTCTTCTAAGGCACTTGTTCAAAGTAAAAAAAAGCACAGCTCATAAATAAAACTTGGGGTTTTTGCTACTGATCAGGAGCAGCACAACTTTGCTCCGAAGGGAATATGGTGGCAGCTGTTTGGTCCAGCGGTGCTGGTGGCACCAGTTCCCACCCTCCAGCTCCAGGGAGAAGGGGAGCACCGTGAAAGCAAGGGGGGAGCCAGTGGGCACCATGGCTGGGCTCCCTGGGGCTGTGGGCATGGCTCCAGCCTCCTTCCTCATTCATCTTCCCTCCCTGGCACTTTGGAGAGGCCTTGGCACTGTACTTCAAGTCAAACCCCAAGTGAAGCCCCTTTTCCAAAGCCATTGCCTAAGTGCTGGGCACCTGACAGACTCTATCTTTTGTTTGCTGCAATTTTCTCATTATAGCAAAAAGAAAAATGGCAGGCTCAAGAGGGGTGGGAGATTTAGAGAAAGGCCTTCCTGATGAAGGCCTCAGTTGTTGCAATCAAAGATCTGGATTTAATAAATGGCTCTTATTCACAAATCACTTTAAGGCTCTTCAGCTTCTCTTAAAGAGGTGCTTCTACACATAGGGTTTCCTTTCTATTTTATTTCTTAATGATTTCAGAAAGTGCTGTTGTTACCATTAACACTAAAGCTAGTATCCCATCTTTCCCTCACTACCCAGGAGAAAGAAAGTTGAAGGTAACAACATCCTTCCATTTTTCAGGCTGAAAACTGCAGCTTCCTGTTCTCAGTGTGAAGTGCACAACTCCCTACAACAGTATCTGGATGGAGTATAAAATGGACAGGGTCTCCGAGTGTGTGTGTGTCTATGTTATTTCTAAAGAAATCCCTCAGCCTTCTCAGCAACTCAGCAGAGAAAGGAGGTGGGAAATAACAATCAACATTTAGTTCCTCACATCCAAAAGGTAAACCAGTCTCCCTCACCACATCCCAGCCACTCGCATCAGCAGAAAATGAAGATGAACCCACAGATGAGGGGCTCAGTACCCCCTCACCTGGCACAGTCTGGTTTGTAGGAAAACCCACTTGGCCCTGGCAGAGCATAACCTGCCAGCAGGACCTGGTGGCAGGAGCAACAACTCCCCTCACTCCTCCTGCTCCCCTCATTCCCCGCTATGGCATTCAGTTCCCATAGAAAACAGCAAAAAAAGTACCCCCTGCCAGCCCACCTCATAGGGCACAATGCCAAGGGTGATCCCAAGGCACCCATCAGGCCTCCGAGCAGCACTTCTGGTGGTTCATCTTGACCTTGTGCTTGATGCCGTCGTACAGTTCAAAGTTGTAGTTCTCCAGTGTGGTGGAGCTCCGTGAGGACAGCCCGGCATAGGAGCACGTGCAGTAGAGGAGCAGACCAGCACAGATGGCCCCGAGGAGGACACCGAGGGAGCTCATTGCTATAATGGTCACCAGGATGGGATCCAGGGTGTACAGCCAGCTTTTTTCTTTGTCCAGCTTCGGCATTCCTGGAGAGTTAGTAGAGAACAGTGTGTCGTTCCTATCCGATCCAAAGTAATCTGCAGTGGAACGGGCACTTATTATCCAGGGATCACTTTTTATTCCCCCTCACCTTTATACACTTCTTACTTGGAGTGGTGATGGTTTTAAAAGGGTGTGAGTATACATATGGGAAAATTTCAGCAGGATTGACTAACCCAGGTCTAGAAATACTGTGAAGCACTGAACTACCAAAAAAGTTAGGCACTCTGATTCACTTCACTTTTACACTATTTATACAGCATGCTAGGAATTTTCACCCACTGAAACACTCCGGTCCTTCCAGTGCCACTGGGTTCAAAACTATGGAAACAATCTGTCACAGCTCTCAGACTTAATTTTCTTCATTTCCAAGTCAAAATGCCATGCAAGCAGCAATTAATGCTTGAAAGATCAGTTTCACTTGTCCTAACACAAATACAATATATTGACTTTGCAAGGTTGCTGGCTGTTGAAAGAGGGAAACAGGAAAAGAAAAGTAATATCTTTGTCTGGACACTAAGCCACCATTTCAGTGTATGTTCTCAAGTGTATTCCAGCTCCTAATATCCACTAAAGCTGAGGGTTGTGAGTAATCGTAGCATCTGACACTGAAACACAAGCTGCCCCAGCTAAACTGCCCATGTGGCATTTGGGTACCAACCTGGATCATCATTGTCTTCAAAGTCTTGCTCAGAGCTTGGAAAGTCATCCTCCATTCTTGGTAAGTTCACTAGAACAACAAAATGGGAAGCACTGTTTGTTATAAGAGGCCTTTTTGGGGGTATTATTGCCACTGGTCACTGGATTGTGAGACCAGTCAGAATAAAGTCATAGTTAAACTACTACAAGGCTCTTCCTCATGGAAGAAGGAAGAACTCTTTCTCTTCTTCCTTTGGTCAAAGTCAATGAGGACTCTTGCACCTTTGAGAGAACAGGATGTTCCCACTACATCACATTTCATGACCACCAAATGACCAGCTTTTAAGAAGAAAAGAGAGTGAGTGAAAAGCAAAGAAACCAGACAACCTGAACAGCACTAAAATATTGTCACTGGTGCCTGCATAATGGCCATAATTCACTATTAACATGCTCATGGGTATTAGCCTTACAACTTTGAATAGGATCTTAGTGCCTCTCATTACTTGCCACTAATGCTGGATCCATTTAGCACACATTCAACGTTTCATCTTTTCCCATACATTTTACTGGATACAGAGCTTCAATGATCCAGTTCCTCTTTGGGTTTCAGATAAAGTAACAGTAATTTGAGGACTTTATGTATCATCATTATATGTTTTAATGCAAAAGCTGTTTGAAACTGGGAGAGAGGCAAATGGATGTCCATATCTAGGCATTTATGTTAATATTTCTCTGATCCAAATTCCTTTTAGTGATGACATTTCTTTTTATTGTTCAGTACAGACCAAGGACTAGTAACCAAATGCACATACTATAATCTGAGCAGAAGTAAGCTATTTTCCTGTGACGTCTTCCTAGAATTAACTCTGTGTACAGTTACCATGGCTCTTTTTCACTTTTCCAAAAGAAAATGTCTTTTCATTTCAATTTGCCAAGATTTTTCAAAGCTGACTGTAACTTGGGGTCCTAAGCTGAGAAGGTGTCTTGAAATGATCAGTAATGCAGAAACTTAGGGACTACTAGAAAGCAGTAGAAGTCACACCCTTGAAATAGTTGTGGTTGAAAACCAAGACTACTTTGCATTTTGTGCAAAAACGGCAAGAAGAGTTTAAAGAGGTTATAAACAACCAAAACCAAAGAATGTAACTTGTGACTAAAAAAAACAAGTGCAAAGAAATTATTCAAACCCTGCATATTTGCATGGATATTTAGGACTTGAAAAGGCCTCCTGAATTTTCAAAATCCATTTTTTTGCTATTCCAGGCAACCCTATCAGGCAATCCCTGCCAGCAACATTTCAAGGTTCACTTCCAGAGGGGGGTGCTCTGATGAATGCCATGCTGCCCCAACACTACCTTACACCTGACTGCAGTGATCCTCTGTGCTGGTACTAATGACACCTTCCCAAATATCCATTCCTTGGACAGAACTGTAACAGCACTCAAAGGATTAAGGGATTTCTTTGAAGTTTTAAGTCAACCTGGCAACAGGAACACACACAACCCTCCTGATGATGAGTTCTGCATTTAGTGAGGCAGGTAGTTAAAATGACTCAAGGCTGTTGGTAGCTTGTCAAAAAAACATAGATGCACACTCTCTTCTGTAAATCCTAACTTTAGCAGCAAGTTCACATGATTCCTCAATATTTTTTGAACTGACAGGCCCAGATGGCAACATCTTAGGGCTGGGAGAACTGCCTGAGGGCCTCTTGCAAACATTTAGAACCAAACATGTGGAAAAATAACTTGCAAAGCAGTTCACACGTGGAGATGTCTGCATTGCTAGTCGTCCACTGGAAGACAAGCAGAGAGATTTGCCATCCGTGTCACCCACACAACCCTACAGAAACTGTGTGTTGCTCAAAGATGAGAGGAGGTCAAAATCAGGCCACAGTCTGCCCATGTGTGGGGAAAGACTGTTGGAAGTCATTTTCCTTTCCACATTGTAGCTGTTCTAAATTTTGTGTGAGAACAAGCTAGCAATTTGGTCCTTTTGTTATTTCCCAGGGTAACCTTGAGGGAAAAGCCAGGCAAAAAACGTATTGGTTAATCAGCACGTTCAAAAGAACACCAGTCCTTCCAGCCTGAAAGAAGGAGCACTGGGAAAATTTGAAAAGAGAGAACATTTACACAAAAAGCCCATCCCAGAATCTATTTACTCTTCTAGCAATTTGCTCAATTCCCCATGCTAATATGACTTTTAAGTCTTGCTTAAATTATATCCTCGACCTTGCCCATTCTCCTTCCTCCTTAGGCCCTCATTCTTCTGTAGCCCACATGCCATTTCATTGCTATTCGACTGTATGTTATCATGCAGGGCTCTACACCAGCTTTGGAAAAACAAAATTTGATATTTCTTTTGCCATCCTGGGGTTTCTTGAGTCATTAAGTGAATCAGCTGGGGCTGTGTGGGTGTCTGAGGGAATTGAAGCTGGTGGTCTCGGTTCAGTTTCTAGTGGAGATGATTTGGAATCTAGCCTGTCACAGAATCTACCCTGCTGTTTGTCATCAATTAGGTTCCTCTGGATCAAGTCTCAACAATACCATCACAAGTGAAGCAGGCCACAGAAAGTGACCCCTTGGAAAGGGGTCCCCAGAAAAGTCCTGCAAGTTGCTGGTCAGAATGGGAGAAACTTCATGCATTGCTCTGTGTTTTGGAGAGCCAGCTTCTTTAAAGGGCAGCTTCCAGGCATAATTCACTTTGCATTTTAAAGGAGAAAAGAATACACTGGAGAAAGGGAGGCAAGAAAGTTAGGGGAAACTGTATTTAAACATGAGGGAGGAAAGTTTCCTCCTGAGAGAAAGGCACTTTTTAAAGCTTGTGTGCTGGATAATGGCTGCGAGCACCTAGCCAGTCATGCCCAAAAGATGATGTTAGCAATGATGCTGGAAACGGCCAGATGTCAAGAAAGACTGTTATCTGTTGGATCTGAGAGCACTGCCAGCTAAAAGACTAATTTATGGGACCTGGAAAAAAGAAAAATAAAATTCTAATCAAAGCCAAGGACTGACTTAAGTACCATGTTTGCATGAACTCACATGGAGCAGGAAGGAGGGCAGGAGAGAATCAGTATTTCCAGGGAGTAAAAAGCTTCAGTGTACATCTTCTTTAAAATAGTAGCAGGGGTGGGAGGGATTGGGCCAAGGTGGACAAGGCAGGCACAAGGGCAGACGAAGTTCTCTAGTGTCCCACTGTAGACATATATGTGCTTCTTGCAGGAAAGTTCTCCAAATCTGCACCTCACCTCTCCAAAGCTGAACTCAGCATGTCATGCAGACTGGCATGTACTTCCCACCATCACATGTGCTGGATGCCAGCCTTCCTGCATGGGTTTAGCAGCAGCGCCCACTGCCTCAGGCAGAGACCTCTGCACCAAGCCAAGAGCTATTGGTTTGGAGAGAACACCCAGTCCTGGTTGCTGGAACCGGGACACATTCTTTCAAGGCAAATGAAAACCGCCAAGAAAAAAAAAATTGCTGTTTCTTTTTAAACTGACTACCTGGTTTAAGTGCAGGCACCGCGTGGTGCCTCCTGCTAGGTCCCTCCACACTGGGGCAGAGCGCTATCACCCTGCATCTTTCTACACACAGGCATTTGCCAGTGGTGGCCACAGCGCTTCTTGGACTCCTTCTGGGTAAAGAAAATGAGCAACTCAGCAAGAGGTGTCTTTCCCAAACAGTATATCAAACTTGCAGCAATCTCCAGCTCTTTTTGTTGCCTGCCCACAGCTGCTCTGGCACAGGGTAGCCTGGCCTGGAGAGAACCCAGGATATACTCCCCCCATCCCTGTGCTCCTGCTCCCCACTTTCTGCAGGGGTCCATGGACTCTGGGGCTGAAGGGGATGCACCAAGTGACAGTGTCTTGTGAGCATTGTTACCTACCATCTTTTACTCCCTAGTAACATCTGTGGCTGTGCCTGTTGGTATGAAAGAAGATGTAGGAGGAAGGAAGAACAACAAATTGCTCTTTCTGGGGAAGTGAGGAGCACATGGTTATTTCCCCCTGTAGAAAGGACCAGAGGGCAGCCATCTACATGCTCATCCCTCCCTCCTGCTGCTACAACATCCCTCTTGGCCAGTTGGTATCTGGCCCAGGAAGGAGAGTGTAGGAGGTACACAACTCCTCTGCTGCTAAATTGTGCCCACAAAGGCCCAAAACATTAAATGCAGCCAAACCCAGGAAAATGGGGTCAGAAACTGCCACTTCCCAGCCTTGGCAGAGAGAGACAGAGCTTCATCTCCACTCTCATCCCTGTTTTTCTCTCTTTGCTCATTCCCAGTCCTTCCCTCTCCGCAGCAATAGCGTGACTCCAACACACATCATTTTGTTTTGACACAGCAGAGCAGCCGTGGTGGCCTTGCCTTGACACCGCTCTGCTTGGCAGCAGCGCAACATTGCTCCTCTGGCTGGGAGCCCCGGGGGCTGGGGGTGACACCTCCCACCCTCAGTGAATGGGGAAGCACTTCTCAAAGGAGCAGTACAGGCACCAGGCAGAAACACTCCCTCTGAATCCCTCATTGCTCTATTTCCAGCTGAAAATCCACCTCACTTCTGTCTTCCCCACTCCTCCAGAAACACAGACCTACTTTAGCTTACAGAAGGACTAAATCCCCGCCAAATTTCAAATTAAAACAGTGCTTTGGCTACAGCTGAGCATTAAAGAAAGCAAACAAGCAGCCACTCCCTGGCCTGGCCACCCTCTGCAGTGCAGGAACTCTTGGACCTCATCCTCAGGTTGCTTTGCGGCTGCCCTGACAGTGGCCAACTGTGCACACCATGGAACCATCTTGGGGGCACCAAGAAGCCTCTTGCACTCCTCAGGCTTCCCATGTACAGATAAGATGGGGAAGTGTGGCTGGGCAGGTGAAAGCCCCTCACCAAAAGCACTTGGAGGCATGAAGCCAGGCTGGGTGCTTGGTGTGGAGGACACGAGCAGGTAGCTATTTTCAGCCCTGGTGCTGCCCTCCGACGTGTGGCACCCTGCCCTGCTGTACACATGGCAGATGGCCAAGGTGGCTGCCCAAAACAAGGACCCTGCCAAACACTCTGCAACAGACACATCCCCTGTTGCAGCCTGATCCCTTCTCCAGTGTGCCCTGCTTTTGCACCTCTTTTCAGCACCCATGAGATCAGGGAAACAGCGATGCTGGCATGCATGCATGCAGCAGGACAGTGGCATTACACTGCATGGTTTTCCTCTCCCTCTCTCTGAGCATTGGACAACCGGGTAAGGAGCTGACACCCAAGTTTGGCTCCCTGTGCTAGAGCTCACCAGTCCCAAACTGAGTAGCTCCTCGGTGCAAGGGCAGCACTGCCAGCCCATTGCCATTGTGCCAGGGCTCGGAGCTGGGGGAGAAGCTGGCAGCTCTGTGGCATCCTGATATGTTTATCACCCTCCCGTTGTTGCTGTTTGTTTTTACAGCGCAGTGGCTAACGACACGATTCCTCAAACTGGCAGTCATGCCTGCAGTCTCTGCGAAGAGCCGCCAAAGCCACTGATGGAGGAGCTGTGGCGGAAAGCCAAGCGGCTGTCCAAGCTTGCCTCGGGGCCCTGCCTGCTGTCTGCATGCCTCACTCTGCTGCCCTGACACAGGGTAAGCAGGGGCTGGCCCCCGATAAAGTCAGGAGGTTTTCACAGGGTTTATAGAAGGGCAAAAATCCAAACAAAGCCCCACGCACAGTCTGGTTTCTACCTTGTTGCCTTGCACTCACCAGCAAAGGCATTTCAGCCCTGCCAGGAAAAGCCAACCTTGCCCCCACAGCCCAGAGGAAAGCAGCTCTGTTGTCCCTGTGCCAAGTGCCATCCTGCAGGTTCATGCCCTGGCAGGAGCTTGACCCAACTGTGCAGCCAGTCTCAGCTGGTGAACAAGCACTACGCTTTATAGCCTGCTCCTGAGTGATCAGCCATCTCGGGCACCCTGACATTGCCATGGCACAGCACAAGCCTTCCCTTCCCACATGCCCTTTGCTTTGCTAGGCCAGTGCTCCCTCTCCCACATCCCCGTTAGGCAATGGCTTTGTCCCATCACTTAGAGAGAATGCCCATGGACCCCCTTCTGCCAATTGTATAACATCACTTTCCCTACAACACTGCAGCAACTGTAAAGATAAAAAGACTGACACCATCACTGCACACACCACCAGGGAGCTGTAGCCAGAGCTTCCCCATGACACACTTCCACCCCTAATGCCGCACCCTGAAATATGGAGCCCCTACTGCTACCCCAAAACGTTTACCCCCATTTTTTTTAAGTAGCTGCTTAAATGCCAGAAGTTACTGACAGAAGAGTTTGCATCAGAATCACACTAAATTGCATTTATTTCCTTAAACAAAGAGTGCTAATTGTAGCTGCTTTCTTCCCTAGGATGTGCTGCAGCCTGAGCAGCACCCAACTTGCTGGTCAATCTGTCTGTGGCGCACGTACAGAATAATTAGACCCTGAACGATTCCTCCCTTTTCATCTGTTTACTTAACAGAATTTTTTTCTTCCTCGTTGGGAAGCCATCAGCCAGTCTCTCCCTCCCTGTTTTTCACATGTGCATATTTGTTTTGAATTTTGCTTGAACAGTCGATGAAGTGTACAAAATGCAAATTACAAGTGTATGGGCTTTGCTGTACAATTAGAGCAAGAAAAAAGCCCTCTCCCAGAAAAGCAGCATGGGTCCTCAGCTTGGCTTGTGTTTGAACAGCCAATGTGAGGGATCACATTTAAACTATATTTTTTTTGATGGCCTGAATTCCTAGTAAAGTCAGGAAGTTGCATTACAAAGCTGAGCTGTATGCCAGGGTAAAGAGTACGATAGAAGGAAAATAAATGAAGGAGGGAAGTAAAAACTTCTCAAACTGGCAGCAAAATATACTTCACGTGAAATGTGATGCTGCTGACTTTGCTGAAGGGGTGAAAGGCGCACCTAGAGAAGATGGGAAGTAGAACTGCTGCAGCAGAGGTCCCTGTAACAAGCTGGGAGGACTCAGGTGAAGGGAGGGCAGGGGACGTACACCTCTCCAAACTCTCAGTGCTGTGGCACCCAGGACACTCCTGTGGAGATTCTCTTGCAGTCTGACATGCAGAGGCAAGGACTGCACAGAAGAGGAACACATTGCTGTTTTCATTATTAATTTTGGTAATGGCTTACCCATTTTTTGCTGTGCTCAGGGACAGTACGTGCGGCTCAGCTGAGCTGGCAGCCGAGCCAGCCCCAGGGGCCCTGGAAAGTCAGATGTCCTGTCTCCAGGGGCCCTGCTAGAGAAATTCTGCATAATCACGTTGATCAATTTAGCACTTAGGCAACGTTAGTGAAATCCCTAAACAATCCCAAGTGTCAGTCCAGCTGCCCAAAACTCCCACTAAGGACTGGTACAAGTGTAATGGATCTAAAAGCTGCTATTAATGGCTCGATCCTGAGTGCAGCAAGGCAGAGTGCACACAGCAGCTGTGCTGCTGGAAGCTGGGTCTGCACAGGACAGGAGCTTTACTTTGCTAGAAGAAATAGCCCTGATGCTCCAAAAGAAAACATGGAGTTTTGAAACTCCACTTTGCTTCAATCAACAGTGTTCTTGTTAGCAAAGAAAAAAGAAAGAAAAACCCCAGATATTTGTATAAAAATATCATCATTTTATTACATTCCACACAATACATCTTCAAAGAATTTCAAATTTCCACAAGATATTTTTCACACACAGGCAACTGGGCAATGCTGGGGATGTTAGGGCTTGAGGACCAGGGGAGAACTGGGAGTAAAAATCTCGAAGTGACCTTCTGTTTGTCTTTGGTGATTTTGGTTTGAAGGACAGGGTGCCACATTCTCCACTCTGACACACCAATGCACACTTGCTAAGTCCATGGGGGTGAACTTGATCAAAGTGAGGAGATCATCTGAACTAGGGAGACTGAACTGACTTTGGAAACGTGACAATATCATCTGCTGACATGGCTTGGGCTGACCTGATAAAGCAGCAAGTGCATGCCAGTATTTCACATCTGTTTCACTTTGCAGCTGGCTTAGGGGGATGGGATTTCACATCCCAAACCATATACACACCCCAACACCAGTGCTGTGTGATGAGGAAGCTCATGGTGAAAGCATCTGGCCTTGGAAGCCTCTCTCCAGGGACCCTTAAATGGTACTGCCTTCAAAGTGACAGGAACTTCTCAGGTCCCTTCTGGCCCTGCTGGATCAGACATGTCCCTGCTGCTCTTGAAAACCTTGTGGGAGCCAGGCCCAGGTGCAAGCCTGCCCTGAGCACCCACCACTCCTGATATGCCAACCATGGCACATCACCCTGGGTTTTTCTGTACTCCCTGAATATTTTAGACACTTGCTGCTGCAGCTGAGGGGTTCCCATTGAAATCTGTTGTGGAAACAGCATGGGGAGCTGAAACGGGCTGCATGAATTAAGGCAAGGAGGTGGGGAGAGTGACACCCCCAGCAACAGAGATCCCTTGGGGACAGGGCTCTGCTGGCATAGGGGCCAATACCACTTACACACAGCACCGCTCATATTTCTACTTTTTTCCCAGACCAAAAGGAAGCTCAAGACTGCAGGGAAGTTAACAGAGCTTCTCATCTTGATTCATTTTATGCAATATTCATGGGCAAAGGAGGGGTGGGCACTAGCAAGTTTAGGAGGGGGGAGGGAATCTGATCACTGATCACAAATGAACACAAACAAGATGGAGAACTTGCTTACTGGAGGTACCTTTTTTGCCTGCAAACAGATTAGGGTTAACGATTCAAACCACTTTTGCATGTTATCATTCAGTAAAATTTATATAAGGCATTTCCACTACAATATGCTGGGCCATCCAACAGTTGGAGGCATGTGGAGGCTCCTCCTCGCCTCCCCGGTTAAGCAGCAGCAATAGCTGGGCCCTCCAGGTGCACTGGCTGGGCTTTGCTTGCTAGATGTTACTGGTGTTTTAAGAAGCAGAACATTAGCAAATGCAAAACTGACATTCTAGAAAGTCAACTGGCAATTTTTATGATTCAGCAGCTATGAATTGGGCAGATGAAAAAAAACCCCAAACCCAGAAAGGGGAACTATGTCCCTTGAACATTTCTAGCAGAAAGACAAGGAGGAGCCCTCTCCCCCTTCCCCGTGTAAAAGCAAAACCATCAGCACCCAGAACGAGGATACTTATTAAATAAATAAACTTTCAATTGTGAAGAAACTACAGTATTTAGCATCCACTGAGACCTGCTGAAGTCTACCTGTTACCCTAAGGCTGGCTTTAACAGATACAAACAAAACATTCATTATGAGCTTCTCTGATATAAGGCAACTTTAAATAGATTCACTTGTGGGTGGGGGAAGAGGATGGTTTCCCCTCCCTCTTCCAAACAATGGCTGTGTTATCATGTTGGCTGCAGAAAGAATAAGATGGAGAGATCTCACTTTTTGAATGTCTATGGACCTCTCTGGATTTTTCTAGACATCTGAGGTGGACATTCCTACTGTCCAGCCCGGCTTCTTCTTCTCTATTTGCACCCAAGACATTAACACTATCAAACAAGAAACCCAGCCAAAGCTAGATAAGGCAACAAAAAAGCATTGCTCTCTTCCCCAAGTAAACAAATCAGGGCATTCACCATAAACATATCCCAGACCTTCCAGAAAGGAGGTGGGAAGGGGTGGAGGGGGGAATAAACAACAACAAAAAAGCATTCCCTGTGCAAGTACGAGCAACAACAAGCAAATTAAAAAGGGGCTGTTTCTAAATATACATTCAGTCAGTCATATGTATTCACTCCCATACACACTCACACACACAGATTTAGCACACATGCGCACGAGCCTCACACACAAGCTTCCAGGCTCGTCATCAAGTTCCCTTGCAGGTTGCCTACTGGGAGAAGGAAAAAACAAACCAAAGAAGCCAACCAACAAAAAAATATTCCCCAAATAAACACAACAAAAAAAACAAACAAACAAAACCCCCCACCCGACACCCCAAGACTCCTTGAAAAATAATCAAAAGGGAGTATTCACTTCTGAAGTGAAGGGGCGGTGTGTCTCTTCTGGCGATCCAAGATGCAGCATTAGTTTAGAGTTTGTAAAAGATTCAGGGAGGGCTGGGGGACAGAGAAGGGACAGAGATGTCTAAGAGTTCACACGTATGCTAGGTAAGGAAAAAGTGCAAAATTGAGGCAACGTATTTGAAGTCTTAGTTTCTGTCTGTCTGTCTGTTTTGTGTTTTGTTTGCTCTCTCGTTCCTGTTCGGCTCTCAGCAGCGTGAGCTGGGGTCTTGCTCTAGTTTTATGGTTAGGGTGGGCTCCACGGCCACGGGGGCCCCGTTGGCATAGTGGGAGGTTTTGTAGGTGATGGAGTGATCGCTCTTCTTGGCCGCATAGCGGAACCGGTGGTAGTGGAGCACAAGGGCCAGCGCGACGGAGACCAGCACCACAACAGCACCTCCGGCGGCAATAACGTAATACCAGTAGGCTGGGATGGGCTGCACTGACACCGTGTCCACTGTGGGCTCGGTCCCTGGCAGGAGGGTTGCCCCTGGGGAGGAGACACAGAACAGGGTTGCTAGGTGGGAGGCATGCAGATGCACAAAAAGAAACACACATGCTTTCAAGAGTACAGCATGGAGCAACATGAGGTCCCACAGCCACCTCTGGATATGGGGCATGCTTGTAGGGGAGGGCATAGCCTGGCATTTGCTGAGCCTGCACATTCAAGGGCCTTCTTCTTCCCTTTTAATTAATCAGGCTGCCTGGATCGCAATACGAATTCCATATGCACACTATTATTACTGTTATTTCTGGCATCAACGAATGTTTTTTTCCCTTCTTTTTTTGGCCATCTCCAGATCAGCCACCTGGTTTTGTCTCCACATGGCAGATGTTGTCAAGTGGTGACAAAACGCATCATGTTCCTAATTAGAAGAAAAGCGTAATCTTAGATGGCCAAGGAAATTACCATAGGAGACTGGGAAAAAGATTACAGGGAGAAGCATTTGTTGTTCTTACTGAAAAGAGAAGAAGAGCTCTGCCTGAAAGTGCTCTGCACACAGATCTAGTCTCAGTAGGTGCCCCATTTACAGACCTACAGATTCCCTTATTATTTTTTAAAGAGAGAAGGGACAGTTAAAATTATTTACATGGCATGGACTGCGAAATTCAACCCAACACTCTTAAACTCATGCTCTCTGCAGCTGAAGGAAGCCAGGATTATGAATTCATGCTGATAAAACAACATGTCTAGGGAGGGCTGGAACCCAAGGGCAGGCAGTGCCCATGCCGAGCTCAGCAATGGTCAACCTTCCTACTCTTGCAGCTGTAGCATGTTACAGGGCATGGCTGCAAGGCGCTGCTCCCCCTTCCAGGTCATCCCAGGACAGCTCGGCACACATCTGTTGATCAGACGTGCAGGGCCTCACCACCCATCCACAGAGCATGTGCACACACGTGGCTCTGGCAGCACCGAGCACCGGGGTCTGCTCACGCCCACGGCCCGTGACTGGCTCTGTGTTGCTGCTCCTGCACACGCTGCTCTCACCTCCCCAACAACACCCGTGGGAGTGAGCTGTAAATAACTAGGGAGAGATGTGGTTTTGCACCACATTTATTTACTGGCTACTTCAAGGGGGCTGGAGTCCCCAGGGAAACTCTCCAAAGGGTTTGCTCTGCCACTGGACACATTGACCCCCTACTCTCTCACCCTCTCCTCTTGCCACTGGCCTGCTACTGGGGGGCAGCCCCCTGGCTAGGTGCTGGGAAGCAGAACTCTGGGGGCTCCTGGGTTTGGTGTCAGCTTATCGCTGAGCTCTGTGCTAACCAAACCCCAGCTTTCTTGAGCAGACTTGGAGAATGCCAAGGGGAAAATATGAAACAGTACAGGATGCACTCATCTTTGCTTGCAGCAAGGGCATCTTGCAGCACAGCCTCTGCCCTCCCCTCCGAACACTGCCCTAACAGCAGAGCCACCGGTTGGAAATTTGAGATGGCAGTGGCTTTTCTGTGGCACAGGAGCTAGAACAAAATAATGGTTCTGCCACTCACAAGGCTTTCCTCCCCTCCCCATTCCCTCAAACCTGGGCACAGGGAGTAAAAATAAGACTGAACACTTCACCCAAATGCATAGCTACAACAAAAATCCCCCTCAAAATCTAGGAAAAACCCCCACACAAACAAGACAAATCCTGTTTTTACAGAGCAGGAGGCTGGGAACCACCCACATATTTGTCATTGAAGGCAAGAAATTTGGATGTCTCAGGAGAAGCCTAACTACAAGATACACCACCCTCGACCTGTCTCACCCCAGCTGCCCCTTGCCACTAGGAATGGGGCTGGCCCTGTCCCTTCTCCCCCTCAACAGCACCTGCAGAAGGGGCATACAGGCTGGGTTGTGTGCTGGGATGTCAAAGGTAGGGAGCAGGCAGCCCTCTGATCTCCTTCTCTACCTTCACTGGCCACTCTTGTGTGGGAGAATAAAATAAGCACATCCTTGTGCTTCCCCAAGCAGCTGCTGCCCCTCACCCATCTGAACAGGGAGTGGCAGTGTGGGACACCCCATGGGGGCTGCTGTTGGCTGCCTATGAGGCTGAGCATGTTCAACGCTACCTTGAACTCCAGCAATAACCCACCACTCTCTCACCACAGATCCAGCTGGCCAAGCCACCACAGACCTGAATGTGACCTACCACCATCCCTGATGGATCAGCAACACCTCGCCTGTGCCTGACAGCACTGGGGTGCAGGGCTGACCCCCGGGAAGATTGTGGGGCTGCTTGCTCTTTAGAGGCCACTTGTGTTTACACTTGGTGACAGTCTCTGCTCACATAGTGCCTTACTCCTGTGAGAGATTTATGGCTGAAGAGCCTCTGACACCAGTGATATGCACCAGGCCCCACCAGTGGGAACAGGAGTGGGGAAAGGGGGCAGGTGCTAGAGATGACAACAGCTTCTGAGTCTCAAGAGAGAAGGATGAAAGTTTCCTCCTCATGGCTGTGCATTGTCCACTGGAGGGCTTGGAGTACAAACGGTGGGTCTGGCCATAGAGGAGCACATGCCAGGGTGCCCAGCATGCAGCCCTTACCCCTTCCCCATGCACCTTTGCCTGCCTGGGGATGGAGGGAAGCAGCACAATGTGGCCCAGATGATCCTGCTTGTGGAAAGGATCCCTGGGGGATCTCAAGGTGGCTGCAGCTTCAGGACAATCTCTGCTTGGCCCTGACCCCCTCCAGATGTCCTCATGCAGCAGCCAGGGCTGCAAGTGTGAGTGGGATGGTGCAAAGCCCTTCCTCAGCCCCCATTTCCTCACTGCATGGTCCTGCTGAGGAGATAGCAGAAGTCTGGAGAGTTCATTTAGCAACTGAAGTCATTAAGAAATCACACTCAGTTGTCTCTAAGTGCTAACAAAGCCAATTCCCAACATTAATGATTGTTCTTCCTTACACCGCCAGACACTAAATATAGCTGCCCATCCACTCAGCACACAGCACTGATGTTATCTGCTCTGTTTTTTCTGGCTCTGCTGCTCTCTGGAAGTTTTCTGTTGTATCAGTGGAAAAGTTCATTGCTCAGGGAGATGGAAAAAAATAAATCCATCTTCTTAATAATTTCTGCACTCCCCTCTGCCTTCCACCACACACACACACTTGCCCTTCCTCATTTATTCACTAGTGCCCTCGTCTTAGTAAAGAACTGACTCCTGCTGTTGCTGTCACGTTTGTGGCTGCTGTGTTTATGGCACAGCTTGGGACACCAGTCAATGGAAACCCAATTTAGTCCCTACAAGGTGGATATTGCATGTGGGTGTACTGCTGGTGCTCAAACCTCCCACCTGGCCAGGTACAGCCCCATCCTCTTTCCGATACAGAAGACTCTACAGAGACCAGTTTTAGAGCTCTGCAGCAAGAATCAAAACCCCAAACAAGTAAAAGCTGAAGTCAGCTGGGGACGAAAAGGAGCAAATCCTTTTCGGAGAGCCTCCTAGAGGGCTGCCTGCCTTGCTCTGCTGCTGCCATGTCATAGCTCATATTCCTTTCTGGAATCACTCACATTAACTGCTGTGGACAAGCAACACAGCTGGACTTTTCACAGATGACACAGATGAAAGGAAGTATGACACCCATCTAATCTGAATGCCACAAAAACAGTGTCAGTCTCAACCCCTTAACTGCCACCTGTCATTTCTCCAGGAAGATATCTCTATCTTGATTTCAGGATACCTGGTGTGAGAGAATCCACCAGCCCCAAAGGCAAATTCTTCTCATGGTTTGTCTCCACATTCTTTGGAATATGTCTCTTACTTTTTAGCCTGGTATTTATCTAAATACTTGCTTCCAGACACTTGTTATACCCTTTCTTTAAGGGCGAAATGCATCAACTCTCAAATGCAGCACCGTTTAAGCACACTTTACCGGTCTTGTAAGATCTCGACCCACTAGCTGAAACACATTCCACCTACACAGTTCTTGTCTTATTATTTGCCCTGTGATCCTGAAGCCTCTAAGATGCATATTTTCAGCTTTCCTCTCAAACCAGGAGAGGAAGGATTTGCTATTATTTTTAATGGCATCTGACTTTTTCAGCTCTTCATTTATTTGCAGGAGTGGGGGCTATAGAACATCTCAGTAATTTCTGCACAGTCTTTCCTCCCCAATTCCCTTTTTTTTCTCCAGCCAGGGATTTCTTCCCCTCATTTTACCCTCTGCTTCTGTTGGGCATCTCTGTCCCTTCCTCATTTTAATTATTACCATGTAATTGCTTCCAGTCTTCACTTCCTAATTTTTCCTCTGCATTTTGTTCCTTCCCAGGTCACTCCATCCCTTTGTGCCATCTATTCCTGCCTGTCATCCAAGGAAACCTTCTCAACCTATTGCTGCAATTGCTCCCCTGTTATGACCAATGCTAGGATGTCCTTGAGGGAGCCAGGAGTGGGCAGAAGCCACTGGAACAAGCTGGCAAGTTCCAGTGTGAAGGGGAGGTGTTCCGATAACAGCATCTGCCAGTGGTGCTCAGAGACTTCACTGTTGCTGCCCAGCCAGTGTGCCCTTGGGGAATACGATGGGGAAATGGAGGCACAAAGGCAGCAGGGCAGGGAGTGAAGGGGAAAGAAACAACATGAGGTAGCAGGACTTTAGAATAGACTTGGTGTGAGGACTCAGAGGGAGGTTCAAACTGATAACACACATGTAACAAGCCCTGAAAGACAAGGATGGTGATCACAAACTAGGTATCAGACCAGGCCTAGGAGAATATAGAGCAATAGCATAAGTAAGGAAGGGATGTGAGGCTTTAACTGTCAGCTCAGAACACTGTAGCAGCTTTTCAGTAACATCACAAGCCTAAATATCAGATAAATAAGCAGCCTACAAACAGGCAAACCTAAATTCCTAGTTGTTTCAGTAGGGGTATGACTGTAAAATAAGGTGTTACACCCTGTACTTGTGCCTCATGCTGGTGACACTACACAGCCTGCAGGGACGGAGTCACGCACGCTACTTCAGTTTCTTGGTCTACTTTTCCTCTACTGCCACAGCTCCCAGTACACAAATCCACAAGAGACAGCTTTGCCCACATAGAAATGCAGCTGCTTCTAAGCTAGAGTTCAGCCACATCTTACATTCGCCAGCATAGTAGGGATGGAAAAAGTACAGACATCATGTTCAAGTGAAAGCAAAGGGCATGTTGATGGAATTGACAAAACAATTGTAAAGTTAAGGGGAGCCCCAAGTTTGCTCTTCATCACAACACAACCCCCAGACACATGCCTGAAGAGGCAGGCAGGAAAACAAAATCCAAAATCAAAACACAGGGCATCCCCCTCAAACTAAACCGATCTTCTCTGCAAAAGTAGATAGCTTTTCCCACCACAGAGCGAGACAAACAGCATCCCCATTGACTGCTCAAAGGGAGAGGCAGTTTTTCTGTGTTCCTCACCTTTTCTCTTACTCTGCAGTTTTGATCAGAGAGATGCTGGCTTCTATCCTCCAGGCTAGTATTAAGCTATTAAATGCACCATTTCACCTTGTTTTCCTTTTACTGACTGTCACCTTCAGAGGTCCTCATGGCAGCTTGCTCTCCCACTTCTACCTCTCAACTTCTTTCCCCTTCCAAGCCAACCAGCCCCTCCTTCCTTCATCAGTATGTCAAACTCCACCACTGCCAGACCATTTATGAACCAGAGAACCACCTCCCCTCACAAAAATGTGAGTTACCACCACCAGATTTCATTTTTAATTGGCTGCTCTTTTTTCCCCTTTTCATCAGTTGAAAGCTACTCTTCAGCCTTCCCATTTTGGGCTTAGCTGCTCTTCAGGAGGCTGAGTGCCTCTTGTGATGGCACGTTCCTAATGCTATTCAGTCCCAAGACAGGGGGACTTGCCTACTTGCCTGCCCTGTCTTCTAGCAGGAGTCAGAGGGTACCACCTCCTGCTGCAGTGGAGGTGGAGGTTTAGTACACACTTGCCATTTCAGTGCTCAGATCATTTGCTGTTTGTACAAGCACACACACTGCTTTTCCTTCGATGTAAAAGCCCATGCCAGCAGAACAAAACCACCAAGAGAAGTGCAGTTTTACCTGGAAAGTAGGAGTTCTCACCTGGGAAAGCTGTGAGGGGTTCTGCAGAGGAAAAAAATACTAGTATTAGAGAGGGGAATATTACACACAAGGCTCCTTGTTCATGTCTCTATTGATTTGCAGTGGCCAAGGGGAGCCAGTGTGCAGCCATGCTCCAAAGAAGCCCCTCACTGGGAACCATGCAGGGTGCCAGACAATCCCATCAGGATGGGGAGAAACCCGGCTCAGCTGGGGGCCAGCCAGATGCAATAAGCTTTGACTCAGACACAGACTTCAGAGAAAAATTGTGTCTGAGGTTGAGGGTCATTTGGGTTCAGCCTGGCTGGCCTGAGTCATCCTATGAAGAAGCCTCACCTGGCCCAGTGATGGAACCCTGAAACCCCCTAAATTTCCAAAAATGGTTTATTTTCTGGCTCAACTCTGGCACTGTTATTCACACAGGAACTATGTTACTTCTGGGCAGTGATGTCATGCCCCTCTCTAACTTACAGTGACACGAAACAAAGGCAAGTGATTTTTTTCCTTCTTTCAAGATACTTTGAAGAAGTAATCTATTACAAACTACTGGATCTGAAAAGCAATAATCGGTACTTACTACTGATTACTTTCTCACAGAAGTAATAGACTTCTGATTATTTTTAGATTACTTCTGCATTATGCCTGTGAGTCACAGAAGCAGACTCTGGCTCTACCAAATGCTATGAAATCATCACTCGGGCTCAAAATGCAAATGACATATTTGTCAAAGGAAAAACTTATTGTGACTTATTAGCGTTCTTTCATGATAAAAAGGAATTAGATTACTTCCAAGGATTATGTCTGAAAAAACAGTAGCCTGTGCTGGAGTCAGTTATTCTTATGGCTCTGACAGAGAGAGCAGCGCTGTATCTCTACATTTCATTATTATTTTGGTGAAATCGGAAATGACTCCTAAGCTATGTTAAAGTTTGCAGTGGGAGCCCTTTGCCGGAAATGATCTGAAACAAATGTTCCTTATGGGTTATAAGATGCACATTCAACTTCCTAGATTGGGAAAAATAATTTGTGTAGCACTTTGTTGTTATTTTTAGGCCTGTCAATGCTTGAAACTTTATAATTTATTAATGCTTTTGTTTTCGAAATAGTAAGCTTTAGGTTCATGAGGCCCAAGATACAGTAACATTGGATGTAGGTGAATTGCTGAGCTCAAAGGAAGTTAGATAGGAAATGCTATCAGTGTTAATCATTGGTCTTGCTTCTCTTTAATGCCATAGAAGGCAAGGGATTAAAACACCACTGTCAAGCCTTAAATACAGGGAATTCGACATATGAAGTATTAGCTCCTTTGGCAGATGGGAGACCAGCAGACTTCAAAGCATCAAAGAAACTGGGACTGACAGCACTAAAGAGCATTTCTGGGGCAGTCCTAGTCCTCTGTTCTTTTATCAGTGCTGGTTCCTGCACCATCTTCACCGTTGCTTGCCTGCATAGAGTGGCATGTGATGTGGCCAGCCCTTCTCAGGCTCAATTTGTCTGGTGCTTCCTCCCCTGAGAAACACTGCTCTGAAGAGAGTGTTTGTCCTGCTTGAGTAAGAAGGCACTGGAATACGTCCCTGGTGGGGGAGAGGAAAGCAGCTTCACTGAATGGGGCCTTTCAAAGGCCAGAAGGGAGAGGGGCTCTGCTCCACTGACTTTTTCCATTGGCTTCAGGATGGGTCAGCCACTTTGCAGGTGTTTAGCAGTAAAATATTCTTGCCCCAGGTTGTGCAGAAGAGCAGCACCTCCTGACTATGGGTGGCTCTCAGCACAGATCCCACTAATTGAATACTGCTGGTCCCAGGCTCAACTGGGATAACTCTAAATCCACGTCCAACCTAGACAGCAACCAGAGCCATCAGACTGCCTGCATGGACATACCAGCTACAGGAAAAGGGCAAGGCAAGAGCTCCACCAGCAAACTGCTGGAACACACTTTTTTTGCTCCCCTCTTTTTTTTTTTCCAAGTCCTCTCTGTCTTTTACATTGAATTATTCCACCTGGCTTTTGGCCTGGTTTGAGGAACGGTGAATTCTAGGACAAAAACTTCTTTTGTTATTTTGTTAACATTGCTGTGAAACCCCTCTGCTATTTTCTTTCTTGTTGAAGACGACTCCTTTTGAACTCATCGGCCCCTCTAAGCGTGTAATGCTGACTGACAGCTGGTTTCTTTTGTCCAGCACTTTGCTTTTAAATTTCGTGTATGTCCTTATCACAGAGAATAGTCCTCAGTAACCCTCAGTGCTGCTCTTTCAGCTTTGCATAGCAGAGACATGTGCTTCCTTCCTTTCATACCAAGGAAGGCAGAGCCCCCAGTCCCCAGAGATTGAGTCCCCCTCATTTCTTTAATGGACAAGGAAAAGTCCCAGCTGAGATCCAGAAACTCCTGGTAGCTCAAGCAGAGGAGAGGTGCCCACTGACAGCCTGCAAATGAAGGCTTCCCAGCTCCAGGTGTCCCATGCCCATCCCTCCCCCGTGGCCAGATGCAGCACATACCCATGCAGTTCTCCAGAGGGATGTCAGTGCCGAGCCGGATGTCATCGAGGGCGAGCTCTCCTGAGCGGCCATCGCGTATAAATCCCTCAAACACAATCTGGGAGAAATCGGGACAGAAATGTCAATGCTGAGCTGGGAATTGGAGTGGTTGCTGCTCCCAAGGGAAAGGGCAGGAAATCTGCTCCTGGCTTGCCCTGAACACCTGTGGATCACCTGAGTCTAGTCCTGCTTCTTTGCCCTGCCTCTGCCACACCTTCCCCCAGGGAAAGCTCCTGTGAAGGGATGGGTTCAGCAAAGAGATCTTTACCTGGCCTGGCAGCACTTGGCTTAATTTTGTTCAATTAAATGCTTCTCATAAGAAATAAAGACTCAGTGAATTCCCCTTGCCCTTACACAAATGGTGCAAGTGGCATAACACTGAGTAACACCAGCAGCAGCTTCAGCCCATGGCATCAGCTGGGTTACGATCAGAAAAAGGAAGGGAAGGACACAAAACGGACAGCTACATTAACTGTAAAGTGCTGCTCCCATCAACAGTACATAAGTATTGAAGTGTTAGAGAGGAAGGGTCAATTTATTCCTACTTAATCACAGGCAAAATATATTTACAAAAATAAGTGGAGTCGTTAGCTCTGAGAACTGCTGAGTGGAGACACTTCCAATATTTACATAATGATGCAGTTATTCAGCTAATGCTGGTATATTCACATTCAACACAAAGGAGTCAGCCGGTGCCCAGCATTCTTATCTGTAGGCATATTGTGTTTACTGGTATTTTATTAAAAAGTCAAACTCATACATGCAAACTAGCCACATAGCTCCAGTGCAAAGCTTTTGCTTTATATCTCCCTGCCTACTCTCAAGGCATCAGAATGGGCTGCCCACAGAAGTGGTGGAATCACCATCCCTGGAAGCACATGGATGTGGCACTTGTGGATATGGTTTAGTGCTGGGTTATGGCTGGACTTGATGATTTTGGTGGTCTTTTCCAACCTTAGTTATGCTATGATTCTGAGGGTCCAAATAATTTTCTAGGGATATGTATTTCACAAACCTCCTCTCCCCAGGTGCCCCTTTTCACCTGGGGTACCTGGAATCCACGTCTGCCTGCCAAGGATGCCTCCCTGAATGGCTAGGCAACTGACTGTGCAAGGGATAGAGTGTCTGAGCTGTGGGTCCCAAGCTTAGGCCACCAACTCACATGGGAATCAGCAGTTTGGAGGGGTCAGTCACCCGAGAGCTGCAGCTCCCTGGGTCAGGGCTGGGCACTGGCTAGAGCAAGGCTATCCACCAGGGTGGTCATTAAAGTGCTGTCTCAAGCCTGCAAGTACATGTTTCCTGCATTGGAGGGTGCTGGATCCTGTGCTTATGCTCATTAGCAAGTGACAACAGTAGCCTTGGCTCCCTGGCACACGGCACGCTGCCCAGAAGGGCTAACCATGCCAAAGACACTCCTGGAAGCAGCAGCCTCTCCGTGGGGTGCTGGTACAACTGTGCCAGAGGGGCTCAGGCAGTTGTGCTGAGCAGCACAGCTCCCTTCCTCCCTTCAGCTCATCTCTTCTCTTCCACTGATTTCCTGACAGTGGGACAGGGCCTTGATCCCACAGTGCTCCATCCAGCTCTCTGATCTGGTCTAAGGTATCCCAGAAGCAGATTTACAAATGAGCCTGCATTCCCTCTTCCTTCTCCTATGTCAGCACTTGCAGCTGAGGCTGGAGAATGGCTGTTTGCTGCCACCCTTAAGAGCCAGCTGTGCTCTCTCCCAGCTTCCCAACTTCTCCTGGCTGCAAGGTTTGCTCCCTAGAGATGAACGCCTGCCTCTGGTCAGACTACCTGATGACCTTCAGCTGGAGGGGGAGGAAACGCACAAAATAAAATGAATAAAAAAAAAAAAGAGAGTATTTGCAAAGTGGGAGATCTGAGGAATATAAAAGGCAACAGGCTGAACAAAGGCCCAAGTCTGTGCAGAAGACAGGCACTCTCGGAATAACAAACAGTGTCGTTTAGTTTCTATGGTAACTTGAGAAACACAATGAAAACAGCCACATTCCCTAATGATGAATGGGCCCTGGCTTTGAAACACTGAAATCAAGATGCTGGAGATTTCTACCTGGTCCAGCACACCTTCCCTGAGCATCTTACCCGGTACTCCATGTCATAGCTTGGCAAGATGATGCGACCTTCTCTCCACTCCTCGCCTTGGTCCTCCGTGATGACCCACAGCACCTTGTGCTCCTGGCTGGCTTCCCGCCAGACCCGCAGCATCACCCCATTGCTGCCCCATGCCTGGTACTGGAAAACCATGCAGACAGCACTCTGGGGCAGATAGATTGTGGGGCTGATGAGTCGGGCTCGCTGTCCTTCATGCCTTCCATTGCTTTGCAGCTGCAGGTAATTCTTGACATCTGTTAAGAGAGGAAAACACCATTGTATTATTTTCTACAGCCACTGGCAACAAGTGTCTCACCCCCTCCAGGTGGCTTTGGCAGTGCTGGATGGCAGTGCAGCCCCATGCCTGCAGATGCAGGGTCTCACACTGGCACCCTCTGTATGCTCATCCAGCTGTGCCACTGCTGCACCCTGTGCAGCCCAGGCAAGGCATTAAGTAGCACACTTCCCTCACCAGCCACCACCCTCTGGTAGGAGACCAACAGCAAAACCAGAAAGTAGTAAGACAAAGACTGACATAATTAGGAGAAGTTAAAGAGCAGGAGCAAGTTATTATCAGAAGAAGTGATGCAACGATAATTGCATTGGCAGGGGGTAAGTGTATTTATTCTACTGGGAGCTTGCTCAGTGAACAAGCCTGAGGTGGGTTTTTCTAAATGCTGGTGCTGAAAACTCTTAGTGTTTTGAGGATACACACAACAAAATGAAACGCTGGCTCTCTCAGTTTTTTTGTAATGCAGCAAAACAGCCTCCAAATCACAGCACCAAGGAAGGACATGGTCCCAAAGAGTTGAAGCATGCATAGGTGACAACTGGGTAGTTGTAAACTTGAAGGTAGCTGAAATACATACAGCAGAGGTTTCACTTGCTTTAATACTACATTTAAATTGGGCCACACTTTGTCAGTCCTCAGGGAGGAGATTTGATATGTTTGATATCCCAAGAGAAGTTCAAGGCTGAGACTGGAACTGGAGATACTTGATCTGAATACCAATAGCAGCAAAAGCCCATGGATACAAATCCCTGGGCACAGCTGTCTTCATCTGGCATCAGTGTTTTCCAGCCCTCTCTGATAAGAAGCCTCCTCAAGGAGTTTCCCATTTGCAGCTTGGATATCTGAAGTCCCTCAGCTGAAACTGAAAGCCAAGTCAAGCTGAAGTGATCCTTACCTGTCCCTCCATCATGACCAATGTCAGGACAGACTCCCTTGGTTGGCTCTGACTGCAGTTCAAGGTGACACAGACAGGCTAATTACAGATATTGCTGGATTTTGCATTTTGCTTAACAGAGGGATGCACATACTTGCTCTTCCTAGACAGGGGGCAAGTGCCACTGGTGCTTCATGCCAGAATGTGCCAGCCCTCCTACAGCCCAGGAGGGTTATCTCTGCCCCAGGGCTATAATGAAGGGTCTGTTGCTTCCTTTTCCTACATCTTAGCCTGCTGTGCTTGACTGGTAAAGCTCTGAGCAGCAGCTTGCCTCCTGCTTGCCCTGCTCCCTCTGCGGCCTCAGTGCCCACAGCAATGGCAGGAAGAGCAGCGTCTGCACTCAGGATGTTTGCAAGGTGCACTCAAAACATCTTCACAACTTAAACCACAGAGACGTGAACTTGGAATCCATTGAAAGGCAGGTCTCACACAGAAAATGGCAGCTGACCTTGCTGCTGCTCAGCAATCAGGTGACATCCCAGCCCAAGGGAGATCTATCAATGGCCCTGGTTCTGCTGCACGTTTGTCACTGCCAGAGAACTGAAACCAACCACTGTGAGCTACACAGCTTTCTAAGATAAATTTAGGACAAGACAACGGGAATACTTGACATCGCTCGACTCCTGGGATGTATGATCAAAATATTTCAATAGCATATCCACTCCTATGAACTTTTACTGATTTTGCTGTGTGAAAGACAAATCTGCTCCTGATTGGCCACAAAAAAAGAGCAACATTTTTCAGCAATATTTTCCAGCACCTGTGAAATGTGCCTGGGCCACTTGGCACTTTATGCCAACAAACAGTAGCAGAAAAAAAGATGAAAACGTGTTTGCCCACTCGTGCTTGAGTGAATCACTTGAAAAAGTACCATGCCGTTCTCTAATGGAGGAGTGTTCTTGTGATTTACCTCGGAGTGGTAGTAGTGGAGGAGGAGATGTAGGAGATAAACAAGTGGAGGAAGGAAAAAAAAAAGAACAAGTTGTATTCCATGCCTACGGAGCGATGAGGCATAATAAGTTATCAGGGTCTCCTGAATTAAAATCCTGTTTTTGTAATTCACTACAAGCCTCTTCAAGTATAAAAGCAACAACAAGAAAAACCAGCAACAACAAACAAGGGAGCAAATCAGACTGCAGTCATACACTTAGCTCACAGCTGAAATTGTCTCACAGGCAAATCTTTAATAAAAACATCAGCCAGGCTCAAGAAGGATTCAGATCCCCAGAGTTCAGGGACAACCTTTGATGCCACTGCCTAGGCAGCCTGATTGAGCGCAGGGATGTCAGCCATCCTTGGATCCACCCAAAGCCCACAGCGGACCACAGGGGACTGTGCTAATTGTGCAGCTGGACACCTCCCACAATCTGCATCATGGGAGCTGATGGGACCCAGCGTCGCTGCCTCTGCCACTTCAGCAAAAGAGCCTGTCTGCCTCTGAGTCATGTCCCTCTTACCAGGGCTGACATCAACCTTCTGTTTGTTCTCATTCCTATCAGACTATGAAATCAAAGAAACTCCTAAACTGCAGCCAAAACTAATGCTTCCCTTGGCCACACAGGATCTTTTAGAGCCCCAGGAACCCTCCATCTCCTGTGCTCCCTTCCCAACTCTTGCAGGGGTCCACAGAGATCTCCAGGACCTACTGGCAGTCCCAAGAGCTGCAAGGAGGCTCAGTCTTCAGGTGATGAATCCAGCTGCTCCTCTGCAAGTAGCAGTGGGTTTGGGCACCACACATTCTCACTCCTGGTGCCAGTTTCTAGAGTGGAAAGCTGAGTGCAAGCAGGCATGACTTTCTATGTCATCTGAAGATGAAATGGCTGGATGACTCTAATGGCTAGTTGGACCTTTGGAAAAGCCCCATGAATTTGCTGAGACTGACTGAATAAGGGCACTGTGGAGCTAATTGTTGGAACAGCATGTGGGAGCCTGGTGGTTCCAGCAGTCACTTTGTTTGATACAGTAGATGGAAGCCTTTGGCACAGAAAGCACCTGAAAAGCTGATTTTCTCTGTTAAAACACTTAAAGAGAGCTTTGCAACGATGAGCTGATCAATTCTTCCAGGATCAGAAATGCATTTTAATCTCTTTCCCAGAACTTTGCTTTGCAGACTCTATTCCAGCTAACACGACAGCTACATTCCCCACAGAACTGGCACTGGTAGTTCAAAGCACCAGCCCAGAAAAGGCAGGACAAACCCACTCAGGCATTTTACCATTGTTTTGCAACTGATGCTATAGCATAAAACTCAGGGAAGATTTATGGGATCATCTGGATGTAGGGGAGCCAGTAGTGTGAACATAGAACTACCCCAGCCAGATGATGGCAGAGCCCCTCGTGTGTGTATGGCAGCGAGTCCCAGATAAATCACCAGCTGGGGTCTGCAAACCAACCATCTGGCCAACATGGTTTCCTCTTGGCACACCTGTCCTCTCCTGATAGGATGCCATCTGAGAGGACATTAAGGGCAGCAGGGGATGAAGCCTCACAGTCTGGGTCAGGCTGCAAGCACAAGCTACAGCAGCTACCCTCTCTGCAAGGTCAGCCTGCCTATGCTTGTGGTCCTGCATGTTTCACCCTGTCTCCCAAGAAAAGCAGCTTCCCTCATGAATCTCAGCAGCACATCTGGAGGTGTTCCAGCAAAACACATTGGGCAGCAAGTACAGAAGCAACTACTGAGATTTCAGATTACCTCCGCATTTCCCCCTCACTGGATATTGCTGAATTACAGCTGTTGCTCCTATAGAGGAACCACGCTGAATTGCCTTCACTTATGTCCCTCCAAAGGTCACTGCACTCTTCTTCATTGCAGAGCATTTTTCATGGTGTGTTTTAGTGGCAGCACTGCAGTCCAACCACAGCCACCTCTTGTCTGTCAAATCCCACAGGTGACAACACCGCTTCAGGCAGTGTTTGCTGCCTGCACAGCCCCAGATACCACCCTGACGATGCCATGTCACAGCTGAGGGGACATCCCAGTGGGGCCTGATCCTGCCATTTTTCTGGGGCATGTGAGCTGGAGGCTGCATCAGCTTTTGCCATTCCCGGGAAGCAGATCAGCTCAGATCCCCTCATGGCTGCAGAGTGGTCTGGTAGCAAGGGAATGGTAGCTGCATGAATATGCAGATTGAAATTGGATAGTTATTATGTTTTTAATTTTTTTGGCAAATCATGCAAATTCACCTCAAAAGGCTGCCGCTGTAATTTCAGTGACAGGCCTCTCCTCAGTGACACACTTTCATTTATGAAGCAAAGTCAATCCTCCATAAAACTAATATTTATATTAACTAGATCACTATGTCTGCTGGAAAATCCTCTCAATTTTGATTATGTGTTAATTAGCCTGCCAAGTCCTTGCCATTTCAGTCTCTAAATCAGTCCATCAAAAGGCATAAAGCCCCACACTTGCCCAGAATCAAGCTTTTCACCTGCTCTCTGGAGCCTTTCTAATGGACCAGCCATTACATCCTCTCACTTAAACCTCACATCCTCAACAGCACAGTACAACTGTGAGTCCTACTACCTCCCCCAGGGAGTGTAGGGAGGGCACAGTGTCCCTGACAAATCAAATGCCAATTAGAGCCTGACATTTATGCTAAGTGAGCTGCCTGCCACTGCGCTGTGCCCTCCAGCAGGGCAGCCTGGCAGACACCCTGCGTGCCCCTATATTGAAGGGTGTGTGCACTCCCACCTGCGCCCTGTGCTTGTGTGTGCACAACTGAGGGCATCAACTACTTCCACCACACAGTCTGCACACTGCTGCTCACTCGTGCATGCACATGCTTTTCCAAACCAGGCTCTGTGACTCACAGGCTGCTAAGTCACTGCTGCGAAGCAATGGAGCGGTGCACACACTAAAGTTTGAGAGACGGTGTCTCGCTTTCCAGAGAGCATTCCAGCCTGGTTTTTTAGGCAGTGTGTGTCACTGGTGTTTGGATCCAAAAAGTGACTCAAGACTCAGGCAAACAGCGAAGAAATGGGTGAGTCCCAAAGGAATGGTTTTTTCTCCTCTGCCTCCAGCTCAGCCCAATTGAGTGGGAGCTTTGCTGGAAATGCAGGGACAGACCATGGCCACAACCCTTTCTCTCATGAAAGACAGTATGGGCACAAGGACAGCCACAGACCAGCCCCAGCCCACAGCCAGTGAACTCCCACAGCCCAGCTGACACTCAACAAATCTCCTGTGATCTGGGTGGTGAGGTGTCCCAGCTCTACCATGCTGTGGGCAGCCAGGGGCACATTTTAGCATTTGCTGTCCTCACTGTGCAAACAAGAGTCAGGAGAGACATGCACAGCTTTGCTGAGAGGCAATCTGCACCACACACGAGGGGAATGAGGAGAGGCAGAGCTGCTTATGTGGTCTCCTTCCCACAATGTGCAGCTGCTCACTCCTTGCACAGAAGTGCTTAACTTTCACACCACCCCGCATGTAAACCTCCCTCCTACTTCAAAGGAGACAGGATTGACCCCTGAGGTCAAAATGTGTCCCCAAGGCAGAAGCCCTGAGACTCCCATGAGAGTAACTGCAGACCCAGTTCAGTCCAGCCCTGCTCTGTTAACACCATGAATACCTTTCTGCTGTTTTGGACACAGTAGAATCAAGGCCTTCAGGCAGCAGTTCTCATGGATTACAAGAAAAATAGGAAAATTTCCCTTTTAAAGATCCCATGGGAAAAACACAGGAATGGTAAGGGGTCACCATCAGCTTAAAAACAGCTCAACATTTGTTTCTCTTAAAAAATAAGCTCTTACGAAACTTCAGAGCACTACAAACACTCCTTTGCTGAAAACACTTTGAAACAAATAAACCTTCCCCTGCAGCGCCTGCAACCCAAATGAGCAGCATTCCTGACCCTGGAAGCCAGCAAGGCCATGGCCCACAAGAGAAGATCTCAGTGGGTTTTGCAGCCCAGCCCAAGAGCTGTGTGGTCAGGAGAGCTGCAAGGTTAAAAGTGCTCCCTTTCCTGTGTGCGTGTACAGCTGCCAACATCCAAACAACACAGGGTTCACAATGCTGCCAGGGCTCTGCCCCTGACTCCAGGCTCACCTGAATGGGAAGTAGTACATGGTAAAATTGTGAGCCCCACAGTGCTCTTCTAGGACCACAAGGTATTTACTTAAGCACTGCAAGAATAGGGAAGGGGAAAAAAATGAGCAAAGCACACCCATTCCAGCTTTTCAGTGCTGGCTTATTAGTGTAGCATCACTGAGAGCAATGTAATCACACCTACCAGCTAAGGATATGACCCAGGATTCATTACATCCTTCAGGATCAAGACTCCAGTGAAATTCAAAGACGGTGAAGAGTTGAGGTGCCCAAGTTATCAACTCAGATTTATTTTCAGGTCTTCAGACCTTTATCTTGACACCAATGGCATGCTGCCACTGCGTGCAGCAGGAGGGGGGATGAAATCTCATTGAAACCTGAACTTGTTGCTCCTTGAGGCTTGCTAGGTACAGCTAAGGGGAACCTTTCTACACATAGGAAGCATCTGAAAAGTCCATGGAGGGAAAAATCCTGGCAATCTCTTGTGAGGGCATGGAAAAGGGAACCCATGGTATTTTCTAGGCTTGCAAAGTGCAGGTAGCAGTTGGAACCATGCTGGGCTTCTGTTGAGCTGGGCACTTTGAGTCCACTTTCACCAATGAGGTCCCCAGACGTGTAATGGGAGCTTGCAGGAGAGGACGTTGGAGTTAATCCACGGTGCGAAGAGCCCAAGGAACACAGGGCTAAAAAAAGAAATGCAGAGCTGCCTGAAAGAGTATCTTGGAAATAAAAATAGTGGAATGAGAGCAGTGGGTGTCTTGTCAGTCTTGAGTTCTCTGTGCCAAAGACAAGGAGAATTGCATGCAGCGCATAAAATGAAATTGGGAGATATCTGAGGAATTCAGGCCTGTCTCTCAGCAGACTTTTCTAATCAAGTGCCTCACAGAGGATATTTCACCGTGGTCATTTCCTTCCCCCTCTCTTTATGCAGACTGAGCCAGGGCTCCTCCTTTCATTATTATTTTTTCCTTTTTAATTTTAATTTTTGTTTTGCCATTTTCAAAAGAAGTAGAAACACAGTCCACATGGCTCTTAAAGGCACAGCACACTTCCTTGCTACTGTAGAGCAGCCGGGCCTCTAGACTGGGCCAGCACCTTTAAATGAGAATAAATTGGGCTCCAGCAGCTTTGAGTTCCCTTTAGCTTTTGCCCTGCCTCTAACCAAGCACAGCTGCTCTCCTTCACCCAACTGCTCACCCCAGGGTGGGGAATTCACAAGTAAAGACCACCCCGAACAACGGCTTTTCATTCCTTGCTCCCTGGAGTCTGAGCATGAATTTTCTAAGTAGAAACAAAGTGCTGGAGGGAGCACGAGGGAAAGGCAGGGGAAGAATGGGGGAATATGAACCAAACAATGCTTTGATTCTGTCCCCGCTGAGGAGCTGGCATTGCCTCTTTTTCATCTTTCTTAAGTTGCTTTTAAAAGCTGCACAGGGAGGAAAAAAGCAAATAGTTGCTTCCTTTTGTGTCATGTCTTCCTAATTTCTAAGAGCAGGACCAAAGCAAGGCATGGAAGTGATGCCTTTGTATTCCGACCCCTCTGCAGCCCTGTGGTGTGTGGGCAAGGCAGTAGCTCAGATGCCAGGAGGGCACACCCTTGCCCAATCCAGCTAAGAGGCAGATCCCACGGCGGCACACACAATGATCCCTCAGCCTGTGCCTGGTGCCTGCTGATGACTTCATCCACTGCTATGGGAAAGTCACTTCAGCCCCCTGGAGACACTACCTCCTCCTCTCCCTCTGCCTGTACAGCCCGTGACCTGCCAGGCAGTGCCTGAGCACCTACATGCACCCTGTTGGTGCTTTGGTGCCTCACTCTGCACAGCACCCTAAGGAAGAGCTCTCCACACTCTTACAAAAACAGATCACTGAACACAGCAGGACAACATTCCCCAGCCCCAGCAATGAGACTTTGCAACTCATAACTGAGAAAAACGAAAAGAGTAGAAGAAAGGTAAAAAACAGAACTCCATGCCGAGCTGTCTGAGGCAGCATCAGCCTCTCATGGGCTACAACAGAGTCTCCTAAGAAACTATAGCCAACTAATTGTAGGGAGACTCGGGGGAGAGGAAATGAAATGAAAAATTGAGTCTGAGTTATAAAAATAAGTAATTTTTATCCTACTTGCAGGAGACTTATATTAATTAAACATTATTACAGCGAATGAGATGGGGAGGGTTATTAAGTCTGGGTCTGGCTGTAAGTGTTCTCTCCTGTTGCCTGAGGCTCCACTGAGCTCCAGATATTAATCTTCTAAAGCACTCAAATGCTGAAGAGATAAACACTTGAAATATGAAAATATTTTTTTCCATAGCAGACACTGTGTCCCTATGTCACGCCAAAGAATTTGTCAGATGTCCATATGGGCTGCACTTACAGCATTACCGTGTCTCTAAGAAAAAAGTCGAGCACCTCAGGAGTTGAAGAGAGAAATGATGTGTGCATTTGTGTGGGGGTGATTTGTGTGTGGAGATGTAGCAGATTCTCCTCTTCCCATATGTTTCTGGAATACATATTTTCCTCTTTAGCACTGCCTACCAGGTGTTGGCTGCATGGCTTTCCAACTGGCTGGCGGCACTGCCAATCTGGCCAGCGACTCTGCCAGGTGGCTAACAGGTTCGCCTCAATGTTTGCATCTCGAGACTCAACCTTAGCAAAGGGAGGGCGAGGAGGAGCCCACAGCATGCACGGTTCCCAGGGTGCATGACATGCAGACACTGGAATCACCAGGCATCAGGGCAGAGACAAAGACAGGTAAGATCAGCCAGCTCCCCCTGTGGGAGCCTGGAGTTTCACAGGCAATGACGGATAGTGAAGTGATGCAATGGTGACAGTGACACAGTCTACTGTTATAAGGAAACTGGCAAGTGTTCTTCATGCCAAGTGTGCCACAAAGTCAATGAGGGGTAAGAAAAGTGCAGTAGTCCCGGGGTGAGTTCCAAGACTGAAGCTGAAGAACTTGATCTATCAACCACATTGCCAGAGGCAGGCTCTCTTCCAACCCATGCCAGCATATCTCAGTGAGGTCCCCCATAAATTAGGCTCTGCTACACTCATGCAAATTTTCTGCTTCCAAAGCATGGAAGAGAAAAATAGCAAAAGCCAAACAGCAAGAAGCTGGCATTTTCAGCATTCTTAGGGCTTAGCTAATCCTTCACTTGGAGGAGACTGAAATCCAGCCTATGCAAGCCCAGAGTGCAGAATAGCTGAAGACTATAGGCAATCTGAGTAACATATGGGAGGAAGAAATGCATTCTGGGGAAAAAGCATTGGATCCTACAGAGGACATTTGGGTCAGGATGTGGAACCAAGCCCGGGCTAACCTTTACAATCATAGGGGATTCAAAGCCCACTGTCTGATTCAAGGCTATATCAAGAGGACAGTTAGGATAATTCAGTGCCAGCGGTCACAGTCTTATAAATAAGTCATGAACCATAGAGCAAAGCATCTGAAAGCTTCCATAAAAGAAAATGTTCAGCTCTGCACAGCCTTCACAACTCATGATGGCTGTGCAATAATCATTCATACTGTTCACAGGGAGAAAGGCCCATCAACTCCCTCTTCTCTGCCTTGGTATTAAGCATCTTACCAGGCACAGTCTCAGGGCTTGGTTCAGAGTTGCCAATCCAGGTGCTTGTAGGCTGAAAAGACCATGTATAACCGGTTGCAAAGTCATGTGACCACCCACAGAGGTCTTCAGGAAGATCAAAGTTGCAGTTGAAGTTTGCAGGGAGCTGGAAATCTTATAAAGAGAACCAAAATAAAGTTGGATTAAAAAAATGACCTACCCATGAAGGGTTGCTATCAAAAACCAATCCAAAACTAAAATAGTTGGCAAGCCATCAATATTGAAGAAAGCATGAAATCTCACTCATACTGATGCTTTTAATCTAGCTCACATTTCCTCAGCTCCAAGGATCAGCTGTAAGTTGTGCATCATCAAAATGTTCACACCACATCCTGTGGCTAATCCACCAAACTAAGCAAATACAAAAGCAAGTACCAAATACCTCCAGACTCTAATCTAAGCACCTTCTTCTCTTCATCCCCTAGAGTGGTCAATATTAAATGCCTTTTTAAATGTCAGGGAAGAGTGTTTCCTGAGTGCCCCATGCTCAGCAGTTCCTGCTCTGGCTCCAAAAGGAGAATCTCAAGTGCTTCAGAAACCCAGCTCCTGAGTGACAGCTCCAGCCACTTGCACCAGACGGGAGCTGTCTGTCAACGTGGAGAGCTGTCACTCACCACTTCCTACCTTCTTGTGGAAATGCCACCAGGGAAAATGTGGGGCCACCATGAAGTCAAGCTTTTGGATTCTGAGTGGAAGGAGACAGCCTCTATTTCTGGCCCTGCTATGGACTCACCACATGGTTTTTGGGCAAGTCATTTAACTTTTCATCTACGAAACAGGAGCAGAGCTAATTCTCCTGAGACAACAGTTTTGAAAAATCTGGAGAGCTCTCCTGAAGAGACAGGGCTGTGGGCAGGTGGGCACACGCCAGGGGCTGCATGTGACAGTGAGGCAGCTGCTGGCTCCTTTGGTTGAGAGAAGTAGTCATAACGCATGGAGGCTGCAGAAATGGTCTGAATCCATCCCAAGCACTCAGAGACATGCACGTCTGAGCCTAATTATAGGCCAGGTTTTTCCTAAGCAAAGAGGAAGTTTTAAATCACAGTGTCCACAAAGTCAGCAATAGCCAGAAGGAGGTTAGTGACTCAAGTGATAGGCATCAAGGGAACTTTGCTGTAAGGGGCAGAGGGCTTTTTTTTACATGCTCACACTCCAAAATAAAACAATGCAGATCATGGATCCTTTTATTCCAATCTAATCTTATACCCTGGAGAGCAGCATTGTTTCTGTTTGGCTGTCATAAATCTGATTGTCCAGAGAAACACACTCATTGTTTTATGGAGTATGAGAATGAAAACTGTTGTTAAATCTGAGGGAAGCTGACAGGGAGGCTGGTTCCACGCTCCACAGCGTACTCTGCTTGCTCTCTTGCCCTGGACTGCACCCAGGAATCGTGTTGTTGCAGAGACTATTACTGGCCTAAATTTCCTCTCAGCAGTTTCCCAAGCGCTTCAATGGTTGCAGAACTGCACAGGCTTATCACTAAGGCAAAGGAATGAGAATCAGGCCCTTTGAGCTACTTCTACAACTTGCATTTCCAGAACTAAACTACAGCAGAATCCCTATGGGAGGTGTGAAAAAGCCAATTAACGTTCTTTTTAAAATTTATTTATTTTAAAATCCATTAATTTTTTTCTCTGGGACTGAAAGCTGAAGTGACAGAAGTCCTAGAAGCTATCTCAAATAAAAGCTCATGAGAGTCTTGTTGAATTCCTTGTGTAAATTCTCCAGTGCTGAGGCCCAGGCTCTGAAGTTGAGCCCAGGGGAATGCATCTCCTGTACACTGCACTGTCCAACTAACCTTGCACAGCTCTGCCAAGCCCTCTTCTCTTCATTTGGATATTTCACAAGCTTTAGATACTCATGTCCTCCTTGCAAGGAGCAGAAGAATATGACGTCTGCTTTTACAGGTAGGGATCTGAGGCAGAAATTAACCTCTCCCAGCCCTGGCTCTTAACAAGCACAGCATGTAGTCTAAACTAACATTCAGCCTCTTCCATAGTCAAAAGATGCAGGCAAGTGCCACAGATACCAAACCATTTCCTATACATCTGACAGCCTCCTAAGACTATGCAGGTGAAATTCTGCCTGGAGTTAGGGTTCCTATCTCTGCTGACTGCACAAGAAGCCCAGACCTTCCTCCTAAATTTTAAGCCACTAATATTAGGGAAAATGATCCTTAAGCAGGTAAGGTTCATGACATCAGTCTTCAAAACGTGTTGTGATTTACTCCTACAGTTGAGACTTCTGCAAAAGGAGCCCTGCATACCAGGCAGTCTGAATCACCTTCTGAATTTATAACATCCAGCCAAGGGGATCTGGAACAGAGATGGCTCTAAACAGGGCACTAAGTGAGTTTCTTCAGGTCATGTAAGGGCTGGGAGAGCAGCTCTTCATGTCTTGTACCGTAGGGACCAAATTAGTTGCTATCTCTTGCTCTTCCATCCGTCCTTGATATAACTTATCAGATTTTGGCAGGTTTTGTTTATGGGTTGGTTTGGTATTTTTTTTATCCTGGTCTATCACTAATAATATTACTCAAAGCTTTCCAGGAATCAGCCCCATGTAAAAGAGCTATTAGGAAGATAAGAGCATTTGCTTAGCTCTTAACCCATCACTTACTGAGATATAGATGTGCTGCTCTGATACATACCCTCCTCATCTCCACAGCTATCACCACACTCAGTTGCTTCTTCATCAGTTGGGTATGGGGTGGTGGTCTCTTCGCTTTTCAAAGTGGGCACCAGTGTCTCTGCAGTGGGTTTTACATCTGAAAAAAAATGGAATAGAGATGATGTTTGCAACAGACAGTACAAGAAGCCCGGGTAGTACAAAACAAAGCAAAAAAAAATCGTTTTCTGATGTTCTTAAAATGGCAGGAAGAGATAGAGCAAGAATGCCATGAAATTTCCACGTGTTACAAATGTCAGCATGGTTTGAACTTCAAGTGAACTGTCTGTTTCCATATGGGAATTCTATGTATTTAGAGTTCCTGTTGGACAAAGCTCTCCTCTAGACATATAGACTACTTTTTCTCTTGGTTTTTTAATCTACAATCTACAACGGTGTTGGCAATCCACTTAGCTGTCATTACTGAATAAGCGAGATCACAGGCAGAACATCTTTTTCTTTCATAAAGGCATATGACACGTTAAAAAACACACACAACATTCCCACCAATTGTGCCAATTTATTAAACAAGTCACTCAAACCCACAAATGATGTAACCACAAACAGACCCAGAGGATCCCCCAGTGCGCTCCAGCTCACTGCAGAAAGCATCTGTTTTCACACTCCAGGCTCCTGACTATGCTTTCAAAAGGTCTCTGTCCAATTTCCCTTTCTCCAAAGTGGCCCATGTGAAATAACTTCCAAGCAGGTGTCAGGGGAAATTTAAGCAAGAAAGGGAAGGATATTAAGATCAACAGTAAATGACATTACGTTCCAGCAAACTCTCCTTTTATGGGTGCCTTAAGTGGAGTACAGCAGGCTTGATTCTTTCCACTTTTAAAAAGAGGCAGCTTTGCTCAGTTATGTGTGATTGTGTTTCTTTGTCGGCACCCTTCAGGATATCATTTAATAAAGCCAGAAGCAGGAGGAAATAGCTAAATACATTGAATATTTTCCATAGGCTCCTTTCTGCCCTTTTATTTTCCTGTTATTAAACAGCTTATACATAAACTCTCAGAGCTTTTTTTCCTTTTTTTTTTCCAGTGGCTGTCTTTTGTTCAGGATAAAATACCAAATAACCTCAAAGTCTTTTAATTTGTAAGTTCAAATTTGTTACAACCCCATAAAACTCCAAATGCAACCAAGAAGCAAATTGCTAGCAGCCAGGCACAGAAAAATGTCATGAAAAGAGAAAAGAAAAAAAAAAGCAGCAGGTGAAGGCAACATATCAAAAGCTGCAAGTTATTTAGAGCTGGTACATTTTTTGGGGTTGTTGTTCCTGTATATCGAGATTTATGGCTGAAATGTGACAATGTGGAAGGACCTTGAAAGCCAAGTCCCATATGGGACACAGATGCTGAGCGGATGTAAATCAACAGTGTTGCATTGCCCTGGACAAGCCGCAGAAATATATCTTGAAAAATCAGTTACCATGGCAGAGCTGCAACACGATGGTTACAAGAGATAATGAAAATAGCAGGCAGGACAGCGTCATGTGTGAAATGGAAAGTGAAAAAGAGAGGTCTCGCTTGCTCGCTTTCGCTTTCCCTCCCTGGCCCTGCAAGTGTCTGTGTGACTGCTGGTAACTGCTAATCAAAATGCAAAGTCACTGAGCAATTGAAACCAGATGTTTGGAACTTCAAAGGAGAGAAACCCAGCTGCAAGTGAACATTCATCATTCGCCACTCTTCAGAGGAAAAATTCTGGCAGGTCTTTGAAAGAAGCCAATTGCCGACTGCTTGTTTCCCAATTTTTGAGTTACTAGCCAACTGGTTTGTGAGGCCAGTTGTGGCTGTTACCTGTTTAACTCAGTAATTAAGATGTTTATTGCTGTTAAGAACTAGAAACAGCTAGGCAGGGCTGCACATTTTTAATCAGCTTGTTTTAATCCATCTCTTAATCTTGTTCCCAAGCAAGTGCAATTGCCTGAGTTTTTGCAGCCAGTTCTGTAGCATGCCTGGGTCTTCCCAGCAAAGGAGGGCTGTATCTTGGCGCTGTCAAGGACTGCTGCATGTAGCCAGCCTGGATTAAGCATGCAGATAATGCCATGGGCTATCTCTGCTCCCCAGGTTGCACCAGGGATGGAAATACTTTTTATAACATGGTGAATCCACAAGATTACAAGCCCTGCTCTGATTACAAAGCTGAATGCCTGTAGATTAATAAAGCTATGGATATTTACGATTTGGCAGTTGAGTTTTAAACATTACAATGTGCAAATTATTACCCAGACTGGGAAATGACCATAAAGCATCCTGCCTGGAAAAAACATGGGCTGTTGCTACTGATATTGAAACTGAGCATGGACACAGATGTAAAAGAAAATCTGGACCAAAAACAGCACAAGAAGCTGAAGATGACAAACCCGTCTTATTCTCTAATGTGGAGGAGCGCAGTGGAAGGGCTGACATGCACCTGGCTGGAGGTCTTGTGTGACTGCCTCCCTTGATGGCAGCGATGCAGCGCTGTGATGCACCAGCCAGCAATGGCTAGCAGAGATCTGGCAGCTGGAGACTCTAGGGAGCAATGTGGGAGCTGCCCAACCCGTTCTTCACAGAGCCTCAGCTCCCATTGCTTACATGAAAACCATGGCACCTACTTCTCCCACAATATCCCAAGACGTTGTAAGATTTAAATTAGGATACAATCTTAATTTAAAGTTTAGATAATTCACAATGGATTCCCAGTCTAGGGGGATACTTACCACTGATTTCAAAAGTGACAAATTAGTATTAATAGTGTGTACATGTGTTGTGTGATTTGCTGTTGTTTGTAATGCAACTCACAGCACGTCACAGGAGGAAATAGTACTAAGGACCATACAAAAGGGTAAAAAAAAGCTCCGTGTCTTTTAAGCTTCCTAGAATGGGAATTCTTACAAGAAAATGCCTTCTACAGATGTGTTTATAAAATGGAAATCATACCTCTTTATCACTGACATCTGGACACCAGATTCAGATTTAAGCAGATTATTAAAAAATAAAATAGATTAAAAAAGGGGACAACTAGCCCCTGGCACTAAAAGTTAGCATCAGACCAAATGATCCATTGGGTGCATTTTTTGCTTTTAGGGATGGAACTATGGAGCAATCAATCACCACTGAGCTTCTGAGGCACAATCTCTACTGATCCCAGTGAGTGTGTTAGAGAGTTTTCATGTCTGTATTAAAAACAATAGTGGCTGCAAGGCATACCGTGTGTGAAATACAGGTGGGCAAAAGTGAACAAAGTTCCCTGGTCTTAGGGATATTGTAGGCATGTCACAGAGTTAAACCCCCAACCTCATCTGTAGAAGGGTTTCCACACTGGGTTCAGTGACAAAGCAATTGTTTTTTTTACAGCAAAGCCTTGTTGTGGCAGCACAAGATACCTGTACTAGTCACTGTACCCCTCTTCTGCACTTCTTCTCTTCCTACCTTTTGTCTTACTTATTTGGACTAGAAAGCCCAAATGTTCTCCAACATAGAGACTGGGAAAGGCTGCACAACATCCAGATAAAAGACCTGAAAGGAGTGTGAAGAGAGTTGGGGACAAATTCTGCAAGGGGCTCTGTGTGAAAGCTTGGATTGGGGTCCCAACATTGCTGCTACATCCTGTCTCAAGGCCAGTTTTTATGGTGGAAATAAAAAGATGGGAGCAAGCCATTCTGCAGGTCCTGCTTTCACGGCTTCAGTGTCCCTACCACGGCATGGCAGCGAGGTAGGACAGCAGGAAGAGAAATAACCTTCAGTTTGCACCTTGCTGGTTTAGTGCCTGACATTCCCCAGTGCAGCCAGTGGGCAGAGGTGTAGGGGTTCCTACCTGTCCAGTCACAGCCCAGCACCTCCAGACGCATTCCTATTCCCGCTGGGGACCACCTCTCTGGATGCACTCGGATGTACTGGGCAGGAACAGGGTCAAACCTCCGGACTTCAGGGATATCGTAGTGGATGTTGCCTTCAAAAAGCTACAGAGAGAGAAAAGGCAAGAGATATGTGCATCTCACATGCTCTCAACTAGAATTGATATTTGGGTCTAGCAGGACGTAGCCACAGTTTGAAATAGTTTGGCTGTCCGAATCCAGGCCATTGAGGCCAGCTGAGCAGAAATTGGGCTGTTCCTTCTCAGTTTCAAAAGGACCAGACAGGCTATTTCTAAGAAACTTGCACAATCTCTCCCGGTCTCTGCTCAGAATCCAGGGAGCAGATTCTGATCCAAGCCATGCAGGGGAAGTCTGGGGAATATTCACTAACGTTGCATATAAATGAGATCAGATTTGTCCTTTGGTAAATAAAGAAGCTACTGCATGTTCTAGGATAGTGCAAATGCTTGGTTTGCCTCACAGTCCATGTACTGCTGGTTTTCAGCTCACATGCACAAACTAAAGTCTGTGGGGAATAAACAGAGTGCTATAGATAGCATCAGCTCTCATTTGTAGGATCAGGAAAAATTAAAAGTTACCCAAATTTTAAGCAATTGACTTCTCATAAAACAAAAACAGGCAGTGGCAGAAAATTCATTTATTGCTCAAGCCCCCTGCCACTCCCATACCACTAAACAGAAAGATTATGGGGAACTCCAACAATCTGGGAAAAATATGGGGAACTCCAGGGTCACACCAGTGTGGCAAAGGGACTTCAGATATAGCAAATTTCCCAAAAAGAAGTTGTGATTTATCTTCCTCTTTCTGAGGTGCAAACCATGACAGCCACACTTTCCTCTTAAAATACAAATTAGTTTGTGTCAAACATAATTGAACATATCATCTTGTGGGCTCTGACCTGCAGGAGCTGGGAGAACCAGAAGGTGACGTCTACATCCCCAGGCCTGGTCCACAATAGGAAATGAAGAGAAATTGCTATTTCTGGGGCAAGGTGGAACCTACAGCCTCTAGTATAGATGAGGAGAAGCACCAGAGGACACAGCCTGGGATTTCATGGTGACAACCCAAACACCCAAGGTCTCTGTGAGAGGACAGCCAATTTCCCAATACCACATCAGGCAGACTGAAGCTAGTCAGAAACATATCCCATTTTGCAGCTGCTCCAGGCAGTGCCTACCTTGGCTTGCATTGTTTTGGGGTCCTGGATGAAGTCCCAGTCCTTTCCATTCATGCTGTAGGCCACCTTAAACTTCTTCACAAAGGAGCGGGACTCAGTGGTGGTCACACTGTCCCCTCCACGAGCCCCCTGAATAATGACGCCTTTGATATTCTTTGGGACACCAAGGTCCACCTGCAGCCACTCCTCCCCAGGCTGGGCTTGGGTGACACGGGGAAACCAGCCCGAGCGGCTGCTCACCAGGCGGGCCATGCTGGGAGACCAGTCATAGCCTCTGATGGAAGAGGCAGAGATCTGCGAGTCAGGAATGAGACCGGAAAGCATTCCCAGCAAGTTGGAGCAGGGTGAATCTGTGGGGAAGGAAAGGGCATGAACAGTCAGGGAAGCTGAAGGGGAGTGCTTGCGGTTCCCCTCACAACTTTAAGCTCTGGACACTAAATCAACACCAGCACTGGGCATATTCCCCTTTCCATCTGGGCCCTGGATGCCTGTTCCTCCAAGCGCATCCCTTGCTATGGGTGCCTCCATGCTGCTCACAGTGTCACCATTCCCACCCCAAGCAGCAAGGGACAGCACCCCAGGACAGGCTGTTGGAGGGACAGCGAGGAAGGCTGAGGCCAAGTGGGGGAGGAGACCCTCACCAGTGATGCGGCAGCCATACAGCTCCAGCCTCAGGGCGATGCCATTGTGCCAGGTCTGGGGACGGATGCGCACGAAGCGTGTGAGCACTGGGCTGTGGATCTTGTTGAGAACCACCTCTGTGGCATCCTCATTGGCCTGAAATGTCTGTAGGAGAGAGGAGGCACAAATACTGTTACATCCTCACCAGCTCAGCAGTCAAAACAATCAAAGTAGGGAAAACCAAGGAGAGCCTTTTCAGTCAGGGATGACTCCAACCAGCGCAAGTAGCTAGGGGCTGTCAGGGAGATCATCCACTGGCAGGACAGCATGATGGATGGACTAACCTATCAGGCAAGAGACCTAGGAGCTTGCTGCCCCACTGCCTCTTACTGCACCCTAAGGCACCTCAGACTATAAGTCCTCAGCTGCCTTGAGCTTGTCCCCAAACCTAGGACTGCTCCAACACAAAGGATCAGATGTCCCCAAACGCTGAGTGAGATCTTGCCTCCCCTCCACGAGTAAAGAGGCTGACTGACATCCTGATGCATCCTTACACTGAGCTGCACTACCAAACATCATGTGCAAGCAGTGGTGTGAGCAGGGAGGATGCCCCCTCTGCCTGGGGTGACAAGCTGCTGCCTCAGCCAGACCCTCACCTCTCCCTGTCCTGCGCACATGCAACCTGCCACACAGAGACAGTCTGCCACATGGAGACAGCTTTTTGGGAGAGTTTATTATCCCACACGGTATGAAAAGGCTGCTGCCTTACCAGATGGCCATAATCAATAACTACCAGATGGATGTTAGATCCACCCCTTCTGCCTATTTTTTTAATAGGCTGGACAAGGACTGCATACTTGTGTTTCTGTTTCAGGCTGCAAAGCCATAGCAGGAAGAAAAGGGAGGGAAAGAGGAAATACAGAACCTGATGGTAATTTTCAACCCTTTCTCTGTACCAGCACAAAGCTCTAGAGCTCACAGACCAAGGCTGCAGGCATTGCCTGCTTTCCCTCCAAGCACACAGGCTCTTCAGGACAGGGCTAGAGCATCCACCAGTCTCAGCCAGGAGCCACATCCACACGGAGATATTGGCTCAGTTCTTCTGCAGGCTCCCACCACACATATGTGTGTGCTAAACACAGGAGCTCCCACTAAGTTTATCTCAGAAAAAAGCAGGAGAGTGTAATCTTTGGCACCAATCTCCTGTTGGAGGCAAGAGTCAAACAATTCAACTGCAGATCCCTATTATCCAGGACAGAAAAGGGGGTGAGGCACTATCCTGACCTCTTGCCTTGAATAGCAGTTAAGGTATTTTATAAGCCTCCTGCGGCTCTAGGCTTGCAGATGGCACATGCTACTGCTCTTCTCCCAGCATTCAGCATGCCAGGACATGCAGAGGGTGTTTACAGAGAGGGACAGCAGCTGTTTGCAGCACCGCAGTAAGCTCTGGGCTGCCCCTGTGCATCACTGCCCAGCCCGGGACAATGGCACTCCTTCAAGCCAAGGAGCAGCCACCCCACAGAGGGACTTGGTTGCAAATCTGGCTAGTAATTGGGATTTGGGCTTGATGTGAACTTGAGCAGAAATGCTAATCTAGAGAATATATATCATGCTGCTACCGTTTAGCAACACAGCATGGTTTATATGTTTTTAATATCCTGTTTTATCCTGTCTGACCCCACTTTCCATCCTTTTCCTTTCTCAGCAGACACCAACTACTCCTTTTTTTTCCAGCAGGAGGGCTATAAGAAGAGTGGTTACTGTGAAACACTCTCCAGGCACGCATGTGTGTATGTGTCTGTGTGTGTCTTGTAAACCTGTGGGAACACACATATATGGAGTCTGAAAGTATATATTTACACACCACAGCAAAGCCTCCAGCTTTATGCCAACACAGAAGCTGACACACAACACCTTACCTCTGAACCTAACACCGGAGGACAGGAAATATCTATCTGAGCTGGTGCAACTATTTTAGCACAAGGACCAGCATGTCAGGTCAGCCCAAAGGTCCTTCTGTCCCAGGGCGTGGCTCCTGATGGTGGCCCCAGCAAATGCCCAAGGGCAGAAAGTCCAGTGGACTCTTCCCCTGGCAACCTTTTTTCACTTCCTACAATCAGCAGTGTGAAGACTCCATGAGCCAATGGTTGCATATGGACCAGTATGTTTAACAGTCACTGACAAGGTTTGTTGCTCTTTTTGATTTAACATATTTCAAGTTTTGTTCTTTTTTGGCTCACTACGCACATACAAGCATCAGGGGCCAGAATCCAAATTTACACCAGCATAATTTGTTGCTGACTTCTGCACAGTTGAGCTTGACAGAAAGCAGAAGCAGGACTGAACCCAAAAACTTTTACCACTACCACATGCATTGCTGAAAGCATCTCTTAGACAACCCTGGTCCCAAACCACCTGCTTCCAAGGAGAGCAACCAAGGAAATCTAACTGCTTCAGACTCAGAAATCAATAATTTACTCAGGCTAGATCACTTGCAACAACCTATGAACTCTGAATCCGGGCCATGACACTCCATATTGCCAGTTTGTGAGGGCAGAATCGGCACCTGACTTCCAGCTCTGGTATCAGCTGCACTGGTGGGATCTGCTCTACTGAGCCTTCTGAAAAGCCCCAACTCTCATAGCAAGTCATTGCTTCACACCCCCTTCAACATAACAGAAAGTGGCCATTTTCAGAGAGCAAGTGCTTACTGCTGTAAGAGACCTGGGGTCTTCCCATGTGCCTCATCTTTCAGCCTCCTTCCCAAGTGGAAATGCATTGTGAGCCTGCAGGTCCTGTTGCTGCTGACCAGGGTCTGAAACTAAGCATGTGGTTTCTCTGCACTAAAAATGCCAATCCCAGAGCCCCAACACACTGTGGAGAGAGTCCCATTGACTTGAACAGGCTCTACATCCTGCCTCAAATTAGCACTCACAGCATAGGAAGAACTAGCAGGAAAATGTGTGAAACTGGGAGTGCCAAGAAAGAAAAGATTTCTTCCCTCTTACCAAAATAGAACATTGCTATTCCTCCCATCCTATCTGCTTCCCATCCCACTCAGCACATATTTTGAGCCAAGTCTTCAAATGGTGTAAATCAACATATCACCATTGAAGTATAAGAAGTCACAGTAATTTACACCAGCAGAAAAAAAATACCTGGCTGAGATCTAGGGAGATAGATAGATAAATAGATACACACTCAGCAGAGAGCACACATGCATATGCGCATGAACACACACTAAAGGGTGACTGAGCCAGAAGATGGATGGGAAAACCATTAACAAATTAAAAGCACCTTCCAAGAAACAGTCAAGGGAACTCATTTCCATTGCTGCATCAGAAAGCTGCCCATCTCCATCCTATACACTATATGTTTACTTCCATTCTAGTCCAGACAGCAGGTCTACATGTGAAATCAAATTGATAATCAATGAGAGCTGACCTACTTAATTAATTTGCTGCAGAAAGCAAGTGGCGCAAGATGATGTCTAAGCTAGAAGAGGACTGTAAAAGTTTTCTGTGTGCATTCACATACAAGATTCACACCAACACTTAAAAGCTATATTTTTGATATGTTGGAACTGCCATAGGGTGATGGGGGGCTTTCTGAAGCTGCATTATTTCCAGTGGATATGGGAAGTATGCCATTGGCAGTTTGGAGTGAAGGGAGTCAAGGACAGGCAGACAAAAAGTGTCATGAAGTTGGAGAGGCAGCGAGTCAAGGAGGAGGTAAGAGGTAACCTCTCTCCTGCTCTATTTATTATGCTGCTTGGCCACTGCAATTTCTTGGGGAGCTAAAGAAGGCAGCTGAGGGAGGCAGAGGAGAAGGACAAGGATGGCAGCAGCCCCGCCTTCATCTGTACGTATGTGTCTCCTTGGACCCACTAGATTTACTGCAGGATTATGTTACTCCTGTGGAGACAGAGCCCTGGAACTGAGAATGCTAACAGGATTAGGGCTTCAGGATTTAGACAGAGAAGCATGAAGGAGAAAAGTAGGGGAGATTATTTTCCTTGTCAGATAGGGAAGGCATAAAATGGAGCATGTTTGATGGTAGGAGAATTCTGGCTCAAGTGGAGAGTGGCTAGTTCTGGATTTATTAAATCCAGGAACAAGGAGTTAAAAGAAAAATGATACTTGGCAACACTCAACAAAGCACAGCGTCTGGGCAAGGCACAGTGTGCTGGGCTGGGCTTGCCAACTCCATGTCTTTGAGAGGCTCCACTCAGATTTGGGAGTCATCAGGGACAGGAGGAGTGGCACTGTGTTAGCCTGCAAAGAAGATAGCAGAAATACAAAGCTTCAGCCTTGCTAGGAAAGCCAGGGCTGTAATTCTCCCGTGGTACTGCACCAAGGGTGAATGCGCAAGGCTGCCTTTCCCAAAGCCTGATGTCTTTCTCCTGCCTGCAAAAGCAGCAGCAGCAGGCTGGGACCTGGATGCTTCTGGGCAAATCCTCTGCACCATGATGTCTCTGTGCAGAGCCACTTCTAGCCTTCTGGTTGACCATGCAAGCTTTTCCTGAATTTTCCAGATAAAAACCCCATAGGATTGAAAGATTTCCTACCCCTCCCCAAGTGAATGAATACAGCAGATCCGATTAAGAACTGAAAAGACAGAGAAACACTCCTAAGAGAAGGCACAAAGGTCTCCAAAGAGTCATCCTCAATATTTCTTGCCAGCACCAAACACCTGTGATGTCCCCAGCTCCAGGTACAGCTGAGATATTTGGCTCTTTGCAGCAATGCAAGCTTTGTGCACCCACCACCCAAACTACCACCCAGGAAGGTTAGATGGTAACAAGCACAAAGTTGTCAAAATGAGTAGGAAATGAAAGCTGCACAGATGAATCTTGCTGCCATTTCTTATCTACTGACTTCTCCAGGTTTTGAAAGTAAATGTTTCAGTTGCATCCTCCCATTTTACACACAGAGCAATGGAGACATCAAGAGCACTCATAGTGGTCCCAATCCACCCCAAATCCTGAAATCCATCTCTTCCCCCAGTCCCTCATCACACTAGATGATGCCTGTGAACCGATCTCCACAGTTACTGAGACAGAGCAGCTCAGACCACACAGGAGCTGGAACCTGAGACCTACAAAGACGGAAGCAGATCAGAGTGGATGAGCACTTTGTTTTCTGATAAAATCCTCATAGTTGAATGTGTCCAAAGAAAATGAACAATAATAAAAGGTCAAATCCTGTCAGGTGAAGAAAATGGCCAAAAACTAAAGGTCAAATCCTGCCAGGTGCTCTTTTCCTTCCTTGGGTCAAGAAGAGTTGTTGTTTTCTGAAGACATTTGCAAACGACTAGATAAGATCTCGGCACGCACACCAGGACTGCTGCCTGGAAGATAAGCTCTGAGGCCATTGGTCCTGGGTAACACAGAAGTGGATGCAACAGGGAGGGCAAGAGCCAGACCAGTCTTTCTGCAGCAGGGTTTGTTTGGCCCTATCCCATGGGGTCATGCTGGTAAGCAATAAGGGGCAAGTATGCAACATGTGCTGGTGGCCAGTCCCATCCCTGTCTCCTCTCTCAGATGATACACAGGAAGACAACTCGGCATCTTTGTCCAGGTCACTGGGTTGGCCTCTCCCCTTGGTCTCACGCCTCAAGGGAAGGACAGGGAAGGACAGAGCATCACCTCCTGGACAGGGGGATGTCTGAGGTGTGCTGGGCTGGGCTTTGTGGGGTGCAGACTGCCAGGCAGGAGGAAAGCCTGCCAGGGAAGGGGTGTGGTGGGAAGGGCTGGGTAAGAGAGTGGGGCTCCACTCTTGCCAGCTGCCTTCCCACTGCTTCCCCATCCCAGAACACAGCAGCACTTGGCATGGAAACAGTCCAGGCAGCCATGTCTGCTGCAAGCATATATTAATCATGTTTTCCTCTCCTCCATCCTGCCTTTCCCATTTCCCTTGCTGTTGTGTGCCAGCGGCTGGGGACTCAAAGGTGAGCCATCACATTTTGCAGGAAAACCCCCTGGTCCAACTCTCATCTGAAAAACCAGAGGGAGGGGAAGTGGGGGGGCATAAGAGAGGAGGTCAGAGCTCCCATCCTCTTCAGAGAGCATCATCCCCTCCCCACCCCTCCAGCACTTGCTGGTTTTCTCTTGCTTTAGCTTCCTGATAAGATGTGAATGTTAGCTGACCCACCTACACATGACAAGCTTTGCTGTTGGCCCACAGACCTGGCAGAAATTCAGAGCAGTGTTTGATACACCCCATATGCCTATGTGTGCATGTGCATATATATGGGTGTATGTGCTGATATGTGTGTGTATATATGTATGTGTCTATATATATATGTATATATCTGCATGTATATAGAGGAGTAGAGAGTCCCTGTCTGTCCACACCTTCCCCTCCCTCCCTGCTCCTCATGGCACCAAATCAAGCTGCGGCAGACTTGACAAATCTATTTGGCATGGTTTGCTCCACCGTTGCAGCGTGAACTGTGCAGAGCGCTGCACTGACGCAGGGAGGAATCTGCACCTTGAATACAGACATCTGAGAGCTTGCTTAAAGCAGGAACAGTGGGGATTAATGCAAGCAGGGAATGTGGGGCCAGAGCCCCTGGCACCAAGCCTGTGAGCAAGTGGCTTTGCCCTGGCCTCGCTGTGGCTCAGCAGCTGGCAGCCAGTTGTTCGGTGCAGAGGGAAAGCAGCCACCCAGATGCAAGGGGTAGGTGAGCCACCAAAAAGCAATTATTTATCCTCTAGCCTTGGGAGGTGTCTGCTAAATTGAGGTCAGAACGTGAAAGAATTGAGACTGGAATAAAAGAGTAAAAAAGAAGAGGTTTGATTTTTCTTCTGAAAAGAGAAAATAGAGCAGAAAAAAGCTGCCAGGATTCAAGGGCCAAATCCTGAGATGGTGGCAATTCATGTGGCCATGGGATTGCTTTGGATTGACAGCAGCTAGAGTTTAGAGTCTTGCTGGAGCAATGAAAATTGGCTCAGCAGCACTGAAATCAGCCACGCTGTCCTGCTCCACCCTGGCTGAGGATTCACTGTCCAATGCCCAGGACTGCAAGGATGGGATACTTATGCTCCTCTGCAACTAAAAGCATCCTCCAGGCCAGATTTCTGCTCCAGTTAGACTCCAAAAGATAAATACTTATTGCCAGTTGTTATTTGAAACACCGAGCTAAGTATTTAGCCCATCTCTCTGCCCAGCATGATGCCAATCTCCTGCCTGTCTCAGCTTACAGAAAAGGTTCCAACGAGACCTTGAACTCACCCATCAGCACAAGGTGCCCAGGTGGGGAGAGATGGCCCTGGTTCACAGAAAGGTCTGCTGTAACCAGTGGGGTCCTGGCAGAGCCTCCACACCACTTCATGGCCACTGTGTTAGGGTTATACATGAGCTCTGCCATGAGCTGTTGCCCTGGAGCCAACCCACCCAAGACCTGGGAGTACCTGGCTGCTGACCCTCCTCTGTGCCTCCCTTTCGCTATCTCTAACATAGGACTAACGCCACCTCACTGGCATGTCAGGAGCTTAAATACTCCAAATATTGGAGGTATGAGACCCTGATAGGGACCTCTGCACAGCAAGGACTCATTCTGGGAAGCAGAGGGAATTTGAACCTGAGACACACTTGTGGAGAAGGGGAAATCACACAGCCCGGAAGGGAAGGAAATGTCTGGATGAATCCTGGACAAGGCAGGCTACTGTATTTCATGCCAGCAGAGCCTGTGCCAGCAAATGGAAGGGACAGCTAATTTAATAAAAGTGCTGAGCAATCAGAAATTACTGGGAAGTGCATGTGGGGGGAGGTGTGTGCGACCCCAGGCACAGAGTTCACACAGATAGATATGGCACAACAAGGAGGACCTGAATGTGGCAGCAGTGCTGGTGGGCACGACAGAGGAACAGGCAAGCACTTCTTTCAAGTGCCCTTGCCCAGGGGACAACCACATGACAAAGGCAATTGACAGAGAAGGACCCACCCGGCACCATGGCTGCCTTAAAACCCCTCCCTGTACAGCAAAGCTTCCATGCAGACCACACCAAGTTTATCTTTCCTGGCCATAGACCAGCACCCACAAGTCTTGAAATGGCTGAACACCCATATTTACCCTCCCTCCCCCTTGCTCCCTCCTCTGCGCGTGTCCCAGAAACACAGCAAGAGCGTGCGCAGCTCCCAGGGCTCAGTGCACCCTTGCTGACCATGCCTGCTAGCACAGATCCCACAGCTATGGCAGCCTGAATTGCCTCTCATTATTTATTGTTAATTTTGTTCTTTGGGATGGTGCGATCACCTCTTAGGATTTGTGCCCTTTCTTTCCAGGCCTCAGTAACTCCTGAACTACAGTTTCATGTGGTTTCGAGATTGTTAACCCAGCATGCAGGCGGGTGTACAACCATAAAAGCTCAATGAATCTTGTATGGCAAAACACAGGCTGTGAAAGCATTTTCTCCTTCATTTGCAGTCAAAGAACATACTCTTGCCACGAAAGATGCAGCAGCAGCCAGGTTTTCCAAGGAATAGTGTTTCCTCATTGCTGTGCAGAGGAGAAAGCACTATTGCTGCTCAGAGCATCATCAGTCTTTTAGCCATCATCAGAAAAAGGGTCCCTCACACATTAAACCCTCCAGACCGGTAAAATTTCTCAGTTCTCTTCCCTCCTGTTGGCTGCAAGACTCCCCAAGATGCAGGCAAAAGAGACAAAGAGGCCTTTACCTTGTGGTTTTTCCCATGTCGGTACATCATCCAGTCCTCCCCATTGGTGCTGACCTCCAGCTTGTAGGTACGGACATAGTAGCCCTTCTGGGTTTCTCTCGAGATGGCACCCTGTGTGGCAATGGCTGTGAGTACAGTCAGGAACTGGAGATCCACCTTTCCAGAGGAGAAAGGGACAAGAGAGAGAGTGGTGACCACCTGAAAGCTCAGGGTGGCTAGTTAGTTCCTCCCTCTGTCTCTTAAAAATGACAAGGTGCAAATTCAGCCTGTCTCACTCCATCTGTGGGTGCACAGTTCAACAGGCACAACTTTCCCTAGGCTGACTTCAGCAGGATAGGAACCATGTGAGTAACTAAGGATCTGTTCATATGGGACCACCACAATGCCTTCTTACTGCCTCAGCCCAAGCAACAGGATCTGCACAAAAGCTCATGTCCATGCTTTAATGGACAGAGATTGACTTTTTCCATGTAAAATAAAAGCATGATATCCAATTAGCAAGTGCTGCAGTTCGTGGTTTTCCCCTGTTGTTTTGTTTCTTTTTTTTACAGCATGGGTTGAGAAAGGTCAGCAGAGCTGGCTTAGTAGCCCTGCCATGAATGAAGAATGAGACGTCTGCTAGAGGCAATGACATTCACCGCCTCCCGCTCCTAGTGCCCTTTAGCAAGCAGTGTCTCCCAGCAATGTGACACAGCCAGAAGCCCTGTGTGGACAGACTGTGGCTCTAACCAGCTCTCAGGGAAAGCCTTTGCTCTGTCAGCCCCCACCTGACATTAGTCTGCCCATGCTTCCTGCATCACTCATGAGATAAATATTATTCTAGTTGTTTTTCCACGCACTCCCTGGAGACTTTGGTCCTCAAGCCAGTGGTGGAGTCAGTGGCCCTTGTAAGTGGTGGAGGTCTCTATCAGTCTGCTGGAAAGTCCATCAAGGTTTGGAGCAGGAAGGAGGGGGTGGGAGAGGGACAGCAGATTGAGTCAGTCCTCCAGCAGGCAAGCTAATGGGAGAGCCAGCCCCTCATATTTCACGGAGACACTGCAGCTCCCCTGCTGCGTGCTCCCCATGAGCCACAGAGGCAACAAAAAATTCAACAAGCCTTATCGTCAAGGGTCAGTTTAACAGTGTGACACTCCATTTGGTGGGGGAAGAGGTGAGGAGGCTGGAAAGCATGTGTTACCTGGAGGTACTCTTTGTTGCTGTCTACATTGGGGGTCCAGCCATTGTCATCACTATTGAGCCGGCTCTGCTGAGGGGTCCATTGCCCATCTGAGTAGGTGGAGGAGGCACTGATCTGCATGTTGGAGATCCTGCCAGACTCCATCCCCAGAGGCACATTGCACTGGAAGTCTAGAGCAGACACACATACACAGAGATCAGTTTACAGTCTCAGCACTTCACCTCCAAGTGGAAGGCAGCCCTGACCTAATCTCCACAGCTAACCCTTAGCAAAGCTGCCTGTCTGGAAAGATGAACAGATCTGCACCATCTTGCAGGCTGTGTGTGCTCACAGATGGCACTGAAAAATTAGAAAGGGCAGCTTGATGTTTGCATGGCCCTCTGAACATTAATACAATCCAGATCTTTCTCTCTTTCTCTATCTCCTTCACCTTTGCTCAGTTTTGACACAATTCTGTCCCTTTCCTCCCTCCATCTCCACCAAGCTGTCCCAAGTTCCCTTGTCACCATGTTCCCATCTTCTTGAAGGCTGTAGGTGAAACTTACGCACTGATAAGGTAAGGAGTACAGGCAGACACATCAGGAGACTGCTTACTACTGTGCTGCTGGCAGTAACATCAAGGACTGGAATGGGCAGGTCCAGAGGTTTTGCATTCATGTGAGAGTATGGATGAGTGCGTGCATGTGTCTGTGTCTGTGTCCATGTGCTGTATGTGGTATCAGGCCGATAGGAATTAACCAGACAAGACTATGAAAGACTCTGGTATGCTTTCATTTGGATCTCCTGACTTCTAAGGCTTTAAAAGTCAAAATTAGCTCAGTTTTATGGCACATCTCATATATTTTATGGCAGCTGTCCTGTAAAAACAATAGCAAAGGAAACAGTGATTGAAAATACTGTATGGGCCCAAGCATGCTGCTGCTGTAAACCACTGGGGCTCCACTGAACTGCCTGTGTTCTTAATGTTGCCAAGTCAACCTCGGGTGGAAAGGATGGACCAAGTTAATAATACCAGTGGTATTATTAAAGTTTCAGTTTACACCACCATAAATGAAAACAGGCTTGGTCCTTTAACAGCTCCTGTGCTTAATTTCCCAAGCTTTGTGTTTAACATCTTATTCCCAAATCCTTTTAAAGAACAAAATAGAAAAGGGATTAAAGAACAGATCAACTGAGTATGGCAATAGGTAATCATGAAGAGCTCATGCTTCTCTCTCACTCTCACTGCCTCAGCAGAACATATCTTACTCAATCACAGAGCAAGAGCTTGTAACCCTACTGCCCTAGTGCTGCACAACCCCTACTCTACCCTGCTCTCTATCACAGCCTTTCAGTGGCAGGTCAGGGACTCTTTTTCTGCCTCTGGGACTGAGGGGTGTCCTGAAGGCTTCTTCTGTTGTATCACAGGTTCACTGTGAACAGAGGTCGAGAACAGTAGCTCTGATGCAAAAATACCATGGGAAAACAAATGGAATGTTTCCTTGCCTGCAAGTGTTATCACAAGGAATCAAAATGCTCTTCATTCTCAAACACATAACTTACTTCCTCACTCCACATCAATTTACCTCCATTATTAAGGGTTATAAAAATTTGGCTTGAAATTCTTAGAGTTTTAAGCATTTTTTAATTATACAGCCAAGAAATTCCAATTTGTGGTTTGGGGCTGTGAATCTTTGGAAAACTGGAGAGAGCGTAGAGTGTATTTCACCCATGCTTTAATGAATCTGCTGCACACACTGGGCTGAAGTCTTCCTCTAAAGCCTTTGGACTGAGCACATACATGAAGGATTCTAGCCCAAAAGATATTGAGAAGACTCCACAAGCAAGTGAAAAGCCAAAAAAAGGGACAGAAAGTGAGACTCTTAATGAAATCTCACTTCTATGAGAAATAGTGCACACACCTAAGTAAAACGCATTGCTGGTTGGGAACCAGCCCCTGGACACACTGTTGCCTTCATGTACCAAATGAAAGGTAAAAAAAACAGGTGACAAAACTAAGTCATACACACACATTTGTAACTTACTTTCTGGCTCTTCCTGATGGATCAAGTAGTACTGAGCAGAGAAACCATCCTTAGCCACTGCCAGGTCGGTGTGGAACGTGAGAGAGAGGACGCCGGTGGTTGAGCGGATGTCTGATGGCATTTTAGTGCCACAATACCTGCCTATCAAGGGGCCAACTGCAAAAGAAAGAGCAGCAAAGGTAATGCCTGCCTTTCCACTGGCCTCCTGTCACCAGCAGATGGGCATCACTCAGCAGGGATGCCTTAGTAGGACCAATCAGGATGAAAGAACAGCGCTGGGGATGGGCTATTTTTTTATATCCATTGGCCTGTGCCATGCAGAAATATCCACTGCAGGAGGCACTGCTCTGCAGTTGCTGAGAAATGCTTCAGAAAATTCTATTTCTCAGTGGTACAGGGTAGGGAGGTTCTCTCACCATTGTCTGAACCCACTGCCGTTCCCTGAGGGAGGACCACTGGTATGCTGGCGTGTCCCATGGGGCTTTTCAGATCAGTGGTTACAACAGAACAGTAGTTGTGGGTTTAATGCATGCAGCCTTCTGCAAGCACACTGCCCCCAGGCTGGCCACAGAGTGCCCTGATGGCAGGTTGCATGCTGCAGCCACCGTGGTCAGACACCTTGGGTGTTCAGACACAGACTGCACAGTTTTGGATTTTGTGAAACACCAGGAAGGGCTGAGGACAGCACCTCATGGCTTACCATTAGGGATGCCATCCCAGATGTCCAGCCAGTCGTACTTGCAGTCTCCTTCTCCCACCTGCAGTGGGTCATGCTCGAGGTCAAAAAGCAGAAAGTGGAGCAGGATTTCTGTCTTTGGCTTGGCTATGATGGTGAAGACACAGTCCAGGTTGTGTGGGTATTTGTCAGGGAAACCTGGAGACTCAATAGTGCCGTTGAAGGCAGTGAAGTTTCTGGAGCAGTCCTCAGAGCCTGTAGCAGCAGGGAAAAACCCAGAGCCTTAGCAACAATGCAGCTTCATGCCAATAACTTGACACTCTGGAAACCCCATTTTGAGCTTAGCAGGGGTGTATATTCACTTCTGCAAATGTCCTGTAGCTCAAGAACTATATGAATTGTTCAAAGAAGTGACAGGGTGATTTTCAAAGCTTTCCACAGATGGAGACACAAGGTCCATGAGGTCACTGTAGTGGACAGCACAGTTCTAAATCCCTCAGACAGCTTTGCAAACATGACCTGTACACCACCGCTGATCCTCCTGACAATTACCTCAAAACTAGCACGAGAAGAGTGACCCCATCCAAAGCCATGACCAGCACCCTGCCACATACTCCACACTGCTAGCGGTGGCAAGGGAGGCCACACTGAGCTGGCCTGGTTTCCCCAGCTGGCACTCTCCATTGTAACCCGGCCCTCAAACAGGGTAGACCTGGTAGACCTGTGTCAGGTGCTCCAGAATCTGTGGAGATAACCACCCAGCATGCAAGAAGCTGACACATGTAGTCCTCACTGACACAGCTGCCACCTGCAGTTTTTCTAGGTCTGATGGACAACCCCCTGTTTGGGGAGAGGGATGCTGGGATGAGGCAGAGAGGGGGAACAGGATGTATTCTTTCTGGAAAAGCTGTCCCCAGGGGCCAGTCTCCTGCAAACTCCCCTCTTCCTGCACCCACGTCTGAGCCTCAGTTTCCTCTTGAGAAAATCAGAAAGCACAAATATTTACCCAGTGAAAGGGCTGGGGCAGGGTGCCAATGTCTCCACTGTTAGCTGTAAACCCTCAGGAAGTGCAGTTAGCCTGCAGCCCCAAGACCCAAGCAAGGGATAGGGGCCAGGTCCTGCATACATTCCCACAATGTGGCCACAGCAAGAGTGGGGGTAACAGGGGCTGTGGCGAAGCGGGGGGGGGTGTCTCAGCTGAGAGTGGGAACAGAGCCCTCTTTTTCACAGAATGAGCCATCCACACCAGAAATGCAAGTTATTTCTATCCTTAAGGAAGATTTTTGCGTGGTGAGGAGGGCAGACAATGTTGCCTCTTATTTATTGCTGACCTCAACACTGGCCTCGGCTGCAGCCAGGCCAGCTCAGTGCCCCCTCTCATAGAGCCAAGGTGCCTCGGGGTGGCTGGGGAAAGGGGAATTTGTGCCGTATTCATACCACCGTGACTTTGAAACCCTTTAGCTGTGGACAATAGACAACAGAAATCTGCAGCCTGGAGCTATCAGAGGGGAAAGGGGATGCTACAGAGGCTGCTGGCCACCACTGCAACCCGGCACTAGCATTCGCAAAGGTTTCTGCTTCACTTTTACTGGGACACTCTCCTTCTCCTCTACAAACCTTTCTGCTCCAGCTCTTCCAGGCAGCACAAGCTTTCCCAGGACTAATGGGAGACTTGTTATTCAATTCAGCATTAACCTACAGGAGTCAGGCCAGCAGCCTGCAGTAATAGCAGGATCTCACACTGCATTATGCAGTGCCTGGCTGGAGAGCTACTCAGGAGAGGCTCTTAATTGACTACCTAATGAAGCAGCCAGCTTTTCTGGTGTGAACCTGTGGGGTAAAATGCAGAGGCAAAAAATAAGGCCAAACACAAATCACAGCATAATGCTCGTGAACAGGGATAAGGGTGTACTTCGTTCCAAACAACTTAAAAGACAAACAGATAAATACAGAAAATAACTCAAGCTCCAAGCTAGGGAGAAAATCAAAGGCTAAACCAAGAGTCAGGGACAGTCCTCTGGAGACAGGAAAGAGATGTAACTATGTCACCGCAACAGACAAGTTTCCTCATGTGGGGCTCTTATCGCATTTGGCATCTTTGTCCACATTTTGGCTGATAGCAGCAAACACAATGATCAGCTTTTTATAAGGAAGCTGCAGATAATCAACAGGATTCATGCTGGCTTTGGCAGCAGGGCCAGCCTGAGAGGAGACTTTGATGCCCAGAGCTGGAGAGCTCTGGCCAGCCCTGCCAAACCGACTCACAAACGGAGCAGCAGGGAGGCTGGACCAGTCAGGGCAGGCAGCTCTTTTGTCAGCCCACAAACCGCTGACTGATACCCATCAGGGGATTCGAAGACTGGTATGGGTTGTTTGTATGCAGATTGCTCCTCTCTCACACTGTGATAAGGGAAATTTAGCACAAGGTGTGGAAATAGATGCTTGATTGAAAAGACCTGGTTTTTTAGGTCACCTTTAAGAAAGAAGGAATCTGAAGGCACTGCTGCCTTTACTGATGTGGACAATGACAATCTGATGACCTTTAAAGCTGGTGACACCCTTGCTGGTTTCCTTGACAGCTCAGACAGAAACTTGGCCCGTGCCTGCCTGCCTGCCAACAAAAGGCAGGGTTTGTAATGCAGTAGCCCCACAGCCAGCACTGTCCACTGCCCTGTCTGGGAGCCCCGGCAGGGACAGAAGCTGGGCAGATATGGGCTGGGAGTGCTCCCTGATCACAAGCTCATCCATGCACCTCTGCCAAAACCTGTCTTGCCAGGCTGGATTTCATAGGCTGTGGCTGGAAGAAAGCATGGCTATTTCTGGAGAGGATGGCTGTCTCCAGGGAGTTGGCGGTGGCAAAAGAAGCCCCAACATCACTTCAGACCTGAGGGAAATACTGCAGAGATCTGCAGTGAGGCACAAGAACTCAGCTCAAGCCTCCATCCAATACCTGCTCTCTTCCAGATCAGTCCTTGCTTCCTCTCCTTCCCACCAGCAACATCTTCTTTCCCCATGCATTTAGTCCCTTGCTGGCTCCCACCTAGACAGACAGGATTCCTGTCTGCAATTCCTTCCCACAGCACAGCCTGACCACCTCAGCTAGCTGGACCACCCCACACTGTCCTGTGTCCCGACTCATGCCAGGCACAACTCAGTGCATTCTGCTGGGCTCACTGTGGGCATGTACAGGGAGCAAGAGGCAAGGCGGGTTGAGGTGGGTCAGCAGTCTTCTCACCTGTACACAGGCATTCTTTGCCATTCTCTGTGCTGGCAACTGGCTTTAGGAAACCCCAACAGCCAGGTGAAACACTAAACTCTTTCAGGACTAACAGTAGTTGTGAGCTGGCCGCACAACAGCTCAGTGGTCAACGTTACGCAGGCAACCACCAGAAACAGCACTTTTCTCATCCATCTGAACCTTCACATATCTTCCCTCCTGACCATTTCACAATGACTTTAGAGAGTCTCATTCTCTTGCAGCAAAGACTCCACATTCACATCTGCCAGGGCTGTCTATGCACAACTGCCTGCTGCACAGCTGGGCCAGAACTCCTGGGCACTGCTGCCTGTGCTCCTGTCTTCTTTGAAGAGGCTGGATAAATAAACATGTTGTGCTCTTTTCTGGTTCTTCACCAGGCATGGATGGACATTTTTTTCCTTGTGGATGCAATGACATGGAATCTGCATGTGTGTTTTCCTCCAATACACCACCAAAGGAATGCAGACACAGGGCAGGCGCCCATATCGCCATGCAAAACACACTCTTGTTTCCTCAGCACACATGCACTCCCCTCGCATGCACACAGGGAGACAGTTTTGTTTTCTCAAGCCTCCTTCTTCCCAGACACAAAAAATCTGACAAATATTTAGACAGAAGAACTATTAAAATGCCTTTGAGCAGCTTTTCCTTTCCTCAGTAATAGTTTAGTATTAAACAGAATTATGAATAGTTTCTCTTATATCAGACTGGAAAGGCACTGCCTTAGACCTTGACAGCACTGCTGACAGCAGTCACTCAAAAAACAGAGCTCCTCTGTTACAAACCCCACTTCTAGAGAGAAAAAACACATTGATCAACCTTGAATTGCAACTCCACAGGAGGGGGAGCTCCATGCACTTCTAACAGAGGGACAATCCCCTAGACCTAACAAGCTCCACACGTGCCAGGGAGAAAAGATATATGTTTCTAGTCCTTGAATACAGAGAGCATTTAAGGAAGAACTCTGCTTTTATTGCCACACTGTGATCCAAAAATGCACTGTCAGGCGCCACTAACATCTTTACCTTCTTGGAAATGTGATGCACAGGTTTGCTTAAATTAAAAAAAAAGTCCTTTATCTCTGGAAAACATGTTAGAAATCACATTGAAAAGGTGGTTAAAGACATCTCCTTGTGAAGATAATGGTGACTAACAGCTTGGGAGACAGGCACTGACTCAGACACTCACCTGTCTTGTAGATCTCATAGCGCAGAGAGAAGCCAGCACCTTGCCGTGCGTAGTCTGAGGTGAACTTGATATAGAGAGAGGGGCCAGAAGAGATGATGGTAGGAGGTGCTATGTTCCCACAGTGCTTGCCCAGCAGGTCTGCCGCTTCACTGTCCCCGTCTCGAATCTCGATGTAGTCGTACCTGCGGAGGCAGGTGAAAAGGCAGTGAAACCATCTGTCAAGAAGACGCTTCAGGATGCTGGGAACAAACAAAACTGTGTCTTGATATCTGCATATTTCACAGAACATCTTCCAGACAGGCACCTGGGACTCTATGTTGACGCCACACCACAGCACCCCAGTACACTTTTTCTCTTTTGTCTGGCCCCTTCCTCTGTTGCAAATCACATCATTTATTGCACATACATCAACTTAAACTTCAGAGCCAACACGCAAAATTTAGGATACAATTTACCTCCCTTTGGCAAGAGAGAAGCTCAGATACAACTCTCCTGGGGCTACTCTCCTCCTCTTATCTCTCTCCTGAACTGCCATTGTGCTATTTGGCACAGCTCACTTTATTCCAGTATCCATGTGGGATTTGGCCAAGCACACACCAAGCATTAAACTGTTCATGTTCAATCCATGTGAACAGGGAGCTGTTCTGTGCACTGACACCACACTGGTCCTTTAACAAGCATGGCCAGTACACTCAGCACTTGGATAATAGTATTAATCCTCTTCCATTAACTGCTAACAAAGGTTTTCTGTGGATGAGAAGTGCTGTGTAAGAGCTGGGTAACCGCACTCACTACTGCTAAACCCTACTTGGAGATGTTCCACCTGCCCATTGGCATGGTTCCTGGGTATCTGACTGGTCTGGGGGAGGAATGTGTAGAATTAGAAGAATTGCCTCTTGGTGAAGAGATAAAAGCTTGTTGCTAAGTCTGGCTGGAAGGTGAAACAGATTCCTTCATATTTTCTGGGCCATGACTAGGCAAGGTAGTAGTATCAGGCTTTGTGTGCTGTGAAAAAACAAACAGCTTTTACATGTACATCTTGTTCTTCAGCTGCTTTCTAACACCCACGTTCTCCTGCTCCTTTCCTCCTCTCTGGCCAGCATGCTGCTATTTACAGAAACTGCCCATCTCTCTTTGATTGTTTATTTGCTTTTTATCAGTCTGTTGGAACAACATGCTAGAGCTCTTCTCATAGGGCCAGGGAGTGAAAAACCATTTCCAGGATGCCAGGAATCTGCCTTTCTTCTTTGTCACAAGATCTTCTGTTTGGGAATAGAGAGTTGAAAGGAGAAGTAGCTTGCTGCATACAGAATGATCCTCATGTGACTCATTCCTGTTCTGCAAAGCACATATCGGCAAGCAACAACCTCAAAACAAACTTACAGGGACTTAGTGTGCTCCTCCACAAAGAAAGATGGCCTGGACAGCTTTGGTTTCACTCCTTTCTGGGACTAAATCAGGCTGAGAGCCAGAAGTAAAATTCCTGCAGATAAAATCCTGTCTACGCTGGACGGAGCTCTCAACTAGCCGCAATCACCCAGCCTTTAACTACATTACAGACTCAATTGGCTTGGCCAAGGTGAAATCCAAGCAGTTTGAGAAGTGGCCCTTGAACAGGAGAGCATTTGGCTTAGCTGGTGTGTGGACACACAGCAATGCAAATGCAGATCTGCTCCCTCTGCTCTCTCCTCAGCTTTGCCCAGCTTCCTATCATCTCGTGACCCCTTAATACCCTGGCACTACTGAGCAGCATCCTGTGCGACCCGACTAATGTCCATCATGTGCAGCTTGATTCTACCATCTCCTGAGGGAGGAGGAACGTAGAGGGCAGTGTTAGGGCCTCCTCTAAGTAGATTTTTTTCCTCCTTGTTTGTCTGTTTGTTTAAAGTAGGACTGAGCAAACAGCAGGGACATTTTGTTCTTTAAATAACTACTTGCTTTCAGCATGCTTGCAGCCCTTCCACATCCGAAGCACACATCTGCGCCGCAGGACTACTGGCTACTAGTGAAATTGTGAATATGTGGCAAAAAATTAATTTGGCAAAAACATGAATGTTGGCAAAATACAGTTAATGGAGTGGATTGTAAAAGCTGCCATTTGCATGGCACAGGCAGAGGTTAGCTGCAGCCCAGGGAATCACATCTGTTTGTGTCCTGGTGGGGGTGTAACTTGCCAACACAGTACATGGCTTCAACTACTTGACTGTAATGATCACAGCTTCTGCCACAGCCAGCATACCAAACACCATAGCATTGTCCACATGGCTCCTCAAGACACCCAGTGCTATAGGAACACTGCAGTTTCAGAAGCAAGTTCTGGACCAAGAAATATTTGCTTATTGAATGGGTGAATGACTTCCAATAATACATACGATTTGGGAATATTGCAATCTGCTCATGGGCAATCTGCAAATGGAAAATTGAAAGAATAAATCTACTAAATAAATCATCAGGAAATATTTGCCTCTCTGAGCTAAACCCTGTTTGGCTTCATTCAAGCATCTAACTGAGCTTTCTCATACTGCAGCTAATCCTTAATAAATCAAATGTTAAAAACAACGAAAAACAAGCCCTTAAGAGAAGGTCAGGCAATCATTTTTGCCAAATGTAAAATGAATATAAATGCATAAGTTTTTTCCCAAGTTAAAAGACCTTGGCCCAAGTCCTCTGCTCCTTATAAGGCAAAACTCTTTCTTCTCAATAAATGAAGTGTGCATTGGGGAAGTATTACACTTGGGAGATAGTGCCTGCCCAGATGAGCAGGAGCACCTATTTCCTTTCTATCTCAGCAAATAAGCTTTAGGCTTTTAAAATGAAACACTGGAGACATCCAGTCAAAATTGTTAAACTTCCAAACTTTGGCAAGAATGCCAGTTGAACCCCACCACAGAATCTTTTGGAGTTATGTGCTTCAGACATATCCATGACTTAGCCCTCAACCAAACAAACTGATAAACACCACTCTCCTCATGCCAGTTCACTGGACATGTTACAATATAATTTGGCCAAACCTTTGCAACTATTAAGCTTAAGCATGATTTCCAGACTTTATTCTTCCCACGTGAAAAAGACAAAGAAAAACTGGAAGGAAGAAAGCCCAGCCCTGGGGGTGCTTTCTACTCTAACCATTTCATTTTCAGATAATTACAGATTAGGCCACAGCTGGGTGGGACACATTTATGCTGCAATGGCAATCCGGACTGTCTCATATAGTGCCCAGCAATTTGCATTTCACTCACATAACCAAATCCATTGTTTCAGTCAACATGCACCAACATCCTTGTGGCCTGACCTTTCTAGCATTACCTCCACTGGGCAAGCCGCCACATCCAAGCACATTTCATGGCCACTTCTCCCCACCTAGGCACTGCTCCTATGAGTCAAGAATAAATATGTGAGGGCAGGGCGTAGCCTCTGTAGCCCACAAGTGTAGGCAGTGGATTAACCAACTCCTCTTCTGCAGGGAAAGGTGACCACAGTTGGCTGCTCCTCCAGTAGGATATTCTCAGCTGCTGTTTGAGTAGGAAGGCCAGTGAGTTGGTTTGAAACCACCTCACACAGCTTCCCACAAGGGAGTTTTGAGGCAGGGAGGCAAAGCTGAAGTGCTTTTAACTGCTTAGACAATGGGGGCTGAGAAAGAAGGGAAATACATTGCTTAGATGCTCTTCTTGGAGCTGTTTAACAGAATTAAACAGAAAATGTACAATGCTTACAAATATTGCTGCATTTTTATTACATATTTTTAGTAGAAAGTGCTTTGCTGATTTTAACAGAGCTTTTATAAACTAATTACAAAGCACTTCTAATGCCTGTATTACTCATGCTTGTTTGCTTGCCCCTCAGTCAACCTCCCTGCTTCCCTGTTTTTCCCTTCTATTTTCCCTAAGTCACTTTGCTGCTAGCTCTGCAATTGAGGTGCAACAAAGGCAAACAAGCCCCAGTTGTAGGGATTATGAGAAGACCTTCACCTTTTCAGTCCCCTCCTGTTGTGAAATAGCTAATCTGCTCTCTAGCCATTGAGCTGTGCTCCATGATCCCCTGGGGCCAGGCCAGCACAGACCTCCCAGACGCCCACCCAGGCACTGCTGTGCTCCAGAAGCACTACAACCCACCTGGGGAACAGCACTAGAAAGCCTGTGCCATTCCTCTGGGTGCTTCCCTTCTGAGGGACACGACCCAGCACAAAGCAGTTCCATGACTAATACTGCTTCTACACATCATCAACAAACCTGTTGCCCCTCAGCCCCAGGTCCTAAGAGATGCTGAGTCCTTCTCCACTGAAATATGCTTCAAGGGCATTACAGGGGACAAAAGCTTAGGATGGGGAGAAACACAGGCAACAAATTATTTAGATGCTCACTGTCCTACCACGAGTCCTCCTGATACACAAACTTTTGCAAGCCTTGCTTCAAAGCCCAAGGAAGGCTGGCACCCCAGCCCAAGCTCTGACCTAGCTGGCAGCTTTCTCAGTCTCTTCCTAGAGTTCTGATTTGAAGTAGGTGAGGACCTACACTCAGCAAAGCCTGGTTTCCAGTGCTTGCCAGGGCTGGAGAGAGTCGCAAGGCTCTAACCTGAACTTCCCCAATGTTTAATTTGGAGCTATTATTTATAGGCGTTTCCATGGGGCTCATGACTGCAGCTGGCAAACAGAAGTGATGGCATTCTCATGAGACCTTGGGAGGTAGGAAGCAGTGCCTGGCCCAAGGTCACACAGGAAGTTTGCGGCACAACCAGGAATAGAAGCCAGCCTTGACTGGACAGATTATATTATATTGGAGAAGTCTGGCCTCGATAGACAGGGAAACAAATAGGTACTGACTGCATGCTAACAACCCCAAATTTGGGAATGCCCAGTGCTGACTTGAGCCTTCAAGACCCCTGAAATTCTTGAATCACATGTCACTGTCTTGGATGCATCTGCTGAGGAGAAGAAGAGAAACTGCAGTTATGGAGAAACTGGGCAGGTGTTAATACTCTGCAGGTAGTTGGGCAAGGCCTGTGCTTAGTTCACAAGAGCAGCTAGTAAATGTAATTGTTTCCCTTTTGAAAAGATGGTGGGTGGTTTATTTCTCAGAAATTGTTATAAAAAAGCATAAGGGATTTTAAACATCCTCTAAGAAGTGGTTTCTTAAAAATTAAATAGTAATTGCAGTATAGAGATAGTTAAAAATGGTGAACCAGCATCTCTGCTTGTTTTGCAATCAAGGGGCAGCTAGAATTAATGTCCATTACATGCTAGCTGGCTTAGTCGATTTTTCTGTGTCACCACCCATCTTCATGCTCTTCAAACCAAATCCTTATTTCATGGGTGGTTACATTGCAAAAGACAAGAAAACTTTCCTGTGATGTTTACACAATCTTGAGCAACTGCAGGACATCCCCTTCAAAGGTTAAATTGCTCCAGAAGCTATTGAGGAGTTTTAAATTATATTCTTTCTTATAGCCAGGATAGCAGAAACAAGCACCACGGTTGTCTGATGAAACAAGAGCAATGAAGTTTGATCTTAGCTGCCAGCCCTTAATCAGGGTAATTAATTATAAATACAGCAGATGAATTGGATTCTCCTTTGACTTGAACTGGTTTTACACATGTGTAACTCATCATTTTAAGGGTAATCACTCCTAATTTATCCAGTGAGAAGAGAATCAGTCCTCATAGACAGAGATCCCGATACAGATTTGTGCACAGACCTAAAAAGCCTGTATCACATTTAGCTTTAGCCAACTAAACGTTCTCTGCTCTCTCAGTGGAAGCAGACTTCTCACACCCAGCTTGAGATGGGATTAATCGTTCTTCTGCACTGACAACAAAGGTACTTTAAATCACTCTCGGTGACTAGACCTGGACTTTGGGTGGCTGAACATCAGAGAGATGAATTGGGTCTCAGTCTGCAGCTTTTGGGGCCATTTTTGCCCATGCTGAGGCAAAAGATGCTCACAGAACTTGCCCTTGTTTTGTCCTGATGGAATTAACTGTCACTGGGAAACACAGAAAGAAATAGGCTATAATTCTCTGACTCTTAAGGGATTTCACTGGATTTTGGTGACTAAAATGACAAGAATCCAATGGCAGCAGGGGGAGAGCCAGGCTGGGGGGCGTGGGCAATGGCAAAGGCATAATTGTTTAGGATTTCTCTGAAGTTTGTTGTGAATTTGTTGCATCCAGTTATATCTTGTGTAACCATAGTACTGGGGGGGGATTGTAATCATTATGCTGTGCTTTGGATTATTTTCTTATCTCCTCAAACAATCTGACCAGAATTTCTGGGAAAAGAAAAAATCCAGTTATCCAGTCAAAGAGAAAAGAAGAAAAAAAAAGTAGAAGGAAAAAGAAGAAAAATAGAGAGAGAGGAAATAACCCTATCAGACTGGAAAACTTAAAAAATGCCCTGAAGACAAAAAATGGAAACTACAAAAGGTCCCTATTTATACTCCTTAGGTTGTTGTTTTCACTCCCTTACAGGCACTGCTCATGGGAAGAGTCGTTCAGCAGTTACTACTAACTTAAGCAGGGTGGGAGGGAAAGGTAGCCAAACCACATCTTGCAAAGGGAGGAATAAAACATAGCTGTAAACTGCTCCTGCGGCAAGTTCTGATTCAGGAGGGAATTTCAGCTCCTAGTATGCTGCTGCCCTCCCCTGAGACAGGAGAGCAAAGGCTCCCCCGGGCTTTGCCGCTCATGCCTGGGCTGCCTTCTTCGAGTTGTGCTGCCAGATCGTTGCAGAAGGTGCCTTGGGGCAGAGAAGTGCTCTCATCTGGGGCATGTCTGAAAACCTTTCGTTATGTAAGAGAAAGAGATGTGCTAATGTGCACTTTGGGGGTTTTCTGCAGGCTGTTGTTCAGGAGTCACACAAGGCTGTTTAATTTTATTTCTGTCTCCAAAACCACCTCTATAAATTCCTCACCCGTCTATCTTTAGCTGCAGGGGCCTTTTGTCGCAAGATGTCTTTGGTATTCTTTGGAGGGAAAAATCATGGTGAAATCAGGAATAAAATATATAAAGCATGTTAAGAATAAGCCTCCTTTCCATGGCATTCTGCCTTCTGTTGCTGCTCAAAGGGAACTGAAGCAACTCACAACCCTTTCATACCCCAAAACGCAGGACACTTGAGAAAATGCATTTGCACTTTTCTCCTTCTGCTACAATCCATCTGTGAAAAAATTAAGACTTTGGTTTCTGTGTCATCTTACTGTCACCACTCAGACATACTTGATCACCAAGAGAAATTAAAAAATTGTATTTAATAATAACAACTGCAAAAGGAAAATTTACTGCCACAAAGCAGTAGAGCTCGCAAGGGCAGGGGCAAATGCTCACTTTGTCCACTTTGCAATGGGAACCAGTGCCCAACAGCCCAGGTAATGGATAGAGATGAGTTTAGGCCAGGCTGGCCCTGATGGCTGAAGGTTTGGCGTGCTAATGAGGATTAGGGAACGCTCACATGGTCTGTTGTGCCAGCCCTGTTCCCAGAGGAGCAAGTGATATCCCATCACACCTCTCTGGTGTAGCGTCAGTCACGGCCTTAGACACAACATGCATTGAAGAACCAAACAAAAGAGATGGTAAAAACTGGGATCAGATGGGAGCTTTGTAGCTGGGCTTTCCACTCATTTTCACTGGCTTTTTTTCAGCACAAAACTGAAATAAACACCTCATTAAGCACCAGTTGTATAAAGGAGGTTGTAAGAACAGAGCCCTGACCAGCCCACCCTCACTCTCCTGGCTGCCTACATGCCTCGTTAGTGATAGATGGTCACCCTGGGACTGACCCACCAAGGGGTGGCTCTCTGACCCCACATTTTCTCAGACAGAGCCTGTTCACAGCCCGGCTTCTGCCTTAGCTGATGCACAAGTAAGCAAAGCTTTGCTGCCAAGACTGACCTTCAGTCTCCACTATTCAGGCATTTCCACAACTTGACTGCGCCAGCTTGCAGTAAGAGCAGTTTCTGGGGCAAACAGAACATCAAATCTGCTGACCCCTCCTTGAATACTGTGTGGCTTACACAGCACCTCCTATCCCCTTCTCCCCTCAAAATATGGGCACTTGCAGCTCAATGCCCATCTGAACTGAGCAGTGCTAAGGGTCTGAGCACAATCAATGCCCGGACAAAGGCAAGCACTGTGCCGTGCATATGCCACACCTTGCTGTGTGGTTGCACCAGCAGTGAGCTCCCACACACTTCTCAGAGGCAGCAATACCTATCTAGGGGTGTGGGAGGAATTACCCACTGGCATGGGCTGATTGGTACCCCTGAGGTGAGCTCTGCCCTGCCTGGGACAGCAGGTCAGAGAGGTAGCCACATCCACATGGAAAAGAGAGACAGACAAGGGAGTGGGATGCTGCACAAAGCTGGTTGGCACCTTTTCTCCTTAATGTGCTCTGAGAACAGAGGGATGGGCCCATCCCTGTTTCTCCCATAAACAAGGGCCCCGCCACTGCTTTGTTCAGAAAGATTTTCTTTCAAGCAACCCTTTGTGTCACCCTCCCGTTCAGCCGTGGCAGTGTGTCTGCTTTGTCCTGCCAGCTCAGCCATGGAGTGTTTACAAGCCTCCCTCACCCTTCCAAGCTGTGGTTCAGCTCCATTGACACTGAAGGCAACAGACTCCTCTCTCGGCGTGTGATGAATCAATTACTTCCTCTGACACTCCATTACTATAGCCCTTACATCTCCAGATTGCAGATGAAAAGACAGGCTGAGAAGGGGGACAGGGAAGGGGAGAGGTCTCCTGAGGTCTCCTTCAATTGAGTTGTTGGACATCTGAAGAAATCCCCATCTGCCATATTTAAAGACACAGAGAGATGTTTTGCTCCTGAACAGCAGCAAAATCAGAGGGTTTTCACAAAAGAAAACCTAAGAAATCAAATGGGTCAAAAAACTTCAACAAGATGCAGTGAACATACATCAATGGTGAGTCAGTCCTCTCTCCTGATGGAGATCCCAGACCTTGTTCCTGCCTATGATTATCAGCCAAGTATCAGTATTACCAACATGACAATCATTATACCTTCCCTTTTCACTGCAAAATAACAATGTAAATGAAACCTCACATCAACACTCACAAAAGAGGAAGGAAGCTGAGCACATGCCTCAAACTCTCATGCAGCGGGTGGAGGGGGGAGGACCCAACTCCCTGTTGGACATCCATCAACAACTCCAGCTCTGAGGGTTCCCTGGAGGTTTCTAATGCGTTGAGCACTTCCCATGCAAACACCCTGCATGCTGTCCAACCTCAGCAGGCTTAGGGCTGAGCACAGGGGCTCTCCCACCACCAGTGGGTGAATGCTGCCTGTCTCAGGAAAGGGCAATTCCACCTCAAGAATGAGAGGTGTGCTCTTCCTCGCACCAACCCCGGTGTCTTCTGTACTGCTGCAAGAAGCAACATTTGGGGCAGTTACAGAATGAACATGGAGCAGCCACCCTGTCAGTTTCTATGCCATTTGTAACGGGACAAAGTCTTTGGCTTAGAATTTCTGCTGTCAGATCCCCCTGCTTCAGGCTCTGCTTCTAGGAATCCATTAACCAATATTATCTCTGTGCTTGACCTAGTGTTACTTTAAAACCACAACATGCAACTCTACCGTGATTACTCAGCAATGCTGTATGTAGATCTCAAGAAGTCCTTGGGATTCAGAGGCGGCAGAAAAAAAGCCCCAACAGAACCCTCATAGGTTTTTCAATATTTCTAATGATCTACTCACTAAGCCAGCATAAGGAAGGCTTTCTATGGTGTGTTTGAACTGATATATCAAAGACAGTTGCTTAAAACATCCTAGCTGTGATTAGCGGACCATGACTGCTATTAACTTATAAGGAATTCCAGGATCACCAGACTGTGGTTTGCAACATATTATTACATTGCCATTCAATGGTGGCGTGCAGCTGCTTGAGTTAAAGAAAACTGAGAACTAGCTTCAGACTAAAAACTAACCTCAGCCAGTTCCTTCAAACATGCTCTCTGCTGAGCTCTGGCCAAAAGCAAACAGAAATTTCTTCTGGTTTTCAGTCTGCTCTTTGCAGTCTGTTCTTTTTATTTTGCATTCACATTTAATTGTAGAATTCACACCCAGCCAGAAAAGGCCCAGAACAAACCATTCATTGCAGCACTCTGACCCGCTCCTGTGTGATGCTGCAGCAGCCTTTGGAGAGGAGTGTGCATTGCACTGTTGCTACTTAGACTGAGGTTTATGCCTTCAGATGTCCAGGTCTTCTTTGTAATGCAGGGAATTTAAAGTGATTCACCAATGCAGGAACAGTAAGTCAATAGCAGGGAAGGGGAAGAGCCCAAATCTCACAAGTCCCAAACCTGGTATTTGCTGGTGAGTCTGCCACTCCCCTGTTACAGCCTGGAGCACTGTTGCAAAGATAGTCAAGGGCCTCAGGCTCTGCTGAAAGCATGAGCACCTCAACACTGTGGCTGTCGGGCCATTTCAGTGGGATTGCCCTACTGCTACCCTATGGTATCTGTGCTAGGTGGGGTCGGCAAAGATGCAAGGGGCTTAGGGCGGGAGTGTGGCTTACAGTGTTCACTCAAAAAAGACATGTTTCTGAGGCTTTTAGCCAGATTCTAAACCCACTTAGTGAGGAATCACCACAACCAGTCCTGTGCTTCCCTCTCCAGGTGCTGTGGGGTCCTGTTCCCTCCCTTGCTGTATTGAGAAGCTAAGAAGCGAATACACGGCCACCACCACCTCCTCCCCCGGAGAGCAGGAAGTAGGGGAAGAGGTCTCTATCTCTAGTGCTATTGTTCCCAGTGTCACCAGCTGGCCCTCAATTTGTCATCATGCCAACAGGAAACAAGGTGCAAAATGAGATCTGACTCCTACACACCGGATGTTAGTGAACTGGCAGGACATAGGAGACCCCACGAGAGTGCATTTGGGGCCACCACCTTCTGCAGAGCCTGGACTTGGTCTGCCTCTTCAGGGAGAGGCTCTGGGGCACAGAGAAGCACAGACATAGAGCATGCAGAGATGCACAGCAGAGAAGAGAGATGTGAACAACTTTGAACTGTTAACTCACGCAGCTGGTCCAGTGCCATCACAGCTAACCCATTCATTGATGTTCCATTTTGGAAAATTACCTGGGCTTGATGGGAATTATGAACCATACAGCGGATGCTGGGTGGAGTTAAAAAACAGTAGAAGCTCATTTGAAGACAAGTTGAGCTGCAGTGTCATGTTACCCAGACTGAATTATTTCCTGTACGTTAGAAATGTTGCTTCTGGCTACTATGCCACAAATGTATGAGCAAGCAAATGCCTTCCTTAGCATCTCATCTTTGACTTCCTTTCTCTGCAAAGTTAAAGCTTGACTCCCGAGTGCTGCAAGAGATGCAGTCACTTCCCCTTACATCCTAGCAAAGAACATCCCCAAGCCCTGGCATTCTGTAGTGCTCCAAACATATTTCTCTTTTTTAAGCATTTTCTCAATCTCAATATGAACTGCATTGTTTCTAAAATGTTTACTAATAAGCTAATTATGCATACTTTTCAAAGTGTTTACTAATTAGCTGACCATAATTGCTACCTTGCCTACTCTCAGCCTTCACTGATGGAAGGATGACTTCTTGCAATGTTACGCTCTTGTTTGAAGGAGATGGCACTGAATGCTGCAGCAACCAGCTGCCTGCCTGTCTGCGGGCACTAAGTCTGGATGCAACTCTCCCCACCACCTGAGCAAGGAATTTGAGCCAGTATCTCTGCTGCTTTCTAGGAAGAAGGCAGAGCTGTTTTGTTCCAGTACCCAGCTTTCTGGAAGCTCAGGAGATGACCATGCTGCCGTAAGAGGCCTTCCCTGGCTAGCAGAGCCACGTCTCACCCTCTGTACTGTAGCATGGGAACACCAGCATGTTGCTGCCAGTGTCCCCTGGCAGGCAGTGCTCTGTGAGATGGGCACTAGGAGCATGGTGCTTCCCCATGCCAGATCTTGGTTCCCCCTGCCCTTCAGGCTGGGAGCAGGGGTATCTCCTGCCATGCCTGCCCTGTATCCAGCACACCACCAGCATGCTGAACTTGGTTCAATTCTCTTGGCACCATTGTGGCACTTACAAGGTCACAGTGACAACTGCATAAATTTCCTCACTACAGTGGCCCCAGTTCCTGTTTCTGGAAACCCTCAGGGCTTGACAGTGGGAGCCAAAGTCAGGAGGAAGAGCCTGACTGCAGCTCTGGACTGTTTCCAATTTGCCATCTCCTGCCTGTTTTGGGAGTCCCTGGCCCCCGTCTCCAGAAAACTTTGCCAGCATTTGGCATGTGCCACCAGAGGGGGCTGCGAGCCACGGCAGTGGTCCCCCCCATCCTTCCCAGGCAGGGATCCCACCGACTGCAACCCAGTTGCTGCTCGTGTTGGAAATGGCTACAGAAAAACCCACTGGCATAGTCTGATCATCAGTCAGGCTTTTTAAAACAACAGCGTTCCTCTGGAGCAGATGTTATGACTCAGCCAAAAGGTCTTCTGCTTGCAGAGGAAGCACAAGCACATCCACTGCAGCCTGGAGGGAGAGTGGCTCTGCTGCGTGTGAACAGCAATGTCCCGGCACTCAAGAGCAGCATGGCCCAGCCTAAAACTCTGGCAGAGCCAACAGAGTGTGGCTGGGGGTAGCAGAGTCAGTAGCCAGCCTCAGAAGGGAGGTTTCAGTGGCCAAAAAGAAAAGACCATCAGTAGAAGAGTGGCACAAATGGAAAAGGTGGTTGGTCATAAATGCAATGAAATGATTCACTCATAGCTGAGGTTTCTGACTTGGATTTTCCAACCAAGCTGCACAGACAGAACTGCAAAATGGCAATTAAGAAAGAGCAGACAGTTCAAATGCCTGACTGCATAACCTGGGGGCCAGCCACCCCTGTTGAACACCTATTGCAAATGGTTCAGGTCACTCCTGGGATCACAAATAAGCCCTGGTATGCACAAGGCTGCCTAGCGTCCACCACACGCACGGGAAATGGAAACATTTCACCACAGCAGCAGCATGCTCTTTTCCACTGGATGCCACTTCTCTGTTCAGGGAACACATACTGATGACACGGGGCTGTACTGCCCAAGCAACAGCTGCACTCAGAGCACAGAGAGGAAGAAACAGCAAGCAAGGCTAGTACAATTATTTCCGAATAGTTCGGCAGATCTTTTATCGGAGCATTAAACTTCCCTTTTGGCTCTGTCATTACTGCTGTAGCCCCACAGCTGCAGGACAGCACAAACAATGGCCTGGGTCCCGTACTCCCCATCACAGCATGTCCACCCTCCCTGCTGGTACACAACTGCCACAACAGCAGGAGGAGGCCAATTCTAGTGAGCTCCCAAAGCAAGACGGTTCCTCAGAGCACAGATAAAGCACACAGAGGGATGTTCTGAGGCTTCAGTTACACCAAATTACTTCTTTCATGATGGTGGTGGTGGAGTGCAGTTACTTCTTAATGCAGCTGAACACAGGTGAAAAATAAAAGGCCAGATGTGCCTCCAGAAAATAATAGTAACAAGCCACACAGAGCAGCCACCCCCAGCAGCCAGCTCGGGCACCCACCTCTGGCTGATGCTCCCACCCTCCAGCTGCTGAAGCTGCTCTCTGCAGCCAGCTCATGCTCTGGCATCTGCACAGCACCAGGTACACCGGCCCCTTCCGGACAGCTGCTGGCCAAGGGGAAATCACTGACCTTTCCGTAGAGGTCCCTAGGGTGCCTGGCACTGTACAAAACACAGGAGGAAATGCCTCTCATCCCAAAGGGAAATCTAAAGCAGATACAACGAAAGCCAGAAGGGACACTGTAAAACTAAAAAGACTTCTGCAGATATTTTTGTAGGCTTTTGAATGGGTTTTAGGAATGTAAATGTTATGCTTTATGAGGGAGAAACTTTAGCCTAATAAGGTAAAATGAAATGTTGAAAGAAGAAGCAACATAGGGAAGGGTTATGGTGTTTACCTCTGGCAGCTGGAAGCACACACTGGCCCCACTGTTGCTCCAGTAGCTGCCAGGTAGCAACACCAGAGCAGAGGGACCTTGTCTGCCCAGAGTCTGAGTGTCACAATGACATTCATCATCCTGTCACCTTTGTGAGAATGTGCTATATATTAATGATCAGATGTCAAAAGGAAGGCCCTGCCCTGAGACTGTCTTTGCTGAACTCCTGTTCCTGGTAAGGTTCCCACCTGCAGCTGCAATGAGGTCTTGGCTTCTTCATAAAAAGCTCTCTGACACTCTGGTGAGATTTATTACTAGATGGTCACCTATTAGTACTGCTTAATGCTCAAGCATTACACAGTGTTAGTATTTGTCTCCTTCTTGTAGGCCACTTAAAAATCTCCCTCCTCTCCATTTATTTCAGTCAGTGTTTATTGTGCACTGTTTTCACTGTTTTGCTATGCTTCCTATCAAGCACTCTCCATGAAGCTCTTTAAAATCCACTCCTGTGCAGTGCTAGGTTGAGGGAGCAGGCACCCTAAGACCACTTGGCTCTCAGCACACAGCTGTGACCAGCAGAAGCTCAAGTGCATGGTGGATGAATCCTGTTTGACTAACAGCTTCCTTCTACATGTACACATAGAACGGGAAAGGATGAGACCACATGGCAGCCACTCCGAAGATTGCCACAGTAAAGCAGAAAGCAGCAAAGAGACAACATCTCCAGTACTCGGGCAGTCCTCCAGCATGCACCACCTGCAGCTTGGGACCAGACACTGCTCTATCACAGGCAGAGAAACAGGGGAAAACTTGTTCACAATGCTCAGAGTTAAAACTGACAGCTTCCTACAGGTAAAGGAAAAGCCAGGAGCCCATGGGGGTTTCCATCTGTCTGACTACCCTGGCTTTGCCTGCCTAAGGCCTTGAAGAGGCAGAAGGTAGAGCCCCTCCTGCCCAGCACACAACATTGTCCTGGCCAATACATATGGTATGCTCTGCAGAATGCAAATATGCATCTATAAAGTTTTTATTACCATGAATTTGGGGCAATTGCATTAGCTATGAGGAGGCTATGCAGTCCACCCTGTGCAAACAATAATAAAATCTGATAGCAACCATCATTCCCACATGCACTGTGAGGCCTTGTTGTGTTTATCTATGCACACATTAAGTCTTTCTCTACCTTCTCCCTTCTTTATACATAGGCCTGATCCTGCAAAGTACTTAAGGTTTGGCACACACAGTAACTTCAGGGAGAGTTCATGGAGTTCAAAGCCTTATTAGCCCAGGCTCTATCTGTAGGGGGTGACGAGATCCCCAATTACATCAATCAACATACCTTAATTAGAGTTCAAGGAGCTATGCTGATTTTTAGTAGCTTAGGATTCAGCTCTGCACTTCATAACCTTCAATACATCATCAAACCCTTGCTGAATTCTTTGTTCTCCACAGGACTGATTCTGCAGCCCCATAAATACTTCCTCTGTCCCTCTGTCCTTTTTTGCAAACAGAGTTTTCCTCTCCATATATAACCCCTTTTTAATCAACAGGACCAGTGTGCCTAGCAAGACTGCAGTGTCAGGCCTGTTTTAGGAGATCCCAAGCTCTCTCATGCTCAGGCATCCCTGTAGCTGTCCGTGGATTCCAGATTAAACACACAAGTTTATATGTCTGCTGAGACCATGTTATTAACTCAGCCTTTTACAGTGCCCTTTGATGCCATTAATTATTCTTTACTAGTTGTTAATTGTTTTTCCTGGACATCTAGTTTCTGAATCACTTCTTAGAAGAAAAAGGAAAAAAGCAAACAAAACCAACTCCCCAGTTTGCCAAACATAACAGAAAAAGCACTATGGGAAGTTAGATCTAGCCCAAACAGATCATACCCCCAAGCCTCCAGCCTCACATGGCCCAAACCTGAGTCTCCAGCTGGGCTCTCTCTGCCATAGCTCTGCCTAGTTAAACACCAGGAAATTGCTCTGCTCTCTCAGCATGGTTTAAAAGGACAGTGAGGCCACCTTGACACAATAAAACCAGCAGGCTTTTAACCAAAGTCAAGCTCAGGTTGAAAGCCAGTTGACTCTTGCTTTCAGGCTGTATCAGGCTAAATTAAGAAGCACTAGTTCAACGCAGAGTGTCATCCTATGTATCCGAAGCAGCACCTTACAACCTCACAGTCAGCAGAGGCAACTCTTGCTCCTGAAAGGCAAGGAAATGCAGTGCGATGGGGGCTCAGGAAGATGCTTGATTTCAAGTGCAAGGTAGCACAACACCCATAGCACTAGGCAAAAGCAGGAAGAGCAGGTGATCGTGTACTAGAGAGGAAGAGGAAGGCTCTTACTTGCAGTCATGTTTTTCGATTTCAAAGTGAGGATTGAAGTTGAGAATTATCTTCTGGTTGGATTCAGGAGCGTAGATGACCCACTCACAGTTCTGGTGCGAGGGGTAGTCATTGGGGTACCCTGGGGAGGTGATATATCCAGCATCCTTGGAGTTCAGGCGACCCCCACACGGCTGAGCTGCAGAGACACAGAAGAGGATAAGGCATTGAAACAGGTTCTGGGCATCAGCTGCACACAGCAGGTCCCTCCAGGCCACTGATAGGGGTGGTCTGATAAAGACCATTCTCCAGACCATTGACATCCCTTTGGTACTCTAATATTTGATATTAATCTCTGGGCAAGGACAATTATTCCACAGAACACACATATTCCTTTCCCCTCCACCTCCTGCCACACTTACATACCACATTTCACACAGACCAGAAAAGAGAAATGAATGCTCTTGCCAAGGCAATTACAGAGCCATAAAGTACGAGACAGATTGATATCAGATCATCTGGAGCTGCCTCATTTTATCCCTTCTTTTGCCTCCTTTGCAAGCTGCTCTGTAGCAGTCTCCCACAGCTGCCTCGGGAGACACCAGAATTAGGACGCTACAAATTCGATCCAACTGCAGGAGAGCAGAAAGCTTTGCTGTTCCCAGGGAAGGAAACTGAGGCACATCAGGGGCAATGGTGACCCAGGCCCACCCACACCGTGTGGCACAGCTGTGGACAGCATCCATCCCTCCCGGCTCCAGCCTGCAGCCCCACATCTGCCCCTCTCCACTTGCTGTGCTCTGCCCCCTCAACTCGCCTGCCCCACCAAACCCATCTCAGCAGATTGGCCTGCTGAAACCTTGCAAGCAAACCCAGCCACTGGAACAGACACAGATAATCAGCAGTGGTGGTTTTGTGGGACTAGCCCACAAATGGTTGGCAAGAGCTGCGTGGTGAACAGAGGAAGCTCTCTCAGCTTGGGGCTAGAACAGGCCCTAGAGGATGATTTCATAATCAAAAAAACATTTAATCTCATGAATGCTGCAAATCAAATTTATTATTGCATTACTTGCTGAGAGGAAAATCTGCATCATAGGGTCACTTGATAACACACTACAAATCCCAGCAAAGTCCCTTTCTCCATGGGGCCTCCATTGCATGTGTCTTGCTGGCCCCTCTGCCCTGCCACTACCCCGTCCCATCACCATGGCCCTGCAGGCTGCAACGGCATCCCACAGGAGACACCATCAAACTCATCAAACACAGCAAGACAGGCAAACCCCAACAAAACCCTAAGCCCCTCCATAGGGCAGGCTGGCAGGCATACAGGGTGACCCTGGTCCCATGTTGTGGAAAGACTTTTCCGTCCCTGACCATAAGCTATGGATTACAATATGGGATGCAAACCCTTGTGGGTTGTCCCTACTGTGAGGCTTTCCCCATAGCTTCCCCACAGCCCCAGACAACTCAGGATGTGTAGAAGGGTGCAAGTGGATGTTCCCAAGGCCCATGCATGCACACCTTGAGATGGAGCCTGAGGCACTGCCCATACCCCCAGGGGAGTAAAGACACAGAAGAGCATCACCCTTGGTGTAGGACAGTAACCAGACAACCCACACTCCATCAGCTTTTTGAGCTGAGGATCTCCACAGTGCTCTGCCTTGGTCTTCTGGGATGTTCCCGTCCCTTCACAGCAGCACTCACTGCAAAGCCCCAAGACAACTTGGGAAACGCAAAGCAGTGCAGACTCATATGGGCTCAACCCCACTCTGGAGTCTGACTCTGTTCCTATGCCATGGGGTCTGGCAGGCCCCAGGGGTGTTCCCTAGCAGGCTGTCAAGTCCACCCGCTCTCAGTAGGGACATCCCAGCCTGAACTGCCTTCTTGCCAGAGCCAAGGCAAACAGAAGGAGTCAGGCAGGACCCCTCAGCGTCAATGCTTCCTGGAAAAAAAAAAACCTTTGAATAAACAACCTGCTGCCTGCAGAAAATGCACGTGTCCTGTGCAAAAACAAGGGCAACAGGAGGGCCCTTCATGTGGCAGCAGGGCTTCCTTTGACATGAAAAAGCACTGTCTCAGTTTCCCCCATGTTTTTCATGCCCTCTAACACATTCATTCTTCAAAATAACTTTCCTCTCACACACCCAAAGGCAGATCTGCAGCCTTCCCTTTTTTCTTAAAATAATCCTGCAAGTATCCTGAAAAATAAGAGAAAAAATCGCAACACTGCCATGAAGAGCTGAGAATACCAAAAAACATCTGGTTTTGTTCCACAGCAGAGCTTGCTCAACACACAAACATTTACAAACCTACGTTCTTGCACAAATCTCTTCTCTCAGCAAGGCGTATTTGCCCACACATGTGTCTATGTGGGTTTGGAGGGAGGGAGAGAAAGCTACATTCCCGTGGAAGGAAGAGGTTCATGGACTTGTTGACATCAATGTACAAATAGACGTGTAATTCACACTTCACTCACGTGCGCACTTTCACACCTTCTCATAAAAATTCACACCTCGTTTGCACACATGTCCACCCCCTCCAGCAAACAAAAATATTCAAGCTGCAGATTATTTTTCTTGGAAAGGGCAAAGTCTCGAAACAATGAAAATACAGTCAATCCTTCCACACCTCATCATCCCCTCCCGTCTCTCCAGCTTTCACACACGTGCTACCCCCGCTAGGCTGATACCACCAACATCACCCACCACTCAGAAGCTGCTAGCCCCTTACTCACACTGCACACCGTGAATACCCTGTGAGCCCTTGCAACTCAACCAGTTGGAGGGGAACTGCCATGTGAACAGAGGTGCCAGGCTCCAGCTTGCTCCAGGTCTTCCCCAACAAATGAACTCAGGAGCAGAAACACAGATTTACCCTGACCTTGAAACTTCTCCTTGGCCATGCAAAGCCATTGCAGTTCAGTGGGACCAAGCTAAGGAAAACCCTAGGCATGATCCTAATTCCAGATCAGCTTGGTGCCCAAATTAAACTGTTGGGGCCAGTGAGGGCAACCTGAGCGAGAAGTGCTGGAGTTCAGCTCTGTGCAGCTGAGGTCTTTTCAGCAAAACGGGACAAGCAGTGAAACCACAGAGTGAACAGGAGCACCAGCCTCGGGTGTTCAGAAACCATCAGGAAAACATCACCATCCTTCTGCAGCAGGGAAAGTCTCCCACCAGCAGGAAAGCTGTGTCTCTCAGAGGAACAGATTTTGTCCTCTCAGTCATCCTCTTCAAGACGGTCCTGAGAAATGAAGGGGGCTACTTCAGTACAGCGCTGCCTGGTCCATGTGGTGGGCAATAGCATACCAGAGAAGCTGGGGCTTCTCAGAGTTCTCTGACGAGGCAAAATGACTTTAGTATCTCTGTAATTGTTCTGGTGGGCTTTTTCTCTTTTGACTCACTGATATCTGGCAGGTGAATTCTTGGAACAACAACACCACAAAATCTATCACCATGCCCACTGAAAGGCAAAGAGTTTGCCTCAGCAGTAATACCAACCACTGTCTTTCTTTATAAAATACAGTCTGTTTTGCACACACTAAAGGGTGAGTGGCATGGCTACTGCTCCGGCTGTACGCTCTGGAAGCAAGACGTGCTCCATAGCTAATGGGCTCTGGCAGCTTTTGCCAGTCCAGAATTCACTTAATAAAATTAAAATTAAATTCTGAAGTACAAGCCAAGTCTGCCAGGTGCATGGAACATCCCACTGCTCAGTAAGCAAAATGCAGACACTGAAAGCAAACTGCTGGGGTTCCTGCCAGTCCACGTGGTGGAGGGTCCAGTGGAGTGCTATGCCAATGGCAAGGCCACAGGAGAGCAGCAGGGCTCCTCAGTTGAGGCTATGGAGGTCGACACTCCCAAGCAGTATTGGAGCAGGCTATGTTCAGGACAGAAAATCTGCAGATGCCCTCTTTCCTCAAGGCTCACCACATAACTTACATTATCCTTGCAACTCTCTCCTTGCAGGACCACCCCAATATGGTAACCACACCAGAGGATGACAACCAAGTCATAGGGATAGGAAAGGAAGACCTGGAGAAGTACTCCTGCAAATGCTGCAGTATACAGGGGGCAACTCCAAAATTTCCCATGGAGTAGGGTATCAGCAGATGAGTTCCTCACCCTTTGCAAGGGACAGACACTTCTTTCTCTGACCTAACCTGCTAGAAACATTCAGGCTGATTAAGTCTCCTCCCGTCTCCTAAAAGCCACAACAAGCAATCAACACCCAGGGGATGCAAAAAATAACAGTCAGGCACCAGGAACCTTCACCCACACTTGGGCTTTTTCAGCTCTGCAGCTCATCAGGCGCATGCTGAAACCTTAGGCCAGGAGCAGGTCATTCTCCTACTTGAATTTCCTGCTGATTAAACCCCTTTGGATTTCCCTCACCCCAGGAGAGCAGGGCTCACTGTTATTGCTGGACCTTCCACACAGAAACTAAAGCCAACTCTGCCTGTAACAAAAATAATCATCACCAGAGAGGTCTGTTTCACAACAAACACATACTACAGCCTCTCAGAGCTTGTAGTGTCCAGCACAAAACTATCATGTGTTTTAATCTGCTGAGTTCAGTTTACTTTGTGGGATATAATTGGGCTGCACACAAAATTTAAGGAGTTCTGGATACCTTAGAAGCAAGCAGCCACATTGCTGTCTGCGCTGTTTGAAAAGAGCATCCTTCAAGGACAGCAAAGGAGCAAGGGAGAGATTTCAGGAGTTCCACAGCAAGTGGATGCACCGCTTAGCCTTGTCACTTCTCTTCCTCATATGAGGCCCTCCAGCTCACCTCCACACTCTCATTTGACCACTGCAGAAGATCTCCATGTCCCAGGATTTAACACTGGGCAGAGATTTGCCCTGCCAGCCCTCCGAGAGCACAGCAAAATATACGGGTCCTGGCATGCACGACCCACTGCTCTCAGGGCTGCTGAACTTCGCTGGAGCCCTTGTGCAGGGAACCCTGTGGTTCAGTCCTGTTAGACTCAAACAGCTCTTCAAGAAGCAGAATTTTTCAAGGTCCACATGTGTCCAAGCACTTTGCCAAATCCCAGTATGGAGGAGACAAACAGACCTCTTCTGCCACGGATTCATTACTGTTAATGTTTATCCTGCCTCAGTCCCTGAGCTTTGACCCTGGATGGGCACAGTTCATGTGGCAGGGACTCTCATCCCAAACCACACAGCACGACTTTTGCATGAGGCAGGAACACAAATACGAACTCTCAGATATAAATGATGCAGCATAGCCATTGGCCAAGGAGAGAGACATAGTGCAGAGGAAGCTAATAAGATTAGATATTTTATCCCCACTAGCATAGATCATTTTAGCAGAAGCGTGTTTGCTTTGGATTGTGTGATAAAGCTTCAAAGGCTTCCTGAACAAATTAATGGACAAACACACCCAAACAACACAAAGCACTTACACGCACATTTCATTCCAGAGCACTACCCACATCCACACCTTGGGATTTCACGCAACCAGGGAAAGTCTCCTGAACATTTCACTGAGTACCTTTCCCAGTTTAACTAAACTTTCACTTAAAAGTAGAGGCACAGCAAAGCAGAGTTTAAAGACTGCTTTTGTGATGTGAACTAGGATTTTGTTCAATTCAAAGCATCTCAAGCCTGTCACGAGACAAGCTCATAAAAACACTGACTGGGCTTAAGCAAGAAAGGAACACACCAATCCGTCAGTTGAGGAATGTAGCCATTTGACCGCTTCCTAAGGCAACTGGGAAGGGATGCAATATATTCATTTTATAGCGCTGGACAGCAGTGAGAGGGGAATGCCAGAAAGCTCAGCAAATGGAACATTTTAGCTGTGAGCATTTGTAAAAAGAGATTATTTTAAATTATTTTTAAATAAGAGGGAGTGTTGGAGTAAGGAAGAGAGAGAAGGAGATTTGGAGACTTCTGATACCTGCACTTTTTTTTTTGCCGTGTTAATCCACAAAAGAATTAAGTGGAAACCTGAAATAGAGACCTACTTAAGCTTCACCGTGGAAAATGAGAGGGCCAAATCCTGCATGCAAATCCAGGTAATTCACTTTGAAATGACTGGAGTTCAGCTGATTTCCACGCCTAGAGTTCTGGGTAGCCTTTCAGGGGCTGACATCGCTTTGTACCACTTCAGCCAGTAACAACATTGACCTTTAAATGTCCATCCTGTCCACCCCTTCTCTTGTATCTTTGATGAGATTTTATATCCTGTTTTTACATGGTGCCACCTTCACTAACTTTATTATTTGTCATCTTATATCACAGGCAAATGCAATTCCAATAGGGCAACCAGCTTAATAGTGTTAGTCTTTATATAGATACATGTGAGCACAATTCTCCCAGCTTGCCTGCAAATGTAATCGCTGGGTCTGGAATTACAATTCCTGGCTACTCTAGTAATCACTCCAGAGAGCACGCAAGTGTGCGCGTGCACATGCAAGGAAGGTGGATAACTGTATTTTGAACTTGGAGGAATGTTTCCTGCCTCTGTGTTAGGCTCCCAAGGCTTTGCACTCTCATGGAAACACACTGCCATCTCCCAGGAAGAGATGGCAGCTTCAGGAGACCTTCAAGCCACAGTTCAGGCAGTTTCTGAGGAAACCACAGGGAGAAACAGATTCAGGGAAGCTTGGAGGCTTCCTGCACGGCAGCGTGCCACCCTACCTACAGGATACATTAGGAAAAAAATATGATGATGAAACAGTTTGCTGAGCCACCTCTGTGAATGCTGCCAATAACAGACTGGTTTGAGGGCTATGGAGGCAAAAAGACAAGAAAAACAATTCACCTAGGATTCCTCTCTAAAGAGCTTCAGGCTTGATGAAAGTTGTTCAATGTCCCTGAAATACCAATTAGTATTAATATTACAAAAATTCCAAGAAGAAAACAAACTTATCTCATCTCTCATCACCCCCACACCCTCCCACCTTCCTCACACTTTTTGAGTCACCTGCCAGGGTCCTGACACTCATCTGCTCTGAAACTGAATCCTGCTTTTCCCCAGCAGGCAGTGGTAGTTTACTCCTGCCTCTTCGCAAAGCATCTGGCAGAGCCCCTCTGAATCTCACAACACCCCTGCCTTGGCCCTCCCTCCCAGGGGCCCTGTTGGAGCCCCAGAGCAAAACGCAGTGCCTTGGCTGCAGTCAGCCCCATGGATGGGATGGGAGGGGAAGCAGCACCTCCAGAGCCACCCGTGGAGAGCCCACAGCAGCTCCTTCAACGCACGCTGCCGAGCAGCAGAGGCTTCAGCCTTTGACAGCTTGCTCAAACTCAGCTACTGCTGAGCCTCGCTACTAGCACCGAACTTGTTGCACATTCTGGCAAGTGTCTTAAACACATTGTTGCCTGCTGAGCACATAATCAGCAGTTAAACAGAAAAAGAGGAAAGCAGGAACAAGTTTGGGGGTGTGTATGATCGAGAAAGTTGCGAGGGGCTCTGGGTGTGTCAGAGAGCACAGGGAAAGCAAGGATGCAGAAATGTGTATGTGGCAGATAGCAAGTAACTGGAGGGCCTCTATGTGTAAGAGGAAAGGGAGAGATCTGTGTGTCCGTGAAGACAGAGGAGGAACCAGAGAGATTGTGTGTGTGTGTGTGTGTGTATGTACATGGGGTTTTCCTGCCTCCTCTTCTCACATGCATCCTCTTAAAACCAAGGCCCAAAGAAGCCTTTCAATAAAACATAAGCAGAGTAAAAGGATAGCGTCCTTTTGGCTTCACCATGTCCCTAGGAGGGACACAGAGAAAGGCAGATGTTCAAGCCCTACACAGACAGCACTTCACAGCTAGGGATGACCCACCAGAACAGCTGGGCAGATGTTCTGCCTTTGTCTCAAACGTATGGGGAGAAATTAGGGCGGGTTTCAAAGACCTGGAGCCCAGCACTTCATTTCTGGAGCCCATTCTCTTTGACTTGTCACATATGAAGAGAGGGGGAGAAGTATTCAGACAAAGTCCCTAGAGCATCCAGCCCTGCAAGTAATCCTTCAGGCCATTCTGCATGCCAACTTGTTGCTTGTATCCCCGTTCCCAACCTGTTTGGGAAGAAGCCTCACCAGGGCTCTGGTTGAAGCCCCAGCCCCCCCAAGAATTACCCTAGCTATGCCCCTCAATGAGTTTCACAGACAACACTTGCACACAGAAAGGGTTACAGATCCAAGTTGTGATTTCAAGTGTTTGGCCCTGTGCCTGCCAACCTCGTGCTGACAAACCTCTCCGTGTCTACATTTGTGTCTTTTCACTGCACAGGCATCAAGCCTGGCTCAGGATCTGGCCTTCTGAGATTGCGATTTGGCTCAGGCAGGGAGCAGGCTGACCCTTTGATTCTGAGTGTGATTAAAACCATGCTACTGTAGTGCTAAGCCATGTGCAACACTGTTAGCAACAGCCCTGATTTATGTTGTTGCTAGTATTGCGGTTTCCACCAGGGTGTAGACAGGGATTTCGAAAATAGCCCAGCTACCTCTTTGTCTATGTGTGTATTATAATTAGAAATGTGTCAAAGGGCTGTTACAAAGTGAGGATAGAGCTGGAAACGTTCACACCCCACTTCTGCCCCCACCTCCGTGCTGACACCATCAGTCCCAGCTTGGGTGTGTGCAGGCAGATCAGCTCTCCACACTTCCCGGATTAGACAACTGTATTCCTGAGACCCCCATGGGGACACAGAGATGGTGACTTCACCACACAATGGAGAGCAAGTTTAGCAGCTTCCAGTTCGCTCTCAGGCTGCTGCAATCTGCCCCAACCATTGTGGCTAAATGACAACTTTTTTTCTATTTCGATTTCAGATAGGATCACAGGTCTCAGATGTAGACGATTTATTTTCCTAGCACAGCTGGTCTGTCAGAGGTCATATAATTTGGCAGCAATCCCAGTGCTTAAAAATTAATTTTTCCTTATTAATACAACTGGGGGTCCCACAGGATAGGATCCCAGCCTTATCTGAACCTGACAGCTTCCTAAACCCCATGAAGGATGCTTTCTCCTCTCAGGCTATCTGCAGTACAAAGGCCACCATGTCCTGGAGCTGGCAGCTCGGGAGGTTTCTGCTAGGAAACCAACCCACCGCCTGCCTGGAGCGGCATGCTGCTGGGACGGGAAGCGCTGCCTCCTCCGGCCCAGCAAAGCAGGTTGCTTCCTCGTTTTAACCTTCTAAGCCACGCACGAGGTACCAAACACAAAGTAGATACAAAGAAGGAGGCGGGTAAGGAGATGGGAATCACCTCTGTGGAGCCCTCCGGGACCAGCATGCATGCCTGACACTCCCGACACCACACACCACGATTTTCAGCAGCAGTAAAATTAGGAAAACAAAATGCAGCAGCCTAACCTGGGTCAAAGCCCCCCACTGAGCTTGTATCAGTCGTTTTCAGTGATGATCCTAACAACTATCTGATTCCTAGTCTAAAAAAGCTTTTGTTCCCAGTAAGAGCGGAGTTAAACAGCACACGGGCATAAGGCGCTACACTCAGTGCTTGCGTGGGGGTGTGTGTGTGCATGTTTGTATGTGTGGCCGTGCGCCTGCTTGGCAGCAATTTGTTTTGGTCCCTCTTCCCACCTTGCTACATCTCCCAAGTCATTACTAAAAATACCAGCTTTTAAGTAAACTATTTGGAAGGCTTCAGAGTGAGCTTTGCTCGAAGCTGCATAAACATCATCTGAACGGCTCAGTACTTGGGTCACTCAAATCTGTTACTTTCTTACTTCATTGCTTTTTACGGGAAAATGAAAAACACATAGCCATCCAGCTTTCAGATTTATCTCCCCGGGTCTCCCACCCACTCTCCTCCATGGTTATCTCAGGGTTTGCTCGGCTACATACAAATTGGCAGCTGCCCTGTTTATCTCTTACTGTAGAAATATTGCATGAGGGTTTTTTCCATGTGGATTATCATATTATTGTCTATTAAAAACGTCTCCCCTCTCTACTAACCTCCCTTAGGGAACCTAAAGAGGGACTTTCATAATGGGAGAAGGCTTTCAGATACACCAGACTGAAACATAAATCCATCTACCTCTGGCATGTTTTCCTTACAAGGCTGGCTAATTTACTGGAGCTGAGTGTAGCCTGATCGAGGTTTGTGTCCCATTACCCCGTACCTTTGCTAGCTGGGCTGGCAATACAGTCTTTGGGCTGGGTGTGCAGCCACAGAACAGCATCTCCAAACAACCGCTGGTGTCAGCCGCAGGGAGACAACTTCCTTGCTGGCTCCAACACCATGTGATGCTCTGCTTAGCCGGGAAAACCCCGCGTTCAAATAAACACTTCTTACACCGATTGAATGGCCTCAGAGACATGGTTGGCTCATAAACTCCTTCCAGTTAGAAGTCCTGATGCCTGACTCACTCCACGATAGAAGGAGGTGCGTGCATGGACACAGGCACACACTCGAGCTCGGCAGCCAAAGAGATCACAGCCAGGCTAGCCAGTGCACCCTCAGGAACCAGCTTCAGGTTGCAGCCTGATCTGCCACAGCACAAAACCCATTCCAATAGACCAGACACTGCTTCTGCAACAGGCACCACCAGATTGTTGCAGTCAGTAAGGACACTGCCCAGGACACTGCCCTTTCTCTTCATCCCATCGCGTGCCTATTCGCTTTCCTACTTGAACAAAAGATGGGATTTTTTTTTCTTTCCTTTATAACCAGGAACGAGGTGATGCCAACCGACAACCAAATGTATGTCGGGAACGTCTGTGCTTTGCTGCTGCAGAAGACAGGGATTTTCGCAGGCAGTAGAGACTCTCCCACTTCCCTTTTCAAGGGGGAGCTGCTGGCCACGCAGCTTCGGGGCAGGAGAAGGCAGAGAGACAGGAGCAGGCACACCACACTCTGCCATCATCTAACGCTGCCCGGGTGAGACTGCGGCTTAGGGCCCTGAGCCATGTCCCGAGGCCCCGACTAACGGGAAGGCAAAGCCACAGCTCAGCAGCTGCTGGCTTGGCACTACCGTCCTGCCAGGAAGCTCTTGGGCTGCTGAGTGCAGAAGGAGCCCCGAGAGAGCAGTGGACGGCATATAGTCTTCCTCCAGGGACTACTTCAGGTCGCTACCCTGTTGCCCCCATTAGCCAGACCCAAAGCCGGTGGCCGGGGAGCACAGGGCCCAGCCTCAACCTGCTCCTCTTCTGTCCCCATGCCGAAGCAATGCAAAGACTGGGGCTTCATCCCAGCTCCTCCTGACAGCCCAGCCTAGCTCTTCGGCGAAGACCAGAAAAAATACATTCGTGCCCCAAAACCTGCCACGAATCGGCCTCGTCCCGGGACAGCCCGGCGTTTACAAAGTGCAGGTCCTGCACGTACCGCGGGCAGCCGTTCCCGGGGGTTGCCCGAAGGATGCCACCACCGCCGCTAAGCTTCGCCTGCTTCCAGCGCAGCCCTACACGGCTCCGGAGGTCGGCTCCCTACCAGATGATTTTGATTTCTCACCCAAAGTTTCCCGAGGCTGCGGCCGGGCACGGGGCGGCGAGCATCCGAATGCGGGTGTCCGGGATGCCGCTAGTCCCTACCGCTTCCCCTCCATTCCCCGCAACCACTCAAAAAACCACCACGCAACTTTCCAATGCGGCTCCGTTCTCTCACCTCTTACGGCTGCAACCGTTGCGTGCCTTGCCAGGGGCTGCGCCACCCCCGACCCTCCACACGCAAGATCCCCCAAAAAACCCGTGCTGCGAAAGATGCGTAGTGCGGCCAATCCCTCATGTATTCCCTAAATTTATTCCCACGCAAAGCCTCTATGCGTGCGCCCGGACCGCGCCCGGGTACCCGAAAGTTGGGCGGACGGCGAGGGTTCCCTCGCCCACCCGCAGCTGGGGACATCCCTCGCCCCGGCGGGCGCCTTACCTGTCTCTGCCGTGCCTCCGGTGCCGGGCAAGCACAGCCCTAGAAATCCCCACACGAGTAGAAACGTATCCATCCTTCGGAACAAATTATAAAAAATAAAAAAACCCAACACAAGACCCGAGGTTGCGGGGCCGGGCTTCGCCTCCCTACCCCGGGCGCGCC